>CM047814.1:37673550-38253550 GCA_026214975.1 Gentiana macrophylla
ATCAATTATTGATTCCATTTTCAGAAATAAAAAAGGCAACACCAAAAAAAAAAACACAAAAATAATAAGTATCCTACAAAATCTACAAAAATAATAACTATTCTTCAAAATCTCCCTGCGAATCTTTTATATTAATTTTTTTAAGAGTTCAAAAAAATACCGATGACATAAATTTGTTTTTAAAAAATACACTTTTCATCCTGATTTTGTGTCATTCTTCTCAAAATTATATTAAAAAAAAATTGATTTACATAATAGTTTAAAAAGAAAAATAATTTCCTTCCTGATTTTGCGCCATTTCTTTGCGAAATCATAAAAAAAGAATTGATTTACCAGCGGTAAGAGTTGAAAAAAATATTTTCCTTCCTGATTTTCCACACTTTCTTTGCGAAATTATTAAAAAAAAGAGTTTTTTTTTTAAAAAAAAACTTTCCTAATTTTGCGACCTTGATTACTCATATTGCACCGTTCTTTTCGTGATTATATCTTTAATTAGTTATTTTTATGTAATCTTCTTTTCTCTGCAATCGCTGCCTTTTATATTTCGTAGATGTATATAATTGTTTGCTGTTTTTTTTATTCAATTCCAAAAATTGGTGGAAATCAGATTATGTTGTGTCTAACTTGATCTGAGAATTAACCCACTTGTGGATTCAATATTTTATTGTTCTCTTTTCTTTTTTTTTTTTTTGAAAGTTATATTGTTCTCTTTTCGGTTCTTGATATTTAACATTTTTTTTTCCAGTTTATTTGCATTTGTGTAGGGTTTCCATAGATGCGAAGATGATCGAGAGATGCCTAGAGGATCAAGGTAGGTTTTCCAGATTATTCCTCTTCTCTCACAACACCAGATTTTTTTTGGCTCAAATCAATGAATAGTTTTATTTTTTAATATACTTAGGTTGTAATTAATTCTAATCGATCATTCTTATTCTGAAGCTCTTGATAAAGATTTCTTCTTTGTTTTTCTAAATGCTTGCAAATTGCAAGTTCATCTTCCCCCGAATGGCTCCAGCCTCCTTAACAGAGAGTAGGAGTTTTTTTTTTTTTTTTTTTTTTTTAGCGCAAAAAAAAGGATTTTTATAATATTGGAGGTGGATTTCTCTATCATTTTTGCTTTTGTGTTTGAATTATCGAAATCTATAATATTGGATTTTTATATCGGATGTGAAGGAGAATCATCATCGTCAGTGGCAGATGCACATAGGGGTAAATTGGGTCACGGACCGTTAAAAATAAGAAAATCCTACATTTTACCATATAGAAAAATATTTGAGACACTTATAAAAATTTATTTCTTTGCGTAAAATATTTACGACCCCGTTGAATATATTCCGGATCCGCCATCATCGTGTTTAGGTAGTATTCATGGTGTTAGCTTTTTCCCCTGATTATGCATTCTATGGGCTTTGAACAAATGGATATTTCGTTTTCATTTGGGAGGACATTTATCTATGCCGGATTACTTGGGTTGACGATGTCAAATGTTCCCCTCAAGATAAGAAAAAAAACGACATCAAATTTGGATCGGAAGTGAGAAAATGATGGCTAAGCTTTAATTTAAACCCAACAACTTCTATGCACACACTGATCTAATTGATACGGATTATTTTATGAAATGTACATCTGAGCTGAGTGATCATTTGTTGCCAATTGTGAAGTAAATACAAGCGGGTTGATCGCTATATCCTATTTGAGATATTTTACGAGTTTCAATTTATGTCACGCTTTTAATATTTTTATATATCTGCAAGCCTAATTTGTGACAACGGGGAGGTTATTGGAAACCGACAGGTACATATAAGTGGATTTGTAAAGAATCTGGATTTAAGAAAGTGATGTTGCTCTACTCTATCGATTTTTTTGTCTATTTCGTGTCAGTTGCACTGTTTTTTTCTTTCTTCTCAGTTTTTCTTTTTTTTTTTTCCTTTTTTTTCTCTCTTTTTTTAATTCATTCCCAATGAATATATATGCTTGGGTGTATGTGTGTTTTTTAATTTTATTTTATATGCTTTGTGTGTTTGAGTATGAAGCTTGGGATTTTTTATAGATCATGTATGTTTCATTTGATATTTTTTATTAGTTGTAAGTTAGTTTAGTTTTGCTATTTTTTAATACTTTGATGAAAGTGCTGCCAAAAATTGTTATCTTCTTATATGAGCTATTTGGAATTATGAACCTTCTAATTGTCTACATGTTATCACATGTTTTACTAGATTTATCTTAAACATTTATATGATCATGAAGAAACTTCTAAAAGATAAATACTATTGTTACATTTGTTTATTTCATTTTTAAATGACTTTTGACTTTTTTTTTTTTGGGTGTGTGATCATATCTGGTGACTATTGATGATGGATAAGTTTTATTGATGATGTATTGTTATGTTGATAGATTTTCTGAGCCTCGGTTGCAAACACTACTACAAGATGAGGTTATATTGCATTAATTACTTATCTATAGCTACCACAATTAACTCCTTAAAGGCATTGTGATCTGGCGATACTAATATATAATACTCCTTCCTTTTTTTTATCTCATCGCATTTGAATTTGATCCATTTTTGTTTATCTGTCATTTTACATTTCCTCAATGCATCATTTATTATTTTTTTGTCTCCTTCACCAATAAAGTATTTACATCTCCAATAAAAAAATACATTTAAATCATCGAAAACTCATTTACCAACAAATTATTTATATCTCCAATAAAAAGTACACTTTTAATACTATATTTTAGACATATTAATTCTTTTTCTAATCTGTGTGATTTTTTTTCTCTACGACAGATAAAAAACGGAGGGAGTAGCAATGTAGACGTGCATGGGAATTTATGGCTCACATGATGGAACTTTTATTTTGGACACCTTTATTTTCATCCAAACGATTCTACCGGTATACCACATTACATATACGCGTCTTGAATTCACCTATAAAATTTGCTATTAATGTCAAAATTTGACTTTTCTAAAGTCGATTATCACATTTGACTGATTGAAGGTCGATTCTTATTTAATAACTAATTGTAAAAAAGATCGAGTCAGTGTGGTGTAAATGTACTATGATAGAATCGTTAAAAATGAATGCTCCATTTTTTAGATGTCTCCAAGAGACGGAAGTCAATGTGCATATTACACAATGCAAAACTATTCAAACTATGTTTTTATGTATGTGTGTTAAAGAAAAGAGTTGTTTCATGAAAATGGTTTAAGATGGAGCTCCCACTATTGTTGTAGAGTTCAAATAATGAATCGTGCTGGATGACTTGATAGTTGTAGCCAGGAAAATTACACTGCATCTTATTTCATTATTGTGACACACGTTTTTCTTTTATATTAATTATGTAAAAATGTATGACCAATGTTATCTAACATCAGCTTTATACTTATGAGCAACTTAACCTTTCAATGGTATCTTATTTCCCCTTATTGATTACCATGGAACACACATATTTGTATTGAAGTTTTATTTATGATTCGCTATTAACTAATTCATAATAATTTTTTATCGTTTCATGTGTATAAAATTGTATATCTATAATTTAGATCCACACATATATAATCTCTTTCTCCGTGCATCGCACGGGTAAAAGGCTAGTTTGCATATATATTAGAAAATAGTTTAATATTATAAATTTTAAAATTAAATGTCTAAAATACCCATTTTATTAATGTAATTGTTGTTAAGTACTTCCTTCGTCCCAAAATATAAGTCATTTTGAGTGTTTACACAAAGATTAAATCCTAAAATATAAGTCATTTTGAGTATTTTCACAAAGATTAAGAAAGCGATTGAATGACAAAAATTTGAACAGAAATGTCTAAAATATCCTTTAACTATAATTAATAAAATGGTTATAAAGTAATTGAAAAATAGTTAGATTGTTAATAAATTAGGGGTAAAGTAGATAAAAGACTAATAAATGTTTCATTGGTAATGTAGAATGACTTAAATTCTGGATTGAGTAATGAAAATTGGTTGGATTGATAATAAATTATGGGTAGATAGATAAAAGAGTAATAAATGCTTCATTGTAATGTAAAATGACTTCTATTTTGAGACAATTCAAAAGAGATAGAATGACTTATATTTTGAAACGGATGGAGTATTGTTAGAAATAAAATTGATTTTTGATGATGATTCATCTATTATTGTTTGTTTATTTGTTTTAACCACATTGATGAAGTGCTGGAACTAGATGTTATAGTGAAAAGCTAAAAGATGTCTAGAAACTGAATGTATAAGATTTAGTAGAGTCTGATTATTGTATAAGTTATATCAAACAAGCATTGTAATAGATAAGATTCAAAATTGAAACCGAAAGACAGCCAAAATTGAAGAAGGTAAGTTCATTGAGGGAACGGACTTAGTTGGCTTATCTTAAAACTGAAGACTGAAGGCTGAGGGAACAGAATCGGTTATGAAGGCTGGGGGAACAGACTCGGTTATGAAGGTTGAGGGATCAGACTCAGTTATTGAAGACTGAAGAACTGAGGGTTTAAACTCAGTTTATGAAAACTAAATCCGAGACTATAAAGTTAGACTTCAAGCAAGTGTGTGATGACCTGAACTGACTCTATATATATTGTATAGGAAGATCTGAGTTACATAAGGACAATGTGACTTAGTTAATTTAATGAGATTATAAATGGTGTACTCTGATCTCACAAATAAAGGATCAGATGAAGAACTAGTTGTACTCAGTTCATGAAGAAAAGTAAAAACTGTGTTAATGCTTCTTAAGAGTTAGAAACGGAAAACTAAGAATACTCAGTTTCAACTTAGCAAGTCAGCCAATCAGTTTTACAAGGAAATCAGATCATTAAAGATCAAGTTTTATGATTGGTTGAAGGTCTGACAAGTCAGAATGGTCACTGACAAAGTCTGACATTCTGATAGCATATTCCATGGAATCCAAGATGAACGTTAGAAGAATTCAAAATTTGAACGTTGGATTTCACCTATAAATAGAGGACTTAGCAACAAGGATCACACACACGTGCTATTGCTTTTGCATACGTTTTTAGCCTAAGTCCTGCAAGCATTGTGAAGTAATTGTTATCCTGAGCTTACAAGTTACATCAAGAAAATCTTCAAAGTGTTCAAGCATACAAGAAATATCAAGAACCAACACTTGAAGATCTGCAAAGTCTGAATCACTCTCTTGATTCAAACCTAACTTTATTTTTAACAAAGGTTTGGACTGTGAAGAATCCGGTCTAGGGTGTCAAAGACAGTTGTTTGCAGTTAGGAAGACTGTGTTCGTGGTGGAGCTGATGAAGAGGAAATTCAACCCTTCAAGGACCAATGAAGCATTTGGGGAGCGGCAATTCTACCTGTTTTCTAAGGTTGTGTTTGTTTTGGGTTGGAGTTGTTTTTGGGGTTCGGGTTTTTTTGGTAAAGATTATAAAGTTAAAATGTTTTTTTTTTAAATTTGTGTAGATAAAGAAATGATTGGTGAGAGAAATTGAAATAAAGTAGTATAATGAATAAAATAATGGTAAAAAAAGTAATAAAGTAGATAAAGTGAAATAGTAAGAGATGATTTAATATTATTTTATTTGTAGTTCAAGAAATGATTGGTGAGAAAATTGTAAGAAATTATTGGTGATGTGATATACAAAAACTCTAAAAAAAAACTCAAAGAAAGAAAAACTTGAAAACAAACAAGGGCTAAGTGTTTAGATTTTGAAGCTAGTGATTAGTCAAAGACAATCAACTAGGGTTTTTCGTAACCGTTGTAACGTCAAAAAGACTAGTGAAAATTTTCCTCCGGCATCACATGGGAAGGTGGACTGATATGATTACACTACATGGAACCACTATAAAAACTGTGTTTTTATTTATGCATTTACTTTACGCATTTACTTATTTTATTCGGTTATTTACTTTATCAAGCAATCTATCTCTTGCATGCAAAACTGATTGAACTCACACTTAGTACAAACTGAGTTTCACACCAAAACTCAGTTCAGCATATTTCAAGCAGAACAACATAACCAGAGGCTATTTAATTTAATTCCGCTGCATTTAACTCAGTTGTAGAAAAAGTCTGTTAGCTCAGTTATCTCTAACACCGTAATTTATTCAACCCCCTCTAAACTTGTCCAAAGCCTTTACAAGGGACCGACAAGTATAATATATAAAAGATACGAGAAAGAAACGGTTTGTGCCCCCTTAAAAAAACTTTTATGAAGTCCAATTTGATGAGGAGCTTGATGCCGATGGAGTGCTACTTGGATGCCTCTGGTATTTCAACTCTCAAATCCTTATTATTAAAAAATGGAAACTAGGAATTGAAATTGACGTTGCTTCTTTTAAAACGGCGCCGATCTAGGTTCAAGTTTGGACATTGTTGCTAAACTGACAGATGAAATGGCTGGAAAGCACATCTGCAAATACTTAGGGGGGATTCTGAAAAGCAAAGTTGTCTTCGGAGTTTGGAGGAAGCAAGCATGGTAAATTTGTGAGGTGCTTAGTTGATATGGATGTTACTAAACCTCTTCTTCAAGGTATGTTAGTCGGTCAAGACAGCATGGAAATGAGGGTATTTTTAAATAAGAAAAATGCCTTTCTTTTTTGTGCATATTGCAAAATTATCAGACATTTAGCAAATGGTTGCTACACTAATGTGATGGATCAAAGAAATGGCATTCACAAAGATGAGCTTTCTAGACCTGAACTACATGCTTCCCTAATTAAGTCTTTAAACGAAGTTCCATCCCCTCCTTCTTGGCAGGGCCGGCCCTAGAAATTTTTTGGCCTTTGGGGAAGTCGTCGAATTAACCTTTTAGTTCGAAGTTAGATAGTTGTATTTTTTTCTTTCGAAAACATGTTTACAAAACATTAATTCAACATCGTGTTTCTAAAATCTATAGATACAAAATTTAAATTCATTGATATTAGATATGTTTTCATAAATTGTTATCGTTTTTACATTTGGATTGCCAGTAACAAAACGGGATTCGACCTGCCTGGTCAGATCGTGGTGGGTCGAGGGGCAGCGCCCCTTCGTAGGGGTCGAGGGGGCAGCGCCAACTTGTTGAGGCTCGGAGTTGAATGGATGTACCTATGAAATTCGAATTGATTCATATGAGTTATTATAAATTTGGGTCTTTGTCACTTCAGTTAAATTTTTTAACAAATTATATTAGCGGGCTATAATTTGAGTCTTTATCAATTTATATAATTTTTTAACATATTATATTATATTGGTTGAGATTGGATCTACACGATTTTTTTTTACGAGACGTGTAATTTCCGGCGGTTGGGCCTTCGGCGCGCTTAACCCGCCTTCCATTAGGGCCGGCCTTGCTTCTGGGTCTACTCAACATAGGGCTTCCAGAAGCCCTTTTCCATGAAAAAGCGGCAGGTCATGAGGTTCGAGAAATGGGCAAGGAGGATGAGTTTAAAAAGGAGTCTTCTGTCAAACCTGCTGGTGTTATTCTTTATTGGGAGGGTAGCTTGACAAAAAAGGAAAAGGTAAAGAATTGTTAATAGAAGAAATTAAAAAGCCCAAGAAGTAGATGACATTGGCCTGAGCTTGTATTGGTTTGGGTGGTTTGGATTGGTTTTGAAAGACTCGGATCGGTTAGGTACCATAATTCGTTCCACAAACCAAACCAAAACGAAGTCAACCCCAATGGTTTGGTTCGAATTGGTTTCGGTTGGTTTCGGTTTAACAAGCATAATCTTTAAAAAAAATAACAAAACCAACCTTTTTTTTCATAAACTCTACATAACTACATCAAAACTAAAATAAATTACAAACCAAAATGATATAAAAAAATAAATAAAAATTTAAAACAACGAACAAGTAACAACACATTACAATCTAAATAGCTACATCCAAACTAAAATAAATTACAAACCAAAATTATAAAAAAAATAAAAAAATAAAAAAAAAACTTAAAACAACTAACAAGTAACAACACATTACAATATAATTCAGCTACAATCAATTCTACATAGTTGCATACTTACATACATGCATTTACTGATTTAAGATTGTTATATAATGAGTTATAATGGGTTATATTGAAAAACAAATTGGGTTATATTTGGTCGGTTGGGTAATGGGTATAATATATATAATTAATGTATAAAAAATTTGGTTTGGTTTGGATTGGATTGTGTGTAATTAAAAATATCTGAAACCAACCCAATGCAATTCGGTTTGGTTCCAAACCAAACCAATTCATTTGGTTTGTTATGGTTTGGTTAATTCGGATTGGTATGGATCGGTTTACGGTTTGGATTGGTTTGCTGGTTATTTTGCTCAGCCCTATATGACAATATCCAAATTAAGCCACACGTATCGTTTGAAGGTACTGAATATGTGGAAGAGATGATCCCACAACCGATTTCTTCAGAAATTTTATTGATTGAGTGGCATCCTCATGAGGAGCTTCAAGTTGAGGTCTCGGGTCAGCACGGGAGGGTAAACGAAGTTCCATCTCCTTCTGGGCAGGGCCGGCCCTGGAAATTTTATGATTCGTTTGCTTGGTTATCTTTTCCAATCCATCAACTAGCTTGAGTTGATCAAGCTAGATCCGCCATTGTTAAAGGTACGAAGCTTTGAACGTTCCTTTATGTCTTTATCATGATAGATTAGTTAGAAACGCGATGTAATTAATTTGCATGTCTAAACGAACCGTAATTAATCAGAACAGAATGATGATATTCCAGAAGTAAGAACCACCGCTCCCTCAATTGCGAGGCACTTTTTAGGTCACCCTAAGTCTGGAGATTCAGCGTCAGCTACGTTGATCGATAAGTTTAATTAGCAGTAGGTTAGATCTGGCCAATCTACTTATTGTACATCGTAAATTAACATGAAGGACGATAAAGTGAAGTGTTAGTTTAGACATAGTCTGGATCAATCCTTAGGAACGTACTAGTCAATCCACGATAGCTGCTTAGGGAGGTTCTCGGTCTTGATCCAGCACTTTCTAGAACTCAATGCGTGTGGGTTAATACAATCAACGAAGGAGGTTAACTGCACATAGACGTCTACTTCCCTTTCAATGGAAGTAGATAAGATTAAGAGACTGTACCCGTAGCTAAAACTGAATAAGAAACACACGTTTTGGTTGAATCGGGGAATTATCGGGGAAGAGTAGACACAAAGATTAATTACACCAAGTTAGGAGATCGGTTGATGAGGGATACACCAATTGCTTTTTTCTTTTCTTACGTTGGTCTAGGAACTATTATTTGTCTTCTTCCTAGATTTGTGGATTATTATATGTGTTGCATCATCTATGTGGGATCGACCTTGACTCGCCCTTAATATACTGTGATTGACCTAGTACTTTTGCTAGTATTTCGTGAGTAGAGTGACTTACACCGCGGATCATTGTGGCACCACCATTGCATTCTAACACAACATACAGAAGCTTAGTGGGTAAGTTGCTATATCTTGGTAATACAAGACCAGATATAGCATTTGCAGTGCAACAGTTATGCCAATTTTAAATAAACCCAATGAGGCACACCTTAAGGAAGCGCACAGATTGCTCATATTCATCAAATTAGCTCCAGAAAGGGTCTATTCTTTCCTAAGCAGGGTTCACTAACATTGAAGGCTTTTAGTGATTCAGATTGGGCAGGTTGTACGAAAACAAAGAGATCTACAATTGGTTACTTGGTTGATCTTGGAGATGCCCTAGTTTGTTGGAAATCAAAGAAACAACCAATTGTTTTTAGGTGTTCCAGTGAGGCAGAATATAGGGCCATGATTATCACAGCTTGAGAAATCCAATGGCTGATATACTTGCTTAAGGACTTCCAGATACAATATACTGACACTGTTCCTCTTTATTGTGACAACCAGAGTACACTAGACATTGTTGAAAGTCATGTTTTTTATGAAAGAACTAAACACATAGAGATTGACCGTCGCTTTGTAAGAGAGAAATATCTTGCCAAAGTCCGAGTTCCTCTTCCAATCTACACTAAGGATCAGCTAACATATATTTTAACAAAGCTAGTGGACAGACATACACTTCACAAGTTGTTACATGCTTTTCCTCTCAAAGACATAAAGAAGCAAAGGCATGGTTTTTGGGCATGCTTCACTTGGCTTTCATGCATGTTCAGCCTGAGGGGGGTGTTGAGGCATAAAGAAGAAAATGCATGGTTTTTGGACTCAATATGACAATTAGTTGAACACCTAGGAGCAGAAGCGGTTAGGTTGTTACAAATCAATTAGATGCAACTGATTGGAGCTGCTTGGCCTATATAAACAAAATTTAGAGCTATAGGAACTTAATTAGAAAGCATATATTGTATTTTGCATTGATCAATTCATCAAAAATCTTCCTCCATTGTTTTGCCACCTTTACTAGTTTTCAAATTTATGAAGAACACTTGAAGGTGTTCTTGTTTCTTCTGGAATTCGATTCAATCGTTCTTCCTACTTGTTCTTTTGTTAATCTTTTAATGTTAATCAAAGTTTTTAACAATCTCGACTGCTAGGTCGATTTTTATTCTCTAACTATTGTAATACAAAAGAGCTTGGTATCTTTTCACTTTTATAGGATGTCAGGCACCAATAACGGACAGCTTTATGACTTAGAGTAGGAAAAAAAAGCATTTTTTCTAAAAATAATGATTAGGATGTTTAAAATGATCAATTAATTAATTAAGTTTTTTAATAATATCTTAAATTTAAAATAAAAAAAAATAGAAGTAGATTTTTTTTTTTTGAGATTAAGTAAAACATTGTTCAAAATGGATTACTTGTTCAAAGTAAAAATATATAGTTTTAATATATTATATAGATTTATAATAAATAAAATGTCATTATAATGATTAAACTATTTCCTGCAATATGAGTGAATACCAATGCATTTTTCACATTTAACACAGCATCTATATTTCCCTAAATTTATTTGACATACTAGTTCAACTAAAACGCGTTGGGTCAACCAGGTATGCAAGCAAGTCGACTCCTTACACGAGTTGATACTTGAACCAACTCGGTTTCATTACCGGGTCACCGGATTTAATGGTCAGACCACCAGTACATACTGGGTTATACAACTATGACGTAGCAGCACAACCAAAAAACATGTTGATACTAGAAGGTGTTTTTCCAGACTAACAATAAAACACATGGAGTAATAACCAAAACAAAAATGCTGACAGAAAATTGCTGCTTAACAAAAGGAAATAACAGAATTCAAAACACAGTGTTCCGAGTTATGGTTCGTCTGCTATCCTCAATCTTGGACAATAAAATATAAAAAATATAAAAAGGCTAGGAAAACCCGATACTCCAAAAACCATACAACACAAACACAAACACAACACATCAATCTTCTTCCTCAGCCTCATTTTCAGCAATGTTGAAGTACCTCAGTTCATACACATTTCTATCCTTGTTGGAAGCAATCACTCGCAGCCAATCACGGACATTGTTCTTCTTTAGATACTTCTTTGTCAAGTACTTCAAATACCTGAACAACAACAACATGACAAAGATGTCCAATTCACTAACAAACTGTCACAAAACAAACATATCTGCAACCAATAACGGTGTGAAACCCTAAAAAAGAAATTGGGGGTAAACAACAAACAAGAACCCATCTCTTCAAGAAGATGGTACAAACATTTCCTTCATCATTCACACATTCCACGAGTGAAAGACTTCGTTCCTCATAAAGCTTTTGTATAATTCGGCCAATATCGAAAAAAGCTTTTCAATTACTCGCAATGGTATGTTATTTCAATCAATCTTGTGCACGATTAACTACTACAACCATCCTAGAACAGAAAAATATTACATGGTTTCTTCCAGAGCATCGTATTTCACTACTCCAATTCACAGAGGAAAAGATATAAAACTCAGCTTTTGCACAATCGCCTGATCACGTAACATTACCAAGCTACTACATCAAAAAGAAAGAACCATTCATCAAAATAACAAATTGATTTCTGCAGTTTATTTGCACTACATTGGCAGACCGTTTACTATCTTTAATTTCATAGAAAATGGACATTCCCCCACTCTGCATAACTTGTTCCTAGCTAAGATGCATATCTGACCAAAACGGATCGAACACAATAATTTTTCTCAACTACAGTCTACAACAGTAAGAAACTCATTTTTTTTATTGCCAAAAACATCAACTCCTCTAACAAACTGGTAAAAATCGCCATGATCTATAACTCGATAGACCTCATAAAAAGTAGAAAGAAAGCATAAATAATAATACAAAATGGACCATTTGCAAATTCGAATTAAAAAAAAAAAAAAATCTCAAGATGCAACATAGATAGTAATCCAAAGAATTCATCGGCACAACCACTAATTCAACGATAAAATTTTACCTCTTAGAGAAGTTGGAATCTGCGACGATGGTTATCTTAGTCTTCTCTCGAGTTACAATAACGGAATCACCAAGAGCACCGGGCTTTCCGCCGACCTTAATGCGCTCCTGAAGGTACTTCTCAAGTGAGGAGATGTCCATGATCTTATCCTCCACCGGCTTACCGCAGTCAATCACGAACGTCGATGCTTTCTTCTTCCCTCCCTTGACGACCCCAACACTGGCTTTACTCATTTTTGCTGATAATTACACTAATCACAACAAACAACAACAACAACAACAACAACAGAAGAGAGTCAAATATCTCTAAACCTTAGATAGTTTTTCAGAATAACATCAAGCTTTCTTTTACCTGTTTTATGCAGAGGAAAAATCAAAGATGAAGCGGCCGTAAGGAAAAAAATGATTTAGGTTTCTTTCAAGAATTTAACAAGGGTTTCAACTGGGCCTGTGTCTGGCTTTGGGGGACGAATTCTATAGTTTCCAGGCCAAGATTTGTTGCCGGGTTACTTACTGATGGGCCAAAAAAAATTTAGTAAAAAAAACAAAAGACCTCTTCTATTAGAATACCACGAAACTGCTACTCGCATCACGCTTACTTTAGGTATCCAAGATCTTACTTTAAACATCACAATTTTTTTAGTAAATGTCAATGGTACTGCGTTCTTTCTCAATAACGTTATTAGCACTAACGTTGGTTTTCAATTACAATGTCAGTGGCACTGACGTTATAGTTATAAATGTAGCATGACTGAAAAACGTCAGTCCACTGACGTTATTATCGAAAAGAAACATCAGTGGCGCTGACATTCATAGAGTGGTGCCGGAAGTAAAAAAAAAAAAGAAAAGAAATACATGTGTGGTGCCGGAAGTAAAAAAAAATGAAAAATGAAAAAAGCGTCGATGGTTGTTTCATGGTGCCAATAGAATACGTCAAACAAAAATCATTATCTATCTTCAACGCATTACCAAAAAGGGGGGGAGGGGGGGGGGGGGGTGCAATGAGGTTTATCTCAATAGTTAAACTGAAACCCCGTGACCAGAGCTTGAATCCTCTCAAGTGTTTGAGGAAGTGTTTCTCAAATACAATTGATCTAACTACACACCCAAAATGTTAAAATGATATAATCGTAGATTTTTTTTTTCTTTCAAAAATACGTCGTTTTGATTATAATATCTAAAAACAACTGTACTTGAGAGAACATTTCCCTCAAGTATTTGAGAGGATCATTGCTCCCGTGACCAAGAGGTCATGGGTTCGAGTCCCACCGTGCGCATGTGTGGGTATATAGTCCTCTAAATGAGGCCCCGTGACCAAGAGGTCACGGGTTCGAGTCCACCATGTGCATGTGTGGGTTTATAGTCCCTTAAATGAGGTAATTTCCTTTCGATGGAAAAAAAATCGCATAAAATTTGATATTGATAAATTGTCGGTAGCTATTCTTTTTTTAAGAAACAAAACCTTTTATTGCAATCCTTGTTACAAGCACCAAAAGCGTTTTATGGGGGATAAATTCTCCAATCGAGCACACCCCTAATAGACAGCCTTGGTTAAACAAGCGAATGGGCTGGCACATTACCAACACACTTAACAAATGAAAAAAGACACATAGATTAAAACTAGACGCTAATAATCGTATAAGGAAAAGTGTTTTTCATTAATGATTTCAACTGGTGTAATACATATAAATAGTATGTAAAGTCTGGCACTAAACAATCAATTAATGCAAAATATTACAAATAATAAATGCATATTGCGTGATTATTATGTGGATCTTTCGAGATCTTTTAGAGTATTCTCAACACGCCCCCGATATCCCATGGGAACGGAGTGGACATGGATATTGGTCTTTAAAGTGCTGAAGCGAGGGTTGCCAAGAGGTTTGGTGAGAATATCAGCCAACTGATCCTTGGAGGAGAGGAAGGCAATCTGGAGGCGTTTGGAAGCAACCAACTCACGAACATGATGGAAGTCGATCTCAATGTGCTTAGTGCGAGCATGAAAGACCGGGTTGGTAGCAAGATATGTGGCACCAATATTGTCGCACCAAAGGACAGGAAGCACCGAAAGAGAAATATGCATCTCACGGAGAAGAGCACAAATCCATTGAACCTCGGCAGCTGTATTGGATAAGGATTTATATTCGCTCTGATATCATAATAATCGTATAAGGAAAAATGTTTTTCATTAATGATTTCAACTGGCGTAATACATATAAATAGTATGTAAAGTCTTAGGCACTAAGCAATCAATTAATGCAAAATATTACAAATAATAAATACAGATTATTGCGTGATTTCTATGCGGATCTTTTGAGATCTTCTAGAGTATTCTCAACAGACGCAGACTCTAAACAATCAAGAACCAAGCATCTCGAGGATGATAAATTGTTTGCCGGAGACGTTGCACAATAACTACAAAAATTGCAGCTTCTGTATTAGGATAAAGTTAGGTCCAGTTCAGGTTGTAAAATGGTGTGTTATCAATTCATGTCAAATTCACTTACACCGATTGAGGTGCTTAAAACAGTATTAGTGTTACAAGGTCAACTAGTAGTGACATTTGGGGCATATCTTTTGTTGTCTAATGAAGAGAGTAGGGTATTTGATCCCAAGAAGGATCAGGATGTGGTCATTTTGCTAAAGGACCCTTTGGAAGATAGATATGGGAATATTGGATCTGAATTTTTAGAGTTGCTACTGAAGCAGGGTGCAAGTTGACAGAGTACAAAGACGACTCTCCGGTCAAGCATGAATTCCAGAATTTGAATTCTAACAGCGCCAAATTCTGGATTTAATCTAGCAAGGAAGGAGTAAAGACTATCCTTCTCGAAGATCATTTTTACAATGAGAGTATCATCATTGTCCTTTAACTTGATAAGCTAATAGTGATTAAGTTCTTGCCAAAGAACTTGTAGAACCCCAGAATATTCAGCGATACTCTTGGACCCCTGTTTAGCAACAAAAAATTTGTTCTTTATCTCATAAATTTGGTCCGCATCATTGATTTTTGAGTAAGTTTCTCTGACAGCTTCCTAGATTTTCTTACCAGATCCCATCAACATATATGTGTCATTGATTTCTGGAATCATCGAACTCCACGGTAAGACATAACCATGGAGTCATGTTCATCCCAAGTAGAATACTTAGGATCATCAACAGTAGGTCCAATGCTCATTAAATGATTCGATTTTCCTTTCCTTTTAGAAAAATTATAACAAATTGAGACAATTTCAAATAATTCTTAAATCCGACATATTCAAAGAAAATGGATAAATTTTGAAGTGAATAATAAAGAATCGAGTTTAGGCTATCCCATTTCAGTATCAGAACTTATTTTAGCTACTTTAAGAGGCTTAAACATAGATTATGAGTCTGTGATTGTGAATATCACTTCTAGAATTGGCTCATTGTCATGGCAAGAAGTTCAACCAAACTAGTCACCCATGAGAGTTTACTAGCAAGATCCACACCGTCTACCACTCTTGATTTAAGAGGACCTTTTACAAATTTGGCCACCAATCGTTCTGGACAATGAAGGGGACAACCTAGACCACAGAGCAATGGCAATTTTTAGAGCAATAGTAGAGAAATATGTGATTATAGAGGTAGATGTGGTAGAGGTAGAGGTGGTCGAGGCTTCATAATCAAGGAAAGGCTAGACCTACTTGTCAAGTGTGTAGCAGAGTTGGACATACTGTGTGTAGCAGTGTTGGACATACTGCAGTAGAATGCTACGATAGATACAATCAACTACAATGGTGAAATGAACAATGGTAATTCTGGGACAAATGTTAGACCAAACACTGGACAGTACTCAAATTATGGTCACCAACCTGCTGCTTACTTTGCTTCTCCAAATTATGTGAGTGATGCCAGTTGGTATGCTGATAGTGGGGCTACAAACCATATCACTGCTGACCTTAATAGCTTGCAACTGAGCCAATGATATGATGGTCTAACTATTGGCAATGGTAAGAGTCTTCCCATTAAATACACTGGACACTTCTCTCTCCAAAGCAATCACTTTAATCTTGCCATTAATAACGTTTTACATGTGCCACACATCACTAAAAACCTTCTAAGTGTCTCAAAACACTACAAAAAACTGGACTTTTTGCGACGGAAGGTTACCGTCGCAAACTAGGATTATTCCGTCGCAAACCCTAATTTGCGACGGATTTTATTTGTCGCATTTTTTGTCGCAAAACTGAGTTTGTGCGACGGTTTATCCGTCGCAAATGATTTGTGACGAATGTTGCGACGGATAATAACGTATTTTATTTTTTTTTAAAAATATAATTTCCGTCGCAACAAACTATATAATCCGTCGCAAACAATTGTATAATCCGTCGCAAAAATATATAATCCGTCGCAAAAAAATTTTTATAATCCGTCGCACAAATTTTATAACCCGTCGCAAAAATTGTATAATCCGTCGCAAAAATTATATAATCCGTCGCAAATATTTTTTATTAAATAATTTATTTATTTTTAGATCCTTACATATCCGTCGCAAATACACTTTTTCCGTCGCAAATACAACTTTGCGACGGAATATTTCGTCATAAAAATTAAATTAATCGAGAAAATTATGTTTGTTTTGCAAAGAAATTGCCAAACCACCGCCGCAAAAGCAATTATAATTTTCCCGGTAGCATTACAATTGCTACCGGCTATCAACAACAACAATATAAAAGGGATACGATACCAAAATAAATAAAACGATATGTCAAAGGGATATGTCAAAGAGGATATGTCAAAAGGGATATGTCAAAGAGGATATGTCAAAGGGATAAACGATATGTCAAAGGGATACGATAAGCCAAAATAAATAAAATGTATAAAGCAATATGTCACCCCAGTCGGACCGGTGTACTACCTAAACCCATGTCACCTCCTCCAGTCCGTGATCGATCGGTCATCTCTGGTTGCCTCGTACCCGGGTTGCATCCTCCGGAGGATGCCGCTTAACCGCTGGTAATCCACTCCTCCATCTCGCGCTTAGTCTGCCTTCCCGACTTTTCTGTCTCTCTCTAGCTCCTCCAACCTCGCCTTTGTGTTTTGCAGATTAACATCTTTCTCTCGCCATCTCCTGGGTGAGACGGGTGAGTATGCCCGGAGAGTATGTCTCGGCGGATGAGTGTCGAGCGAAGAGTGAAGCCTGTCGTAGTACATGGAGGCGGTGACCCCATGCCAAAACTCTCCCTTCTTGTCGTAACCACCAGCCAAGCCAGTAATAAAGACGCGACTCGCCGACTGCGGGTGTCAGTGCGTCTCTGGGCTTCGCTTTCTTCGAGGTGAAGACGTCCCGCAAAGTATGATATAAATTTGTTAGTAACAATAATTACATGATATATATATAATGTATATATAATATTTAGAATACATAACGTATCAAGATTTTCTCAAACTTCCTCGAGACGAAGTTGCCCGACTTCTTCTTCTTCGAACTAGTCACCGGATCTCCGGATCGATAGGGCACTTCTCTATTGTCCTCCATGGCCCGAGCGAAATCGATAACGCTGCGTCTCGCCCATAGCATGTGTCCTGTGGATCTTCCCTTCCTCACCGGATCCAAGCTCGGTTTATCTTCTTTTCGCAGATGTTTCCTTGAATGCCTATTCCGACATAAGATAAACAAGTTAGTACATACATATATATATAAAACACAAGTATTATTAATTAAATATTGAATAATTGCTTACGGGACTCCCAATCCACTCCTCGAACTGATGGAGAATATCCGGGGTCATCCAAAACCGAGCACGGGGGTTTGTTTGAGCCCGATACATATAATCACGGACCCTGTTGATAGCATACCGCTCAAAAGCTTCCCTAACCAAGCGCTCGTGGCGTAACTCGAAGCTTAAATGACTCTGCAACATAGTTATATATATGTTATATGTATAGTTATAATTATAGTTATATTTATATATAGTTATATTTATATGAACGACGTACCCTAAATGCGTGCCACCACCTATCCTGCTGCTCCCGGCTGGCATTATGCCACGTGGTGGCAAAAGTGTTGAAGCCGCTGATTATGGCGGTCTTGGCCATTTTCTTGACATAGTTGTCGGTAAACCTGTCATATTGAAAACAATAAGTTGTTAATATATTTGGTTAATCAAAATATAAATAAAAATACAAACAAATTAAAGCAAGATATGTATTAACTTACCATCTCCCTCGGGATCCAAAACCGCAATCCAAGGTCACCATTGACAATGACACCCAAATCCTCCTCGGTCATCCGGTGTAACTCATCATCCAAGCTCGTGAGTCTCTGTGTGGAGGAAGACGCTCCGGGGGAGGGTGAACTACCCCTACCGCGTCTAACTCTACCTCTACCTGACATCTATTTGACACAGAAAATGACGTTTATACTAATCTAAATGCAATTATAATAAAAAGGCGTTTATACTAATTAATAATAAATTACAATGTTTAATACATTATTATTCACTATAATGACAAAATAAAATATTTAATACATTATTATTCACTATCACTACTAGAATGGAAGAGTTCTTCCTCCTCTTCATCAAGATTCTAGATCATCAAACGATTCTTCTTCCTCTCCATTTTCTTGTTGAATGAAATCCGCCATCTCATCATCATCCAAGTCATTATCCCCAACATCGGAGTCAACATCGACATCAAGATCTTGGTGGACAATGTTAAGAGGATCAGATAATCGGAAACATCATTGATAACTTGTTCTTGGAAAACGGTTTCTCGACGGGAGCATCGATAGTCGATCTTGCCTTTGTTTTGAAAACAACCGACCATTGATCTTTGTCTTTTTCAAACTTGGATATGGAGCATAGTAGACTTGCTCGACTTGATAAGCCGTAACAAAAGGATCATAAGCGCCATATTTCCTACCACGATGAACTTCAACTATCTTATAATCTTTATGCACATTCATGCCCCGTTCGTAATTATCAAACCAATCACATTTGAACAATACGGCTTTGTAGATAAATGAATGTCCATAATACACCAACTCAATGATTTCATTTAAAGTGCCATAATAGTCGGCACCTTCCGTGGAATCGACACAAACTCCGTTGTTGATCAAGATTTACCAATATCGCTTGCCCGGTTGAATGTCCGAAAGTTGTAGCCGTTAATCGAATAACGTTTCCAAGTTTTGACTTGACGAGAAGGACCACTTGCCAAAGCTTTTAGCAAATCATCATTCAACAATGATGCTTGTTGTGCAAACCATTTGGTAAATTCATTTTCATGTTTATTCCAAATATCCATCGAGGTCAATTGAGGTCGTTGAACACGAATAAATTGCTCGAACAATCTAAGAATGAATCATTTTGTCGATTAATGTATATTTGTTGAAAAAAAGCTGTTAAGCATTGTATATATGTAGTAATGAGGTACTTAGTTCATACGGTTTCATGATTTCGCAGTTAGACAATACAACCTTGTGCACAAAGTCATATTCTTTATTATCCAAGAACCTCGTCTTGCACTTCCCGGTTGTTGTACCATTATGATCACGGAACAACTCTGTAAATCAAACGATTGTCGATGCCGAAGTCTCACCAACAAAGAAGATTCTTTGCTTTTGTTTCAATATGATCATCGTAATACATAGAACGAAGTTTGAAATCTCTTCCAACAAATACGCATTGCATATTGATCCTCTACTAAAGCTTTGTTACCAATATTTTGTTTTAAGTGATTCAAAACCTTTCGAATGGATACATCCATCGATATTGCACGGGACCACCAACTCGACCTCATACGGCAAGTGTATCGTAAATGCTCCATCGAGTTAAAAACGCCTGAGGCAAAATCTTCTCTAACTTGCAAATAATCTCAAAGAATGTTATTCTATAAACGAATCACGCCTTCTATTTTTAGGGTAGCAAAGACACAAGTCTCAAAGAATTGACTTATCTCGACCAATGCATTCCACTCATTTTTCGGAATCAATTCTCGAAGCGGCAATCGACAACAAACGCTCCATAAAAGCGTGACAATCATGGCTTTTCAACCCACATAGAATGTATTGATCATGATCTACGCACCTACTCAGGTCTGAAGCATAACCGTTAGGGAATTTCAACTTGGTGACCCATTCACACAACACTTTTCTTTTCTGCTTGTCAAGAACAAGTGTACAATCGGGGCGCTTTCTGCAAAGCTCTTTCAAATCTTTAGCAGATTTTGGACCACAAGCAGTTTTGCCTTTAACGTCCATAACCGTGTCAATCAGCTTTTCAAAGAAGTTTTTCTCAATATGCATCACATCCAGGCAATGTCGAAGCAAACAATGTTTTCCAATACGGAAGATCCCAAAAATGCTTCTTTTCCACCAACCATTCTTGGAGTTTTTAAGCCGCTTCAAGTCCGAACTGAGCCATCAATGATGCTTGGTAGGTGTTGTACAAATTCCCATACCTCCTCACCACTCAATCTACTGGGTGGAGTCGCGTGTTCATACTGTTTGGACTTCAAAAACCTTTATCGGTGGCGTAAAAATATGGTCTTCAGGAGAAATCGCCGATGACAATCAAACCAAGTGCATTTACCACTATGTTTGAGCCGTAACGACTTGTTTCCATCACCACAATAGGGACAAGCTTTCACACCGGCCGTAGTCCACCCGGATAACATGCCATACGCAGGAAAATCATTGATAGTCCACATTAGTGCAGCCCTCATATGAAAATTTTGTTTTGTGGATACATCGTAAGTAAACAACCCTGTTTCCCACAGCTGCTTCAACTCCTTAATCAATGGTTGCAAATAAACATCGAGGTTTCCTTTCGGATTTTTCGGCCCCGGTACAAGCAATGATAAGAATATAAACTGTCTTTTCATGCACAACCAGGTATGGAAGATTGTATGGTGTAACCATGGATCGCCAAAGCAAGAGTAGTTCTTCCCAAAATTACCAAAAGGTGCAAAACCGTCGTGCAAAGTCCTAACCGCACATTTCTAGGCTCCTTAGCAAACTCAGGGTGCATTTGGTCAAAATGCTTCCAAGCTTCAAGCGTCACTTGGGTGGGCCATTATACCGCTTGTCCTGGGGTTTTTCGCGTGCCACCTCATTTCCTTGCCTATATGTTTCGTGGCGTACAACCTTTGGAGTCCAGGTCCAATCGGGAAATAAGTCATCACTTTGTTAGGCACACGTTGACCTCTTTGCGCTCGCTGGTTTATATCGATCATGGTCACACTTCCGACACTTGTCCAGATTCGCGCCCTCCTCCCAAAATAACATACACCCTTGCGGGACACACGTGTATTTTCTCATGGGGTAGCTCTAATGCCTTTAACAACTTTTTGGTTTGATAGAAGTTCGAGGTCATTAAGTTTCGGAAGAATATCTCCTATCAAACCGGTAACCCCGCCAACGATTTGTGAGAGAGGTTGTGATCACATTTCAAAGTGAGCAACCTAGAAGCCGCTGGCAAAGACGGATACACTACTTCCATCACATATGTGTTCCTCTGCGTTTTCAAAGATTTCAAAAACGATGCAACTTCGTGGTTTGGTGTCTCATTGTTCTCCTCTTGGTTAAGAAATTCTTCTCTTACGTGATCAATCCTATCACGTAATGCGTCATTAACCATGTCCCGATAATGGTTCACATTCCGTTCTCTTTGAACGTTGATCGGAATGGGAAACTCTTCACCATGACACACCCAATCATAGTAGTTTGCGCAAAACCCATATTTAGTTAAATGTAATCTCACGCCATGTTCGATCGAAAATTTAGTGTTCTTACACTTACTACACGGACACTTCATCATTCCATTATTTGCCCGAAACGAATCTAATCGCTTTGCATGTTTTATGAATTCCTCCACACCATTCACAAATACCGGGTTAAATTTCTTGTTAGCATCCAACCTCTCGTACATCCAACTACGCTCTATTCTCTTCATTTTCAATCCTACACATCATATCATACAAAATATGAGACTAACAATAGTCTTTGAAGGTTGTCTCAACACTTTTGCAAACTCAGTTTTACTCAACTTACTATGAAACTAACAACACTTTAACCTAAATTTTCAATTCATGGTCAAAGGTTCGACGTCAAAATAATTCGAGGCTTTGCCGGATAACAAAGTACCCCCAAGTACCATTTTCCAAACGGGTAGGAATAAAGACCTTTGAGGACCTTATGTATGTTATGCTTATCATGTAAGCACATACTTATCATCATTTCAATCCAAATTCAACAAACCAATTCAACCAACATCCGGTTTCTAAACTAAGCATTTTCAACCAACATCCGGCTTTGCACATACTTAAGCATTCAACAAACCAATTCAACAAACCAATTCAACCAACATCCAACATCCGGCTTTGCACATACTTAAGCATTTTCCTAACTTATCTAACTAATACACATAAGTAAGCATTTTCTAACTTATAATTACTACACATATATATCTATAAATCTATACTACATATGATACACTATATTAAAAAATATTTTAAAAAAAACATAAAAAAAAAAAAAACGAAAAAATATATTACATACTACAATATACAAAAATTACATACTACAATATATATATACAATATAAAAAAATAAAACTGTACATACATATACATATACAATATATATATACATATACATACATACATACATATACACATATATATATAAAAAAAAAAAAATACATACATATATATACGCCAAGGGGAGGGGAGTGGGGGAATCGGGGTCAGGGGGAGAGGGTGGGAGGGAGAGGAAGAGCATACCTGTGGGTGGCTGCGGCGGTGGTGGGAGGAGGTGGCGCCGGAAGAGCTTCAGCAGGGGGGGCGGCGGGTGAGAAGAGGGGGGAATGAAGAAGAGAAATGAGGAAGAAAAGGGATGCTGCGACTGATATCCGCCGTTTTGCGACGGAATTTAATGTCCGTCGCAAAATAACCCTAATTCCGTCGCAAACATCTAAATTCAGAATAATAAAATAATTTTATAAAATTTTATTAAATATTCCGTCGCAAATTAATAAAAATTCCGTCGCAAAATTGCCCGCCAAGTGGAAAAATTGGTCCCGCCAAATGTCCCGTCGCAAACAATAAAACATCCGTCGCAAACGTAAATTTGCGACGGAAATAAAGTCCGTCGCAAAAATTCCGTCGCAAAACTGTTGTTTTTTTGTAGTGAAACTCACCTATGATAATCATGTTGTTATGGAATTTCATTCAAACTGTTGTTTTGTGAAGGACAAGATCACAAGGAAGGTTTTGCTGGAAGGAATACATAGAGATGGTCTTTATCAGATGAAGTTTCCTCATGAAGCATCCCGGAACTCTCTTCAATCCAAAGTCAATCAAAGTTCCAAGTGTATTTTGTCTGTCTGTAATAACTCTGTTGATCAGAGATCTGAGTCCTTAGTCAGTGAAACTGAGTCTGTGAATGAAACCAATGTTTGGCATAGAAGATAGAGACATCCATCTTCTAAGATCTCGAGTCTTTTTCTGAGTTCTTATAGTGAAACATTCAGCCCCATTGTTAAAGCTTCAACCATTAGAGTTGTTCTTGATATAGTTGTTTCCTTGAACTGAAAGATCAATCAAATTGACGTTAATAATGCATTCCTAATGGTAGTCTTCATGAGGATGTATTTATACCCCAACTAGAAGGGTTTGTTGATCCCACAAAACTTAATCATGTTTGTGTTGAAATAGTGTCCTAAACCCAATCGGGTTGGACCGGATCCGACCGGGTCGGATCATTTCTACTATTTCTTTATGTTTATATATATTAAATGTCTTTTCTGTTATTATATATTTGTTGTTTAATGAACCAATTACGATATTATTATATGATAACGTCCTTAGTATTAAACTGTCATAGAGAAACCATGATAGCAATTATGGTTGATGAGATCTGTAATCACTTTAACAAGTTTGATACTTAAATGTCTCTAGTCGTATGTACTATTAAATAGGACATTGATAGTACAATTAGACTAGCACGTATTGGATGTAAACTATCTTACTGAAGATGGGGATAGATCTCGTCTATCAAAGGGTAGAGACACTTGGACTGTACGTGGACGTGTATTAGAGAATGCGTACGTTAGACTGACCTACTTACTTTATTAATTGTCGTACTATGTGGCGGTTGTGTAATTATCCTAAGACCGAAGTCTTCATGACATCACGGTGTGGATTGTCATACTTTGACATTATTGAGGTTTCACAACCACGGGGCGACCATGCGGTAGTGATTGGGTGTGATACATCAAGCATGCGTAGGATTCATGTTGCTCGTCCGGAAATCGCGTATCCTATGAATAGGAGTAAATATCCGAAAGGGCCTTCTTATAAGGAATGTCTTACTCTCGTTAATCTTTGCCAAGTGGAAGTAAATGAGTTACTTCGAGAGAGCATGATATCCAAATTATAAGATACGGTAGCTGATGTATTGACACTCGACGTACGACCGTATGGATGTTGTAACAGCGATAGGATTATATTTACACGGTAACCATTTCACATGAAAGGTAGTAATCATTGCATTTGACTCTTCCGATGATTGGGGGTCACGGTGTGTTGCTAGACGCTATTCTATGATCGTTAGGTGTGAAAGACATTTTCGTAATTTGCACTTTGTGTCTACGGCCAACATATTCGGAAGCCTATCGGGTCACACACATAAGAACATCTAGCCGGATTAAAATACGGTTATAGCGATAACCAAATAAGGAAAGTTTTATCTCGACTATAAAGTGTTATAGTAATAAATTAATATGGTGGTATTTATTTATTATGAATAAATATAATACAAGATATTAATTATGGTGATTAGTTAAATATATATTTAATATATATGGGGCGCATAAATGATGTGTATATGATACACATGGATTTTGCAAATTAATTAATCATTGTATTATATTATCTAGTATTAATATAAGATATTAATATTTATATATATATATATATACACACATGCATATGCATGTGCACATTTGTAGCAAATATATATATATATATATATATATATATATATATATATATATATATATATACACACACAAATGTGTAAATTGATTTATGGTAATATAATAAAGATATATTCAATATTAGATATTGGCAATATATATCTTGGAAATATTTAATATAAGATATTGAGTATTTAATGAGATAAATCTAGAATATCCATTTTCATTTATTACTAGTAAAATGTTTTATTTCTCCTCAATCTACTAGGAAGTTTCTCCCAAACAGTTTGGGAACTAGAGAGGGGCGCACCACTCCCTATATAAACAAGGGGGTGCAAAGCTCTTTTGTACATCATAATACAAGAGTTAATAATTCTTGTGAAAAATAAGATAGTTTCTTAGAGATATTTGAGAGAGAGAAAAGGTCGGTCTAGCAACCGAGTTTTTCTAGTAGAAATCCAATGGTGGATTCCGGCGGGTTGTTCGTATGGACTAGCGGTAGAGGCCGAACGCTTGGGCGGCTCTGTGCACCACTACTCTTCTTAGACGGTCAAAGCGTCGATCTTTTAGATCAAGCAAGGTATTCACCGTCTATTACTTATTTGTTTATTGCTTAAACGAAGTCGATCCTGGTTGAAAGGAAATAAAATTTTAAATTCCGCTGCATTTTCGCGTAGATTTCCTAACAGTTTCCCACTTAAAGAATGCTCTATATGGTCTTAAACAGGCTCCAGGAGCCCGGTTTGATGAATTGAAAGTTCAACTTCTAAGATGGGGATTCTATCAATGCATCTGACACCTCTTTATATATTTTTCATGCTCAAGGTGAACTAATGTATGTTCTTGTCAATATAGATGATAAATAGATTACACGGAACAACTCCGAGCTTATGCACAAGTTTATTAATATGATAAACTCCAAATTTGCTCTAAAAGATCTTGGATCTTTATCCTTTCTTGGAATGCAAGCACACATGGATGAGACTGGTCTTTACTTGAAGCAGCAACATTATGCATCTCAACTATTAAACAAGCTGAATCTTGAACATCTCAAACCAGTCCCTACCCCAATAACCACTACAACAGATCTCACTTCTACTAGCTCTTTTTTTTCCTAATGCCACATAGTACAGGAAAATCTTTGTCAGTCTTCAGTATTTGACCTATACTAGACCAGATATCAGTCATGCAGTTAATCAATTGAGCCAATACATGCATGCTCCTAGGGAAGTTCACTGGTTCGCTCTCAAAAGGTTGCTCAGATATATCAAAGGGAATCTTAGTCATGGCCTGCACTTTCAACTTAGTCAAGCTCTTGCTATAACTGGATTTAGTGATGCAGATTGGGCATGCAATGTGGGGAATAGAAAATCAATGGCTGGTTGTGTCTATTTGAGGGATCTTTAGTGTCTTGGAGCTCTAAGAAACATCATGTTGTAGCAAGATCAAGCACTGAATCAGAATATAGAGCTCTAGCCAATCTTGTTGCTGAAATTAAGTGGTTGAAGTCTTGATTGTCAGAACTGCATATTCAGGTTATTAAGCCATATATTTAGGGTCTATTTTGGACAGTTTTGACACAATTAATGTAATTGATTGTAGAATATTCTTTGACGTGATTATAGCCGTGAGATGTAATTAGTGGGAGATAGCTCCAACCAATATTTGTATATATTTGCCGAGATTATTCATAATCAAATCAAGGAAAATTTATGCATCAACCTCGAGAAGAGCATTGGGACACAGCTCCTCGTACTGTCCGTTATTTGAAGGGATGCCCGGGTCAAGGAATTCTTTTACGCACGGATAATGATTTGAACCTGACAGGTTGGTGTGACTCTGATTGGGCTGGTTGTCCTCTGACGCGTCGCTCCCTTACTGGTTGGATAGTGTTCCTTGGTGGTTCCCCGGTCTCTTGGAAAACCAAGAAACAACACACGGTCTCTCGTTCGTCTGCCGAAGCAGAATATCGCTCGATGGTTGCTGTTACATCAGAGTTGACCTGGCTCAAGGCCTTGCTCGAAAGCTTGGGGGTCGCACACCCCCTTCCCATAAGATTATTCTGTGATAGCCAATCAGCCTTGTATATTGCCCAGAATCCCATTTTTCACGAGCGAACAAAACATATTGAAGTAGATTGCCATTACGTCCGGGACGCCATCCAGGCCGGCCTCATCCGTACATCTCACGTGCCAACTACCGAGCAACTAGCCGACATTTTCACTAAATCATTGGGCCAACAACAATTTTCTCACCTACTTGACAAGTTGGGCATTTGTGACCTACATGCTCCAACTTGAGGGGGGTATTAAGCCATATATTTAGGATCCATTTTGGACAGTTTTGACACAATTAATGTAATTTATTGTAGAATATTATTTGACGTGATTGTAGCCGTGATTAGACATAATTAGTGGGAGATAGCTCAAACCAATATTTGTATATATTTCCGAGATTATTCATAATCAAATCAAGGAAAATTCAATTCCTGACACAGGTTGTTGCAAAGCCTGTGACATGGTGTGGTAACTCAGTGCAACAACTCTAGCTTAGAATCTTGTGTTTCACTCTAAAACCAAACACATTGAGATAGATGTGCACTTTGTAAGAGATCAAGTTCTGAAAGCATAATTTAACTGATAAAATTCATCGTTTTTTAGGATATTGACAAATTTCAGTGTAATTTCAATGAACTTTGATAATAAATAATCGAGTTAAATGTCAAAGTTCATTGAATCAATTGTGAATTTCACCAGTGAATTCGTTGGAACAACAGTGAAAATATGTGAATTCAGAGCTGACGACAGAAAGTATCAAATAATGTTTTAAAAGGAAGAGGAAAATAACTATGATATTTGGAGAGAAATTATAGATTCAGGTCAATGTAACACCCCTTATTACATTTTAGGTCGTGTCAGACCTGACATTTTTTTAAGTCCCCCGTGCAATTGTGTAAAAAGAGCCCATGCAAATTTGCACGGGCCCGGTGAAAAATCCCACGTACCCGTGCAATCGCTCTCCCTAATATATATATATATTTTTACTTTGCTTCAAAAACATCACACGCACGGTGGGATTTTTCACCGGGCCCGTGCAAATTTGCACGGGATCTTTTTACACAATTGCACGGGAGACTTAAAAAAAATGTCAGGTCTGACACGACATAAAATGAAATAAGAGGTGTTACATTGTCCTGAATCTATAATTTCTCATACTTGGAGGTCCGTAAAAAAAGATGAATTGTTTGAAAGTTATTAATGTTGTAGGACGGAAAGAAGGAGATTGAGGTATGAATGCAATCGGAGAAGATGAAGAAATCGGGTTAATTAGAGGCTATTTTTTTTGGATATTAATTAGAGGGTGTTTTTTTTGTCCCTAACGGGGTTTGAACACTGGTATCTATGCCAGATTATAGTCTAGCTCACCACTAGACTGATGCACCTTGTGCAAATTAGAGGGTGTTTTAACAATCATTTATCCTTATTTCTATAAAATCGTTGGAGGTGGTTTATTAATCAATTATGGCTTGAATTTTCTTTTATAACAAAAATAGCTGTTTTTCTAAAGTTCAATATTGATGCAATGTTTAGAGATAAAATTGTAGCCGTGGGAGATTTTCTTCGAGATGATAATGGGGGATTGTTAGGAGTTTTGCAATGTTTAGAAATGAAATTACGACCGTGGGAGGGTTGCTTTTGAGATGACAAGGGAGAGCTTGTTAGGAGTTTACCAATGTTTAGAGATGAAATTGTAGCAGTGGGAGGATTGCTTCAAGATGATAAGAGAGATTGTTAGGAGTTTTGCAAGGAAGATGATGTGATCAATGAGGGAACCCTAACTATATGCCGTGCACTATTTTCTGGGAGGTTTTTATTGATAGAATAATCAGAATATATTGTATTAATGTAGATTATTCGTAGTAGTTATTGTAATATTCATTGACTAGCAATGAATATTACAATAAATACTACCGAATAATCTACATTAATACAATATATAACGCCCCCAGACCCCGGGCCTGGTAGCGCTAAATGAGTCATAAATATCCGGTCAACTGCTTAGACCACCGTCAAAGCTTGGTTTAAAAGGGCTAACCCGAGTTGACAAGATTTTTATGTCTCACAATTATATGGAGGTGAGCCTTCTACTACTTTTCCAATGTGGGACATTACATTCTCCCCCCCCCCTTATAAGGGACTGGCGTTCTCGCCAGGACGGCCAAGACTGTTCCTCGATCGTCTCTACCAGAGGTAACTAGATGTCATCCTTACACCGTCTTCTTGTACGGTTCAGCGCATAGTTCCATCTGATAGTCGGCTCTGATACCATTCTGTAACGCCCTCAGACCCTGGGCCTAGTAGCGCTAAATGAGTCATAAATGTACGGTCAACTGCTTAGACCGCCGTCCTCGCTTGGTCAAAAATGGCTAACCCGAGTTGACAAGACCTTTATGTCTCACACTTATATGGGGGTGAGCATTCTCTTATTTTACCGATGTGAGACTTTAAACGGATCACCAAGTCCCAAAATCTACGTCTAAGAAAGCTGACCGATAAAACAACAAAATAAATGTTGTTGTGACTTATTACATCCCAAATGAAGCTGAAAAGATACTAAAAACTATCTCTCAAAAACTGAATAATAAATTTGCATAAAATAAAAGTCCAATAAATATATTGTATTAATGTAGATTATTCGGTAGTATTTATTGTAATATTCATTGCTAGTCAATGACCATAATTGTAGCACGTAATTAGTTCCTAGTCAATAGCCTAAACTTTAGCTAGCAGGTAATGGATTGTATTTTGGGTATATATTGTACACAAAGATTAATGAAAGATTACGGAAAATATTCTTTCATGGTATCAGATTAGGTTTCCTTCCTAAACTGCTTCTATCGCTGCCCCCCATCCACCTTCGTCTTCTTCTCCAGCTATTTTATTTTATTTTATTTTTTTCCGCCATGGGTGACTCCTCCAAGTTTCATCCCGCTTTGTCTATTACCAACGTGAAAACCCTCATCCCCATCACTTTGGATTTGGATTCGAGCCAATACAACTCCTGGGATGCGCTCTTTAAAGTCCAGGCGCGTGTTCATGATGTCTTGGATCACATAATTGTTAGGAAATCTACGCGGGAACGCAGCGGAATTTAAAATTTTGATTTCCTTTTACCCAAGATCGACTTCGTTTAAGCAATAAACAAACAAGTAAGAGACGGTGGTTACCTTGGTTGATCTATAAGATCGACGCTTTGACCGCCTAACGAGAGTAGTTCTCGCATAGAGCCGCCCAAGTGTTCGGCCTCTACCGCTAGTCCACACGAACAACCCCACCGGAATCCCATCATGGATTGCTATTGGAAAACTCCGGCTGCTAGACCGGCCTTTTTCCCTCTCTCCAACTCTCTATAGGATGCTCTATTTTACACAAGAACTATTAGTTCTTGGAATTGTGATGTGTGATAAAAGAAGCTTGACACCCACCTCTTATTTATAGTCATAGGTGGCGCCTAACAGAGTAGTAGAAAGGAAGAAAACCTTTCTCCAATAAAATAAGGAAAATATATTTGATTGATTTATCTCATTTATTATAATATCTTATATCAAATAAATCTAGGATATTGTCAATATCTTATATTGAATATTCCCAAGATATTGTCAATATCTAATATTGACTATCTTTATTTTATTACCATAAATCAATTTACACATGTGTATATATCACATATATATATTACACAAATAAATCTATATATAAATATCTAGCTATCACAAATGTGCACATGTATATCTTATATACATGTACAGCACACGCATGTAACCATATATATTTATATATTAATATCTTATATTAATATATGGTAATCTTATTAATTAAATTGCACAATCCAAGTGTATCTTATACACATTAAATTGCGCCCCATATGCCAATAAATTGGCATCCGGAATATTCTTTAATTAATATAATATTATTAACATCTTGTATTTAATTTATTCATAATAAATAAATACCACAATATTAATTTACCACTATAACCTTTATAGTCTCGAGATAAACTTTCCTTATTTGGTTATCATCTATAACCACATTTTAATCCGGCTAGATGTTCATATGTGTGTGACCCGATAGGCTTCCGAATATGTTGGCCGTAGACACAAAGTGCAAATTACTTAAAATGCCATTCATGCCTAACGATCACGGGATAGCGTCTCAGCAACACACCGTGACCCCCAATCATCGGAAGAGTCAAATGCAATGACTACTACCTTTCATGTGAAACAGTTACCGTGTAAGTTACAATCCTATCGCTGTAATAATATCCATACGGTCGTACGTCGAGTGTCAAACATTAACGACCGTGATCTTATAATCTGGATATCATGCTCTCTCAAGTAACTCGCTTACTCCCACTTTGCAAAGATTCACGAGAGTTAGACATTCCTTATAAGAAGGCCATTTCGGATATTCGATCCCAATCATAGGATACGCGATTCCCGGACGACCAATCATGTATACTCCGTGATGCTTCAAAGATCATACCCAATCACTACCGCATGATCGCCCCGTGGTTAGGAGAAATCTCAATAGTGTCAAAGCATGACAATCCACACCGTGATGCCATGAAGACTCCGGTCAAAAGGATAATTACACAACCGCCACATAGTGTGACACTTAATGTAAGTGGGTCGCCTAACATACGCATTCTCTAATACACGCCCACGCATACCCAAGTGTCTCTACACTTCGATAGACGAGATCTATCCCTGCCCTAAAGACAGAAGACATCTAATACGTGATAGTCTGTTTATACTATCAATGCCCTGTTTAATAGTACATCAGCCTAGAGACATTTAAGTATCAAACTTATTAAAGTGATTAGAGATCTCATCAACAATAATCACTATCATGGTTTCTCTATCACAGATTGATACTAGGGACGTTATCATATAACAATTCATAATTGGTTCTTTAAAAGAACATATATATGACAACAGAAAAGCCATTTAATATATGCATAAACATAAAGAAATAGTAGAAATGATCCGACCCGGTCGGATCCGGTCCAACCCGATTGGGTTTAGGACACTATTCCAACAATCTCCCACTTGGCCTAAAATCAATCACTCATACACACAAGACCAAGTTGAAACACAAGAATCTTATGCAATACTCGCAACCAGCCCTAGCCATAAACGGATCGCTATCCGTGGGGACTCAGACTATGTTCATATCATGTTCCAAATGACCAAGTCAAAGGAACCGCCTCAACACACACACGAATCTCCGACGAGACCCTGGTCCTTGCTTCAAGCAATGAATCCACTTACTATATCAGCTATATAGAAAAGGTGGAAGAACCGTACAAGGTTCAAGAATGAACCTTCTAGATCCATGTACTGCTCCCGCTGCGCCTCTAAGGCACTACTGTGTTTTGGCCTACTTGTAAAATTTACAGTGACCCATATGCTAGAACTTTTCCAGCTCACTGTATCACTTAATCAAAGTGATTGCAAACCCGGACAGTAGCTCCCACTCGCCTTCATAAGACTCAGGATATACGTCTGTATATCTACGTTTATTTATTTCCAAGTTTCAATAAACTAGGAACCTTTCCTAACTTGTTTAAGGATATTCTCGACATTCACCAGATCTACTTTCATACTTGCTCATGACTATTCATGGAGTATGAACATCCGGCATTACCTTTATGATGATTCATATCGCAGTAGCAAAGGAAACCTTCATAACCATCATCTTTCACCTTATCTTTAGGACTAACGTCCTAACATAGATAGATCTTGAAACACCGGCTAGCGGTATCTCCTTACGCGATCTATGCTAAACTTTTTTTTAGCATCACATCTGTATAGGTAAATTATAAATTAACAGCAGTTAAATCCATCACTATAGATTCTTATTTCTAAAATAAGAACTGCTAATTCAAGTGCTTTCGTGAAGACCTTGAACTACCAAACATTAATTAACTGTGACATGGGGTGACAATTCTCGAGAGAGATATCCAATACCTTACTCAAAAATCGTAACACACTCCCACTATCCATCTTGCACATGGGGCATATCCTTCTTTTGACTAAATCAAACTCCTTTGATTATCAAACAATGAAATCGTCTAGAGAAACTTGTTTGAGTCCATAAATGGATCTCGTGGGCTTACATATCATGTTATCGTCTATGAACATTGAGTTGTTTGCCCAACGTCTTCAACACTATCATATAGCCATGATACGGTTACAACAAGCATAGTCCGAATAGAATCGGGCTCACTTACAGGACATTCCCTCAGGTGAGACAGACTAGGTTCACAACCTGGTTGTCACCGATGGAATCTAATTCGATATTATGGCTCCCGGCCATATCTCTCAATCTTGCCTTTCAAACATTCCTTCATAAGTCGTGAGATATTCATTCTTCAAGATGAACTTACCAAAGAAGCCTTTCAGCTTGAGGTTATCCATGACTTACGGAAATTTAGTGTGCATCGAGCAAAGTTGTTCTACACCTCATCGCATGTGGCGCCTACTCACGCTCCTATGGTTGAATATATCTTTGTGGTTCTCAAACTCTTTTGAGATCTCGATTTACTCCCACTGTTTCTTTTGGAAGAAACGCCTTTAGAAGACAACATGTTTGGAGACAAACATTTTGCTCATGGGACAAGTAAACAATATCTAGCGATTTGCTAAGATATTCCACAAAGTTGCATATGTCGTATTAGGCTCCAAGCCTTTCTGACTTTGCCTATGAAAACTTCAAATCATCGGTTAAGATAGATTCGACATTATCCTCTTCCATATCTAATATGGAATTTATTCAACCATTATTCTTCGGAACTCGGTTAAGTATAATGGCACTATCCCGAAACGGGTAAGGGATACTCCGCATGGCTTGCGTCACACATTTATCATATAAAGTGTTGTTTCCATTTTGGGAACACAATCTAATTGCGTATCCCAAAGATGGTATCCTTCAAGGGAAGAATCTTATTCCTTTTCAGCACGACTTCGAAACACCCTTCGTGTATTAATTACTTCAATCCAATTGAAGATTAATTCTAAGTAGCTCATCAATCTCATATTCGCATTTAGCTCAAACTTTTCGGCTTTCCGAATTATGCACTTCACCGAGTACACTTGACTATTTCTAAAATTAGTCGTAGAGACTAATAAGCAATTATTTGTGGAATTAATTGTCACAAGCCAACAAACATCGGTATGTTTAGGCTTTGCATAATTTTTCTAGAATTTATAACCTTTTCATAAAAGGGTATTTTAGTCCTCTTTGGATAAGATACGTATAACCCACATGATTCATAATCATATGGTTCAACATCATCAGAATGACGTTTAATTACACGCTTCCCTCCCAGAGAGACTATGTCTAGAACAACTACAAATATCAAGGATAACAGCCATTCAAATATTTAGTTGAGATCTCATCACACATATCAACTATATAGTGACTTCAATCTAGTATGTTAGATTCAGTGACCTTCCAACTTTATCAGAATAACATTTATTCTTTATAATTGAATGTGTCAAATAAGAACCAGAACATAATAACATTTATTTAGTTCCCTTATCAGTTTACTAGATCCAGAATGTGGTAAGTGTTACAACATTTGCTTCACCTTCCCATATCTGTATTTAATCTTTCTAATTTAATCACACTCGCAAGATATCATATATCTAAGAGTTGACTTGAACTTAGATAGATTTATCTCAACTCACTTGCCTATAATAGAAACTTCAATAAGTTCTTTATTTAAGCACATGCCCTAAATTTCCTTTTTAATCCTTCAAGCACTTGTAAATGTTTCTTAGTGTAGTCTTCATAAGACTTAAGAAAAATTACAAGAGCTATGTCTTTGATTTCCTTTCATAAAGAAAATCTAAAGTTTATTAAATAGTTTATTTAACCTTTGAATCGTATTCAAAACATTGACTATTTAATTAACCTTTAAGCAATGATAGAATTAAGTCGATACATAAATCTTACAATTTTGAAAACAACCTTTCCAAAATCGATGTGGCCATTCTTATCCAACGCTTGAATTAATTGTCATCATATGATCGAATGATCATATCGGATCGTATCCAATGTCATGAGCTACCGCTTTCATTAATAATTAAAGTCTTGAGAACTCCATCATATATGTAGTCTCCTTGTCTCTAACTACTATAACGAGATTGCTCGTGTCATTGCTTATTTTAAAAAGGATTAATATTACTTAACCATATTTGAGAACATTTCTCAAAAGGTAACAGTCATAATTTGGTTTTACTAATCGAGAATAAAACATAAATATAAAGTTTGCTAAAACTACAACATAAAAATGAAAATAAAAGAGTGTTGTTGTTTATACACGCAAAATAAAAAATGGTCTTTTGGTTTATGATTTTGCTCCCACTGGTCAACTACTTCCAATTGACTTTCAAGAATTTTTCAAAATTCTTTAGTGGCTGAGATCCCATCTAGTTACCTCGATTCCCGGCGGTGGTCGATCAACCAAGATAATTTCGATAGGTAGGTAACTCTTTACCATTCACATCTCTATGTGATTCTCAGTGGTTGACAAGTCAACTCTTTGGCGATACACATCACTATGTGTTAGTCAACCCCTTGTCTCTAAAGTCAGACGGCCCTGACGGTGGCCAATCACCGAAAGACTCTAGTCATGTCATAACCCAATATTCACGAGATCTCATACGATCATATCTCAATAACGACGATATACCCGAGGTAGGTCAACTCGGCGGTGGTCGATCGGCTGGATCCGAACACAGCTCTTCACCGTCGTTATAATATTGGGAGACAATATTTCGACTTGATTTTTGTTGTGGAAGTATTTATGTAAATTAATTTTTAATTTCGGTCTCATCAATTATATCTATCTTTATAGATATATTTCCTACACATTTATCTAGATCGTGCCTAGTCATGCATCTATCGTATCATATAAAATAAATACAAGCACAAAATAAATAAATGCGTAAAGTAACCGGTATGATCATGGACTTTTTCCTAAAAGTGCGGTTTCGAATACAAACCGATTTAAACCGCTGGTCACAATCTAAGGGTAATAATGCAACCTCCAATAGATCTTTAATGCGCCATCTCCAATGGGATCTTTATTCTTCTTTCCTTGGTCTCCATCTTCTGCTCCATTCTTGTTACATTTAATTCTATCTAATAAAATAAATACACCCGCCGCACACGGGGGGAGCTTATGGGAATGGGATAAATGCAGAAAATAAACTAGGTCACGCTTCTTCATAACGGCTCAGACAATTTTAAAACCAACAGAAAAATTAAATCATTCACATCTATCCTATCGGTCGAAGTCCACGATCAATCGAGTCCATATAATCATATTATATCTACTATATCTAATCCATACAATAAAATCTTATGAAAAAGATAAAATTAAAATTTAACTACTTTATGCCTTAATTAATCAATTAACATTTAATCTATTAAATAATTTTATCCAATCAATTAACTAATTAACATTTAATTAATTAAATGATTTTAATCGAAATAAAATTAACGATTAATATTAAAACCGATTTTAATTTTAATTTTAATTAATTAGAACTATTCCAAAATAAATCAAAATTAAAATTATTTCTCTTATGTTTCTTTTTTTTGATTCGTAATAAAAGGATGCTTTTGGTTTCCTAAACCAAATTTGGCTTAGCTTGGCCACTTTCCAAAATCAAAATTTTGAAGTATGGCGCAGCCAGCCTTTACAAATCAAATATTTGGAAGTGCTGCATTTATTCCAAATCAAATATTTGGAAAGGCAAATAATTTTAGTTTTAGTTTCGCCACTTTCCAAAATCAAAATTTTGAAATGGCTTGCAAAGCCTAAGCTTTCCCAAATCAAATATTTGGAAATGGCTTGAGCCTATTCCAAACAAAGTTTGGAAACGCCATTATTATTTTAATGCCACGCCAGGATCCCAATGGCCCAAACTATTTGAACCATTTGTTAGCCACATGACACAAATAAACAAAGTGGAAATTAATAATCACAACTATGAACCATATTAAATCACAAAATACACAAAACAAAAGCGGGGCCACCAGATCACACCAAAGACGCCGCGGCAATTCGGAGGCCGCCCGCCGCCGGCGATCACACGCCGGTGGTGGTGCCGCCGCCGATCGCCAAGCACCACCATTGCCGCCTTTTTTTCTTTTCGTATCAATTTTGCGAATTAAAATCTTTCATCTTTTAATCACGTGATTTAAACGATAAAATTAACTACGCACAATAACATGCTTATTGCTTAAGCTCAAGCTCGCCCGATACCATCGTTAGAAATCTACGCGCGAACGCAAATGAATTTAAAATTTTGATTTCCTTTTACCCAAGATCGACTTCGTTTAAGCAATAAACAAACAAGTAGTAGACGGTGGTTACCTTGGTTGATCTATAAGATCGACGTTTTGACCGCCTTAACGAGAGTAGTTCGCATAGAGCCGCACAAGTGTTCGGCCTCTACCGCTAGTCCACACGAATGAAATTCCGCCGGAATCCCATCATGGATTGCTATTGGAAAACTCCGGTTGCTAGACCGGCCTTTTCCCTCTCTCCAACTCTCTACATGTGATGCTCTCTATTTTACACAAGAACTATTAGTTCTTGGAATCATGATGTCTAAAAGAGCTTGACACCCACCTCTTATTTATAGTCATAGGTGGCGCCCAACAGAGTAGAAAGGAAGAAAACCTTTCTCCAATAAAATAAGGAAAATATATTTGATTGATTTATCTCATTTATTATAATATCTTATATCAAATAAATCTAGGATATCATCAATATCTTATATTGAATATTCTCAAGATATTGTCAATATCTAATATTGACTATCTTTATTTTATTACCATAAATCAATTTACACACGTGTATATATCACATATATATATATTACACAAATAAATCTATATATAAATATCTAGCTATCACAAATGTGCACATGTATATCTTATATACATGTACAATACACGCATGTAACCATATATATTTATATATTAATATCTTATATTAATATATGGTAATCTTATTAATTAAATTGCACAATCTAAGTGTATCTTATACACAATAAATTGCGCCCCATATGCCAATAAATTGGCATCCGGAATATTCTTTAATTAATATAATATTATTAACATCTTGTATTTAATTTATTCATAATAAATAAATACCACAATATTAATTTACCACTATAACCTTTATAGTCTCGAGATAAACTTTCTTTATTTGGTTATTATCTATAACCACATTTTAATCCGGCTAGATGTTCATATGTGTGTGACCCGATAGGCTTCCGAATATGTTGGCCGTAGACACAAAGTGCAAATTACGAAAATGCCCTTCATGCCTAACGATCACGGGATAGCGCCTAAGCAACACACCGTGACCTCCAATCATCGGAAGAGTCAAATGCAATGACTACTACCTTTCATGTGAAACAGCCATCGTGTAAGTTACAATCCTATCGTAATAATATCCATACGGTCGCACGTCGAGTGTCAAACATTAACGATCGTATCTTATAATCTGGATATCATGCTCTCTCAAGTAACTCGCTTACTCCCACTTTGCAAAGATTCACGAGAGTTAGACATTCCTTATAAGAAGGCCATTTCGGATATTCGATCCCAATCATAGGATACGCGATTCCCGGACGACCAATCATGTATACTCCGTGATGCTTGAAGATCATACCCAATTACTACCGCATGATCGCCCCGTGGTTAGGAGAAATCTCAATAGTGTCAAAGCATGAAAATCCACACCGTGATGCCATGAAGACTCCGGTCAAAAGGATAATTACACAACCGCCACATAGTGTGACACTTAATGTACGTGGGTCATCTAACGACGCATTCTCTAATACACGCCCACGCATACCCAAGTGTCTCTACACTTCGATAGACGAGATCTATCCTCGCCACAAAGATGTAAGACATCTAATACGTGATAGTCCTGTTTATACTATCAATGCCCTGCTTAATAGTACATCACTAGAGACATTTAAGTATCAAACTTATTAAAGTGATTGAGATCTCATCAACAATAATCACTATCATGGTTTCTCTATCACAGATTGATACTAGGGACGTTATCATATAACAATTCATAATTGGTTCTTTAAAAGAACATATATATGACAACAGAAAAGCCATTTAATATATGCATAAACATAAAGAAATAGTAGAAATGATCCGACCCGGTCGGATCCGGTCCAACCCGATTGGGTTTAGGACACTATTCCAACAATAATTCCACCCACCGACGCTACGGAAAAGGCGGCGTCTGACAAAGCAAAATCTGAGAATCCTACTCTCTGGAAACGACTTGATGCAGTCGTTCTTCAATGGATTTATGCCACCAGATTCATCGATATCCTCGGCCCATCCTCGATTGAGGATGATTCGGCGGAGAAGGCATGGACACGAGTAGCTGATTTGTTTCACGACAACAGGAACTCCCGAGCTATGTATTTGAACAAGGAATTCACTAATACTATGCTTGCTGATTTTTCTACGACGAATGCGTACTGCAATCGTCTCAAGACATTGGTGGATCAACTTCAAAATGTTGGGGCTCCTGTTAATGACCACACTTTGGTGCTGAAAATGCTTCAAGGTTTAACCGATTAGTACTCCAATTTCGTGACGGTTCTGCAGAACAAGAAGAATTTACCGTCGTTCGCCACAGCTCGGTCGAAATTGGCCTTGGAGGAGACCACGATTGTGGAACGGGCTAAGCTTGACTCATCCTCTACAGCGCTCTCAGCCGCCGATGGTAACCTCTCCAATGCAGCAGCACCCAACGCTGCCTCTCAGGGCCGTGGTCAGCAGCATAAAAACCGTAACCATGGCAACAAAAATCGCGGTCGCAATACCGGGGGTGGTGGCGGTCTTGGTCCATCTTCTGCAGGAAATGGTGGTGGTGGGAGAGGAATTAACCGTTAGGTAAGTCAACAGCAGGGCGGTCAACAGCAGCGCCCTCCCGCCGGTCAGCCATGGACGCCGCAGCAATGGTGGATGATGATGCAGCAACCTTGGGCTGTTCCTTCTTGCCCTTATCCAACCCAACCTTGGTCTCAACCTTGGGTTTGGCAAAAGGGGCCTCAACCGCAAAGTGTTCTGGGCCCAAGGCCGAATATGCTGCAGCAGCAGCAGGCTTTCGTACCCAATAATCAGTGGACGCCTACCGATATATAAACGGCGATGCACACGATGTCACTCTCACCACCGGACCCAAATTGGTATATGGACACCGGAGCAACGTCTCACATGACATCCTCCTCAGGTACTCTCTCGTCCTATTTTAATTCGAGCAAAAATAATGGAATTATCGTTGGTAGTGGCTACCCATTCCAATTCGGGTTATGGTCATGCATCTTTGCCTCACCAAACCCACCCTTATCGTTAAACCGTGTCTTACATGCTCCTAACCTTATCAAAAATTTGGTGTATGTAAGAAAGTTTACTACTGATAATAGCGTGTATGTCATGTTTGATCCTTTTGGCTTTTCTGTGCATGATATCCAGACGGGGAAGCGTCTCCTGAGATGTGACAGCACGGGTGACCTATATCCATTTACGTCCACTGGTCCAAGTCACTTTCCACCACATTCTGCTTTGCATGCTTCCAATGTTTGGCATGACCGTTTGGGCCACCCTGGCTCAAATATTTTTAATTCTCTTCGTCAAAATAAATTAATTGATTGTCCTTCTATTTCAAAGACTAGTTGTTGTCAATCATGTATTCTCGGGAAAAAAATTAAAATACCGTTTGTTGCCTCGACATCTACTACTTTGTTGCCTTTTGATATTATGCATAGCGATATCTGGACCTCTCCCGTTTTAAGTTCTTCAGGGCATCGCTATTATGTGTTTTTTTAGATGATTATTCGAATTACTTGTGGACTTTTCCTATTGCCAAAAAATCCCAAGTTCTGTCAATTTTCATGCTGCTACACGCCCATATTCCAACCCAATTTGAATGTGACGTTAAGAATATTCAATGTGATAATGGGGGGAGTTTGATAATCGCCGGTTTTGGCAATTTTGCGAGTTAAATGGAATCACATTTCGTCTTTCGTGTCCCCACACTTCTTCACAAAATGGAAAGGTCGAACGTAAAATTCGCTCTATAAATAATATCACGCATACCCTTCTTTTACACTCGTCCATGCCTCCATCGTTTTGGCCCCACGGCCTATAAATGGCTACTTACCTCCTTAATATTCTTCCGAGCAAACTTTTGGCGCATGAATCTCCCCTCAAAATTTTGTACCGCAAAGAGCCCTCTTACTCACACATTCGTGTCTTCGGATGTTTGTGCTATCCGTTGTTTCCGTCCACTGCAATAAACAAACTCCAAGCCCGGTCTACACCTTGTGTGTTTTTAGGCTATCCTCCAAACCACCGCGGATACAAATGTTTTGATCTCTCGAGTAATAAAATAATCACTTGTCGTCGTGTTCATTTTGATGAGACGAAATTTCCTTTTGCTACATGTCACAGTCCATCGGCCGACTCCTATGATTTTCTGGACCATGGGCTCTCTCCCTACATAACCCAGCATTTGTATGGACCAGCCGTAGCCCCACAACCACCCATTTCTTCAAATGAGCCTAGTTCTCCACAAGAGCCCAGTCCCCCTCCGTCCCCCTTCCTACCTGCATCTCCGGCCCAAATCCAGCCGCAGCCTAACTCCCCTCAGGTCCAGCCAGCTCCTCCTACTCGGCCTGTCACTCGCAGCCAAACTGGAACATTTAAGCCCAATCCCAAATATTATTCCGACGCATCCCTTCTTAGTACGGTTGAACGCCCTCCCCTTCCCCGTACCCCTTTAGCTGCTCTCCGTGACCCAAATTGAAAATTGGCCATGACTGACGAGTTTAATGCTCTTATTAAAAATAAGACGTGGGATTTGGTGCCGCGTCCTACGGGTGTTAATATTATTCGTTCAATGTGGATTTTTAATCATAAAGAAAAATCTGATGGGTCTTTTGAGCGGCATAAAGCCCGGCTTGTAGGTGATGGTAAAACTCAACAGGTGGGCATTGACTGTGGTGAGACGTTCAGTCCGGTGGTCAAGCCGGCTACCATTCGGACTGTCCTGAGTCTCTCTTTATACAAAAATTGGCCGATTCATCAGTTGGACGTCAAGAATGCCTTCTTGCATAGTGAGCTTAAAGAGGTTGTCTATATGCATCAACCGATGGGTTTTCGCGACATGACACATCCAGACTATGTTTGTCTATTACGCGAGTCCTTGTATGGCCTTAAGCAAGCGCCTCGGGCGTGGTACGAACGCTTTGTGGATTTTATGTTTGTTATGGGCTTCACGAACTGTAAGTCGGATACCTCGTTGTTTATCTATCGGCATGGCTCTGACTTGGCTTACTTATTATTATATGTGGATGATATTATCCTTACGACGTCATCTGATGCCCTCCGCACTACTATCATGGATCTTCTTGGCTTTGAATTTGCTATGAAGGATTTAGGCCCGTTGAATTCTTTTTTGGGTATGAAGGTGACCCGCACCTCTGACGGCCTGTTCCTTTCCCAACAAAACTATGCAGCTGAGATCATTGAACGTGCTGGCATGACATCATGCAAACCGTCCCTTACTCCGGTGGATGTTAAGTCCAAGCTCAGTTCTACGGCGGGTACACCTTATGATGATCCGACTAAATATCGCAGTCTTGCGGGGGCGCTACAGTGTCTCACTTTCACCCGCCCAGATATTTCTTATGCCGTTCAGCAGGTCTGTCTCCATATGCATGACCCGCGCACCGAGCATATGAATGCCCTTAAGCGCATCATCCGTTACATACAGGGCACTATGCACCTTGGTTTGCATCTTTATTCCTCATACAGTTTAGATCTTGTCTCCTACACGGATGTAGATTGGGGTGGTTGTCCCGACACTCGGCGTTCTACTTCCGGTTATTGTGTGTTTTTAGGGGATAATCTCATTTCCTGGTCGTCCAAACGTCAGCCTACTCTCTCCCGCTCGAGTGCCGAGGCCGAATATCGGGGCGTCGCTAACGTCGTCTTTGAATCCTGGTGGCTTCGCAATCTCCTCCTAGAACTGCGGTGCCCGGTTCGCAAGGCTATTGTCGTGTATTGCGACAATGTGAGAGCTATTTATCTTTCCGGGAATCCCGTTCAGCATCAGCGCACTAAACATATTGAAATGGATATCCATTTTGTTCGAGAAAAAGTTGCATGTGGCGAAGTCCGTGTTCATCATGTTCCTTCCCGATACCAGATTGCGGACATTTTTACTAAAGGCTTACCGCTTGTGTTATTTGAAGATTTCCGGAACAGTCTCAACCTCCGGCACCCTCCCGTTTCGACTGCGGGGGTGTGATAGAATAATCGTAAATATATTGTATTAATGTAGATTATTCGGTAGAATTTATTGTAATATTCATTGCTAGTCAATGACCATAATTGTAGCACGTAATTAGTTCCAAGTCAAAAGCCTAAACTTTAGCTAGCAGGTAATGGATTGTATTTTGGGTATATATTGTACACAAAGATTAATGAAAGATTACGGAAAATATTCTTTCATTTATGTGGTATGTCCACATGAACCCAAGTAATGTGAGTGAATCAGAACCACACAGTTTACATCTAAAGATAAAAGCGTGTGATTCGATTCATTCTAACATCACTTAAGTACATATAGACATATCAAACAAAAATTCGCCCTCGTATTTGCCCCAAAATATTTGGGGGAATTTTCTGGGTGATTCATTTTATGTGCACCACCATCTCTTATCCACGAAAGAAGATATATTTGCCCCAAAAAAGGGGGATTTTTCTGGGTGATTCATTTTATGTGCACCACCATCTCTTATCCACAAAAGAAGATATATCCTGGAAGCATAATATAAGATTGTCGTAATCTTAAACCAACTTTTTGTTTGTGTTTCGTTTTCATATGTCCGAAGGCAAGAAAATATGCATACCCCCATTCACTAACTAAGGATGCAAAACTTCCATAGCATTTCTCGTATTAAAATGCAAAGACCGCAACAAGAAACGAGGTTCACCGCAAAATAATTCAGTCATGATTTATTTATTTTTTTCTGAATTCGCAAGCCCTAATTAAGTAGGCAAAAGATCCACACTTTTTGTCCAATTTGATTTTCTTAAATACTAATGCTTATACATAAATAAATAAATAAATATAACCTGATGTTTTGAATTGTTTTGCAAAAACACACACACACACACACATATATATATATATATATATATATATATATATATATATATATAATATCATTTCAACAGGTCAAATTAAAATGCATATCACAAATGACAACTTTTACCACAAATTCGAATACTAATTCATATAACGAAGTATTCATATCTCCAGCAACCAAAACGGGAGGAAAAGCACTAGACTTTTTTGAGAAATAATGAAAATTAAAAGGGGGGAGGAACATGAAAACCGATGCAATCGAAAGACAAGAACTTTTTTTTAATAAATTTTATAAAAAAAATTCATGTCCAAAAATAAGTCTAATGCAATAAGTTTTTCAATTGTTTATTTTTTGTTTGAGCCAGCAGGCCATGTCGTCATTCCACTTTCTTGTAAATTGATATTTTCCAATTAAATATTAAACACTCAACACCACCACAGGCACCCCTCCCCTATCCCCATCCAAAATAAATAAATAAAATTCAAAGTTGAAATTAATAATGAGCAAATTGGAGGGCCAATCACTAATTAGTTAACAGCAAAGAAAATAAGCAAATAAAAAAAAATTGAATTAATAATGAAAGAATAAAAGAGGACCAGCAGAGCAAAGTATAATAATCATGTAGTATGAAAACAACACAGCTGTTTCAGATTCCACCTTACAAGTTACAATCAATCACCACCATTTCGCAATTTTCCATCGTATACCAAACAATAAAGATTTAAAAAAGAAAAACATTTGTTAATTTACCAAATTTAAAATAAAAAAAAAACAAACAAACAAAATAAGTAAATAGGAGAAACAGCATCAGACCGCGATTGAAATTGAATACCACCACTAACTCCGGCAGCGGGTGATAGCACTGCAACCACGAGTGTAAGGATTCGCCGGAGAACCGGGGCGGCAGTTGTAGTACGACTGGCCACGCCTTGAGCAAGGCACACTATTCCTCTGCAGCGCACCATAGCTGATGTAGCGCCTGGCTGCTAGAATCCGCCTGGAAGACTCGGAGTCCAGCTCGAACTCCTCCTCCTCTCCGCCGGCCATCATACACTCCGCCACCGTCCCACGGCAGCCGGATCTGGTCGTCATCTTCATCCAGCTCAGCTGCGATCCTTCATAGAAGTCTTCGCCACTTGCAGGAGCTGTTGAAATCAGCAAAACTGCGATGAAGGAAAGTATGAATAGCGTCGGAAAATATGAATAAGATGCCATCGCTCGGAAGAATTTTTTTTCCCTACTTCTTCCTCTTGAAATTGATTTTTCAACTCGTTGAGGAATTCTGCAATTTTGCTTTTCTTTCAGAAATTTAGATGGCAATTTTTTTGGTTGAATATGTGCGAGTTGTTTTTAATATAAGTGATGGGAAGAAAAGTATAAGTCCCTGAAGTTCATTCAAATTTCTAAAATGCCATTTCTTTTAGTTAATTCAAATTTATATTTGTGGATGCTCACCACGTTTCTACCTAACCCCGTGTAACTGATTGCTGGCAAGATCAACTTAAAGGCGTTAAGTGGGAACCGAATTAAATTGCATCATGCTCCTAATGAAATGTATTGTTATCTATATTAATTAATATTTTAGATTAAATGACCATTAATTGACCCGTTTTAGTCAATTGGTCCGTTTTAGACCCTTTTTATTTAGCTTCTCACCTGCCAACCCTTTCTTTTGCCGTTAAATAAATCCCACGATGGAAGAAATCAATTTCCCACGATGAAAACGTAGTTATCGTTCTGTCACATCTCCGCTTTATGCCCCACGATTTCCTCCCACAAACAACCCTCAATCTGCTCTCAAAATCTCTACCCACAACCCCTAAATTCTACTACACGTTCTTCAATTCTCTCTCTCGCATCCTACTCATCTGCGTTTAGTTTCAATTGTCATTTGGGTTTTCAAAAGTCATCGATCAAAACGAAACGAGGACACACCAATTTTGTATCAACAACCGTGACAAATAATTTGAGATTTAATTCCAATGGCGAGGCATTGGATTTTTAGTCGGAGGATGACTTTTTAAGGATAGAGGATGTCACGGCATTACCTATAGCATCCATCCCGAATTTCTTACCCATCGGGTGATTATTATATTTTGAATCTACAATTGTTTAAGTTTACTACTAAAATTTACTTGCATTACACATACAATTGGCTGCAACAATTAACTTAAAATTGCCATAATAATTTCCAATTTCTTATTTAGCTTCTCACCCGCTACAACCCTTTCTTTTCTTTGCTAAATGAATCCCACGATGGAAGACATCCATTTCCCACGATGAAAACGCAGTTATTGTTGACCACATTTCCACTTTATGCCCCACGCGATTTCCTCCCACAAACAACCCCTGATCTGCTCTCAAAATCTCTACCCACAACCCCTAAATTCTACTACACGTTCTTCAATTCTCTCTCTCGCATCCTACTCATCTACGTTTAGTTTCAATTGCCATTTGGGTTTTCAAAAGTCATCGATCAAAACGAAAACGAGGACACACCAATTTTGTTTCATGTAAACCTCTTCATCTAAATCCCCATGAAGAAAAGCAGTATTGACATCTAGTTGATGTAGATGCCACCCTTTTATAGCTGCAATGCTCATAAACAATCCGATAGTAGGTATCTTGGCAACTAGAGAGAAAGTCTCCAAAAAAACAATATCTTCAGTCTGTGTGTAACCTTTAGCTACTAACCTAGCTTTGTTCCTTTCTATGGAACCATTTGCTTTTCTCTTAACTTTATAAACCCATTTGCAACCAATAGGGACCTTTCTTGGTGGGAGAGGAACTAAGGTCCAAGTATGAGTGTTATGTAGGGCATCTAACTCAGCTTTCATTGCTTTTTGCCATTCTGGATTTTGAGCAGCAACTTTGTATGTAGTAGGTTCTTTATCTGCATCTATTGAAGTGGTAAATGCTTTGTAAGAGTCAGAAATGTTGGAATATGAGACTACATTGTATCAGATGTGGTGTAGAGGAACTAGTATTGGTGTGATAGTTCTTCAAATATTAGATCTTCTAGTAGGTACTGTTGTAATGACCTCAAGATTTTATGTGTGTTGTGATGCCTCTTGTGGATACCATTTGATCCTGGTTGTATATCAGGAGGAATATCTAAAGGATCTTGAAGAGTAAGGACATGTAAAACAAGGTCATTGCTAAGATTAGATTCATGATCAAGAAAAGGAAAAGTTGACTCATGAAAAACAACATCTCTGAATACAAAGATTTGTCTGGTATCAAGATTAAGAATTATGCATCCTTTGTGTGTACTGCATTGCCTAAATAAGCACATCTCCTACTCCTTGCCTCAAATTTACCCCTACCCTGCATGTCAGTACTAACAAAATCTAAACAACCAAATACCCTTAGGGTATCATAAGCAGGATCAGCGTTGAGAAAAACAAAATATGGACATTTATTATCCAAAAGTGGAGGGGGAGTAATTTTAATCAAGTAGGTAGCATGTTGTAGACAAAGGCCCCAATATATCATAGGTATATGTGCATAAAACCTAAGCGCCCTAGCAGTGGCCAGAAGATGTTGATGTTTTCCTTCAACCACACCATTCTGTTGTGTTGTGTTTGTACATGATGTTTCATGTATGATGCCTCTGTCTGCATAAAACTGAGGTAAGTGAAATCCTAAACCATTATCAGATATGATAGCTCTAATGTGTCTACCATAATGTGTATGAACCCATTCACAAAACTGTTTAACAAGATTTCTAGCATCAACTTTAGATTTCATTAGAACACCCACAAGTATCTACTAAAATCATCCACAATTGACAAACAATAAACTTCTCCATTATGAGTACAATGTCTATTAGGCCCCCATATACCAATATGAATCAAGTCAAAAACAGCATGAGAAACAGAAACATTGTGAGGAAAACTTAGTCTTTTCTGTTTTGCTAATGGACATATATGACACTCATCATGTGAGGGAAAAACAATATCATGTACATTATGTTTCTTCAAAATTTGCAACCTCTGAATAGAAGGATAACCTAGCCTATAGTGCCACAACAAGCTGTCAAAGAGAACAGAACAAACAAGTGGAGCTGGCAAATCAGACTTGGCTTGTAGGATGTATAATCCATTCTCTAGATTAGCTGAACCAATCATCTTCTTGTTAAAGTATCCTGAATAAAACAACCATTAGTACTAAACAACAAGGAACAATTTGTCCCTGCTATAAGTCTTTTGACAGACATCAAACTATATGAAAAATCAGGAACACATAATACATGTTTAAGTACTAAACGGTCGTTGATTGGTACTTCTCCAATGTGTGAAACTAAAGCTCCAGTTGGTAAAGTGACAGTTAAACCTTGTACTGAAGTGCATTGTGTTATAAGGTGTACACTGTGCACTACATGATCAGTTGCACCACTATCTACAATCCAATGAAATAATGTACCTGACTGTCCAGTGGTTTGAACCTGAACATTAGCAGTTGTGACAGAAGGTGTAGACTGCTGATGTAGATCTGCATCAGCATCCTTGATTTTGACATTCCTTAGCATGTGCATGATGTTGTCATATTGTGATCTAGTCATGGCATTGTCTACATAATATTCCTGGGAAGTGGAGTTAGGATCATCAAAGGATAATCGTGGAACATATGAAATTGGATCGAATAAGAATCTTGATCAAAGCCCACATGATTGGCCATGACTCACCTCTTCCCTTTCTCTCTCTGTGCACGGTAGGAAAACCATGTTTCACGTAGCATCTCTCAATTGTATGCCCTTCTTTCCACAGTAGGTGCATTGTAATTTCTTGTTATTTCCTTAATAAGTCCTGGAGTTTCTCTACCAAAACCTTTACCGGGACCATTGGTATTACTCGCTTGCCCTTTATTTGACCTAAAAGAATCATTAGGCCTTTGATTCACATTCAAAACTACACTTTCTCTTGTCTGCATAGAATAAGCGAGTTGTGTTTCTTGCTGCAAAGCCATAGAAAAAGGTTTTTCCACATCTGGTAAAGGTTTTGACATCAAGATTTGAGACCTAACATTGGTATAACTGTCATTCAAACCCTTCACAAATTAATGACATAATCTGTTTGATTGTAATCCCTATAAATCCCCAAAGCTCTACAAGAACAAGGGGAATCGCCACTAATGACCAAGAATTGATCCCATGAGACTTTTCAATTTGGTGAAATATTCAGTCACAGAAAGATTCCCTTGCTTGGTACAATAGATTTCTTCTTCAAGATTAGACAACCTATACACATTATCAGTGCCAAAACGTTTGTTAAGATCATCCCATACTTCTTTTGTTGTGGTTAACCAGAAAATGCTTTGTGAAATGGATGTTTCAACTGAATTAATCAGCCATGTGATAACAAGATCATTGCATTGGCACCACGCTCCATAATCATTGTCAGTCTCAGGTGGTTTGGAAAGAGCGCCATCAACAAACTTCATTTTACCCCTCGTAGACAAAAGCGAAGGATGTAAGCTCGAGATCTAAATAAATTAGATCTTTTCGCAATGGATGGATCGCGATCTATGAACTACATATCATAAATAAATGATCTAAACTTCCTATAAGGGGTTTAGATCTACTTACCAATAGTCGGATGAGTAGCCTTGATCTTCCAACGTGTGTCTCAAGCGGCGGTTGGTGGACACCGAACCTTGGAATCGAACCTCCTTGATATGCAACCTCACGAGACTAAGACAAGAAACGAATTCTTGTCTCATTTTTGCTACTTATGGAGGCGCAGAATATATACATTTAGAGGCTCGAGGAGAACTCTCTTTTATAGCCAAAACTCAAGAGAAACCTATACCCAATCGGTAATACAAAATAAAAGAGATAATTCCAAATATTATTATCCAATAAAAATAAGTGATAATTATAATCTTATAATAAGAAAATATAATTATCCTTAAAGTTAAGAGATAAATAATAAATAAATTACTTTCTTCTATTTATCCAATTATTCAATAGATAAATAATTAATTTACACAATATGTCATTATCCAAGAAAACTAATTTCTTGGAAAATCCAAGACATATGGCGCCACCTTAAAGCCCACCAGGCCTACAAAAAATGTCTTTTCTGTGTATCATATTATTTAGCCCAACTAAATAACATTTTATATATTAATTAATTAGCCCAATTAATTAATTAATCATTGAGGCCCAATAACAAGAAAACACTCAGTATTATAGGAGCCACGCGTTGACCACAATGGACCTATAACAAGAGGCTCCAATAATTAAGTAAAATATTCACCCGAGCAGAATATTCTGACTTAAATTATTAATTCCGGGATTGCGCCACCATAAACCCGAAACTGAACTCTACCAACTATAGATATATACTTACACTCAACCCATCGAGTAAATAAGCGTCCATTGATATAATCACTACATACGGACTAACCTACACATAGTATCGTCCATTACGAGTGGGAAGTCTCCGTGAACCCGACTCAGAATATCTTATCATCATTTACCATTAACTCTCTAGTGATCAAATAGTTCACATATATGACTAGTAGCTAATTAGTCTAAATATGAACTCGGCCGATCGATCATTTTCGTAGGGCTAACAAATAAGGGGACTGTCTCTCTACTTCCCGCAGGAAGGAATGGATTCCATGTCTGTGAAAAACAGAACTACTCACTCATCGGGAAAGCGCCAACGCAGAAGTGACTTGGATCACATATCAAAGTGATCCGTAACTAACACATCAAACACTACCCCCGAGACAAGCAAAGCACTCGTGATCACTTCAGGATTAAGGTCAATCCATATATGATCATCTAATGATTTAATAAGTTTTCGATTACGGAATTATATCGAGAAACCCAGATTAAATCGATCGATCCTCTATATGAATGCCATCATATATAAATGCCCCACTTAGGTACCCTCTACCGGCAATCCGGATAAAACTATCACACCCTAAGGTGTTCTCGCAGGCACATTATTGGTGTTTTAATCGCGAGACCACTAAAACTCGATTAAGTTCACCACGGACTAATGATTTAAGTATATCACCACTAACTCAATCCTCACGTGCATGCCATACATCGAGTTAAGCGATTTACATACCGATATACTTAGGGGTTTGCGGTGATGTATTACTTACAAGCACAAAGCAAGTAATAAGGTGAGATAAATTATGTTATCCATTATCAAAAACAATTACACAAATTGTCTTTCGGGCACTACACCTAACAAAAACCATATTGATTGCACGTTTCCGGCAATGGTAGTTCGCAGCACTCTTCAATAGCAGTTGAACCAGAACCACATTCGGATTCTCTCCGAGGTGAATATAATACGGATAGGAGCACCAGAATTCGAAGATCCAGCACCAGATTGAGCCATCAGAACTCAAGAACTAATGAACAGAGTATAATCTTGGAAAAGAAAAGGTTTGACAGAAAACGATCTAAAAACACAGCGATCAGAAAATAGAACCATTCAGTTGCTCTGATACCATCTTAAAACTTAAGAAATGAGCATGAAAGCTCCAAGAACATAGCTAAACAAAGATGAAGAACTTCATGTTCTTCCAGAAATTCAAATAGAATAAAAGCAGGAAAATACTAGACTTGGAGAATCAAACATATGAGAGTACATTGAGCTGTCTAATTGTGTTGTTAACTTCCTACTACTATACCACAACTTATATAAGCTACACAGCTGCAGTTACATGTATGTAACAAACTAACCACTAATAACAAACTTCCTAACTAGTCTTCAAAGACTAATGTGTTCGATGAAAAGCTTACGAGAACAATCCAACTTCTGTTGTTGTGTATTCTTGTAACAGTGTAAGTGGGGAGAATGGTAGTATAAGGAGGCACTATGTAAACGAATTGGGTATGAATGAATTTACCTGAGTTTTGCCTTCCCCCAATCTTCTGCATTTCTCTCTTATCCCCAAAATTCTTCCCCCTTCTTCTCCTCTTTGTTCTTCCCTTTTTTTTTTCCCTGCATTTTGCTTCTTTCCGAATTTAATTAATTAGTTCGTAACAAATTCCAAATTGGATAGAAAGAGTTAAAAGAAAGAGGCAAAAGCTTTCCTTCTTCTTTCATAGATATGAGGTACACAAGCTATGAACATTTCAATCAAAACAATATTTCCTAACAAAATGGAGCTAAAGGATTAGGACTAGTAGGAGTTTTGGAGCTCCTGAGCTCTTTGCATACATGATCCAACAAGCCCAGAAAATCTCTTACTATTACAAAAATTCTTAAAGGGTTGCATTCATCTTTGCCCACATCTCCATGGAAGTATTCAGTGATTTCCCTTACATGTAATAGAACTCTATTCTCATGATCCTGCAATTCTGCCAAACTCTTGTCTGAATATTTCAAGAATGTTTTCATGGAGCTCACAAAGTATTTATCTTGTTCCCCTGACGATAAGTTGTCATAGACCAAATGTTTCAGCTTAATCATTCCATCGGATAAGTTAGAGACAGAGTTTGCAAGTACATCTAAGTCTAGTGTTGCTGTCTTCTTAACATTGCAGAGCTCAATAGTTAGACCGGAAACAAGATCCAATCCAAATCGTCTATAGTCTTCTTCTTTTTGTTCTTGATTGGACCCTTTGTTGCTCCTTTGGTTGATCTTCCCCATTATGCTATCAGACGCTCTGAATCCTTCTGATCGAATTATTTCTTGCACTGTGAAATGGAGAAGCGTAGTTTTCCATCAGTTCCTTTCACATCAGCAAGCTTAAGCAGTGCATCAAGCTTGAATGCTTTAGCTCCTCCTCTTATGGTTCCAACATTCATCCTGTTTCCGGTTTTCAATACTGCTTCGAGTAATTTCAAGAACAGCCGGCTTGATCTGAGTTCCTTGCAAGCTTCCTAAATGCAAAAAACATGAATAGCCCACACCAGAAATTTATTGCAGTTAGTTTTTAACTCCAATATTTAGACTCTTTGTTTACCTCAAGCATGAAGAATGATTTTCTAAGATGCATTAGCTCATCATCAAATGTTTCTTTATAAAGCATTGCTTCAACCCTTGAGAAAGCAAATGGTATGTTAAGAATTGCCTTGACAAACTTCTCCGCTGAACCTAATTCGTTGATGCTTCCTTCGTAGTTCGAGAGTTTATCCTCTTCTTCTTTAGTTAGAACCATCTTTATTAATGCCTCCAGTTCTTGCAAAGACAAGCCACTACCTGCATTTCAAGAAAATGAAACTGAATCAATGAGTTCTATATGTATATATTTGTAGAAACTAATGGGAATAAAAAGCAGTTAAGAGTTAGTTACCTTTCACTAGTGCATCACATACTTGTTCAGGAGTCCCATTCAATGCCTTTGAAAGTATGGTTATATTCTGCAGCCTCTTAGGCTCAAGCACATGCTTGGTTGGAGACGGCGTTTTCGTTTTGAATTCGTCGTTCTTCATGGAGTTCTGCAGGTTGTAACCAAACATCGACTCGATCATTTCCTCATCAAATCTGTTTCATGGACTAATGTTATAGTCTTGAACATAGTATATGAGTTAAACTCAAAAGCAAGTGAAAAAAAATAAAGAATTGTCCTACTACTTACTCAAATGAGCTTGATTTAAGCTTGTCCCACACCGTTGAACGATCTGGCGTTGTTCTTACTTTATCCCAGTGAAGGGGCTTCAGCCTTGGTAGCCTAACACCATCTTTACCCAAAGGACTGTATTGAAAATGCTGAGATGGGCTCTTGTGGGAACCTTGGGGAGGCGGAAAAGGCGGTAGAGGTATTCCTTGGGGAGGAATTAGACAAGCTATGCTTGATGCTTGACAGGGATTTGCATTACTACTTGAAGATTCATTTTCTGATGTTGATGTACTCAAAACATGTATTTTTACTTTCTTAGAAAGCGACTTCGTCTCAGAAAGTGGGAAACTACGGCTTTGAGAGAACATAGGCGGCGGTGGAGGGGGCGGAGGAGGACAAGGAAGGGTAGAGGCTTCAAGATTAGAACTTTGGGTACAGATTGCTTTTAAATCTGTAGTTTGAGTTGTCAAATGTGTTGGGGAGGAAACTAATGAGTGTGAATTGCATACAGAGTAAAAAGATTCATCATCAGATGAATGAGATTCATCTTCTTCTGACATCATAACATAATCACACAATTTATTACAAACATTTGCTCCCAATTGGCTGGATTCTGCTTCCTCATGAGCTGGAACAATAATTTCTCCAACATCATAACATTCATCATTATTATCATGATCAGGTTCCAATTCCTGTGGTTCTTCTCTTCCATTCAAAGAGTTATTATCTTCATCACTCTTTGCATTTGCTAAGATTTGATTTTGTTTGATTGAAAATGGTTGTGGATCTAAAGCAGCTGCAAGTGAATCAAGGTAAAAGAGGTCAGGGCCCGATGGATCAGAGCTTACTTTTTTCATAACATGCTTTGATCTCCCACCATTTCCAGTTTCAGTAGAGAAAATCGACACTGAACTAATAGCTTTCATTCTCTTTTTTACAAATTTCTTGCAACCCCAAAAGAGCCCAAATGCACATAGCAATGAACCAATCGCAGCAGACACAAGAATTGCTGTTACAATCCTTCTTGTATTATTATTATTATTATTATTCCCTGCTTTCAGTTTTCTACTTTGGGTTGGAGGCAAAAAATGATGGTGATTATGTAAGGGTAAGTGTGAATGTGACTGTGACTGTGACTGTGACGGTGACGGTGACGGTGACGGTGACGGCGACGGCGACGGCGACGGCGACGGCAAAAGGAACTCATCTAGTCCAAGCAAAGATCTGAACTTTTTCAAAACCAATACATTTTGCTCTACTCTTTGAACTGAGAACATCCCAGTTGCAATCAAAATGTTGGGAAAAAAAGATGATATCAAGAAGAAGGTGATGAGGAGGAGGATAATGGGGAGAAGAATCTTTGAGCCAAAACCCATATCTTTTTAAACCTGTAATAATTATGAAGGGAAAGAGAAAAAAACAGAGCAACTTTCTAGGATATAAATCAACTCTCTCAAGTAGTAGTATCTTTCTTTTCTTTTCTTTTCTTTCTGGTTAAAAAACTCCAACAAAAAGTTAGTACTGTTGTTGGTGAAGAAGAAGGTGTAGTAGTCTTCTGCAGATAGTAATTCTTTGCAGGAAGAGAGACTTTAATGCTACTCCAAGGAACCCCTGAACAAGGCAGTTGGAGTTGTGAATGAACCACCTTTATTTCTCTTCTGATTCTGTCTTCTTGTCTTCTTCTATTTCTCCTCTTCATCGCCATTAACACTCTTAAACTTGTAATCACTGCTCTGTTTTGGACTATAACGATAAATAGTTGAGCTAACTTTTTTTTTTTTTTTTTTTTTTTTTAAGCATTGAGCTAACTTTTTGGCAACCGTACGTTCTTTAATTGAATAACCCTTTTTCATTTGTATTGTGTTGATGATGATGGCTTGAAGATTGATTGAAATCAGATTTTCTGAAAATCAAGCCCCTTTTATTTGCAACTAAAAGTGATGATTCAGTCTAAAAGTGTTTTAAGGGTTAGGTATCCAGTCGGCTGAAATTGCCAAACCAACAAGTTTACTCTTAAAGTGGAGAGGGACGGCACATGTGATCTTGCCACCAACAAGTTTACCAAGTAATTCGATTTCTATAAAATAAAAAAAATTATTTAAATATAAGTCACAAAATATAAGTCATCCTAAATATTTTTACACAAATTAAAAAAGTGGTTGAATGTCATAAATTTATGATGTCTAAAATGCTTATTGACTATCTTTAATGCAATAGTTGTTAAGTACTCCCTCTGTCCCATCTTCTTTGTCCATGATTTCTTTTTGGTTTGTCCCAGAATAAGTGTCCAGTTTATATATTAATTGTTAAATTTCTTCAAATGTCATTTCATCTTTACATTATTTACAATAAAAAATGTGTAGATATCCAACAACTACATAAAGGGTATAAATGTAAAAATATTGGATCATTTAATGAGATTCAAAGCATTAACTACATTTTTCTTAATATGTGTGAAAAGTCAAACGGGACAAATAAAACGAGACGAAGAGTGTAATTAAAATAGGTAGATTGATAATAAATTATGGGTAAAATAAAGAAAATAGTAATAAATATTGCATTGATAATTTAGAATGACTTATATTGTAGGACAAAACTAAAAGTTTAAAATGACTTATATTTTGAGACGGAAGTATCATATTATGTAAAAACTAAGGCTCCGTTTGTTTTGAGTTTGGGTTTTTTTGGGTTTTTTTATATACTAGTTGATAATAAAATATTATAAAAATGATTGAAGTAATAATTAGAAAGTTAAAATATTTTTTTAAAATTTGTGTAGATAAAAAAAAGAGTTGTGAGAGAAATTGAAATAAGGTAGTATAATGAATAAAATAATGTTAAAAAAGTAACAAAGTAGATAAAGTGAAATGATAAGAGATAATTTAATATTTTTTTATTTATAGTTGAAGAATTGATTCGTGAGAGATTTGTAAAAAATAATTGGTGATCTGACGTTAAAAAAACCCAAAAAAACTCCAAAACAAACAAGGGCTAACATTTTTTAATATGGGATTCTTAGTTAAATAAGAGGTTATGCTCCTTTAAAAGAAAAATGTTATGGGCCCCACATACTGTTAATGGCATTTTGTTACGCATGAATATAATGGAAAGGAAAAAATTCATTCAATTACTGTGTTTGAGATGTGAAAGAATGAAATAAAAGGTAGGATATGGTGGAAGCGGCGGGGTGGGATAGCCCTACCCCGCACCCCACCGCACCATACCTCTCTACCCACCCTACCTTACCTACCACCCAACCCTGCTTACCCTACCCCACCTACCCTACCCTACACCACACTACCCAACCTACCCTACCTTACCCACCCCACCTTACCTACTCCACAATCACCATATCCTATCATACGCATCCTACCTACCTTACCCCACCACCTACTCTACTCCACCATCACCTACCCATACTCTACCCTACCACACCCTACCCTACCCACCCTACTCTACCTATCCTACCACACCATCAGCCACCCTACCCTACCCACCCATACTCTACCTTACCATTACCAACCATCTTACCCTACCCTAACTTACATACCACACCACCCTACCCTACCCACCCCTACTTTACCTCACCCTACACTACCTTACCCACCACCCCACCCCAACCTACCTTACCCATCATCTATGCTACATACTCATTACCCTACCCTACCCTACCTTACCCATCATCTATGCTACATACTCCTACCCCCACCCTACCCTACCCAACTTACCTACCCCTCACTACCCATGTTGGTCCAGAGAAGGTAAAACTATAGTCGGATGGGGGTGAATACTATAGTGGAGTTTCAAAAACTTTTCTTGTGTTTAAAAGCTTTTGGGCAGCGGATAAGTCCATTCTTAATATGTTGTTTCAAAGTAGTTTATGCGATCACAGATATATGATATAATTTAAGCAATTAAATAAATACGGTAAGGTAAATTGCAGAAAGTAAATTGACACAAGATTTATAGTGGTTCAGGGTGGTGTAATCCCTTAATCCACTCTTCTCCTGTGATGATTGGAGGAATTTCACTATTGTTTTCACAGATACAATAGCCTGATTGTCCTTGACTACACAAGCTTCACAATCTTCAAGACTATCACTCCTGGCTTCAAAAGCTTGGTGACAATTGTCTCTTTCTTTGCTCCTTGGGAACAAATCCTCAAATAGGCTATCACAAACACAACTCATTCTCAGATGGCTCTGATTCAGTTGCTTGATTGAAGTGAATTAGTTTCACAAGACTTGTTGATCAACCTCAATGCTTGATGTTGGAATTGTAGTTCTGAGTTTTGAGTTGATCACTAGATGTTTCACTTTTAGCACAGATGAAGGCTTTTCAATTTGATAGAGTTTCTGCTTATAATTTATCAAACTTAATCGTTCTCTCTTGTGTATTCTTGTCTGTCATTGCCTTCTATTTATAGCCTTGATAAACCTTGATTTGAATTTCCGTCCGTTGGCTATATTAATGAGGGGAATAATCCTTGATTTTATTCTTGATTCCCCCTTAATAAATCCTCCTTGATTTTAGTGATCGGATTTTTCTTCAAACGTTTATCAGAAAATCCGTCCTTGATTGATCCTCAATTGACTGTGCATTTAATGCTTGATCCTCTGAATCTTCTTCATATTTCAAAATCTAATCAAGTCAAGTTTACTTGGCCATTCCCTGAATGGTTAAGTGATCTTTCTGACTTTGCCGATTAGATCTTACTTCACTGCTTTGTCATTACTCAGCCGATAGTCAGTTTACTTTGCCGATTCACTGTTTCCTTCATTCTTTTCAGTTTAGGAGAATCTTTGTACTTCACTAATCCTTGATTTGGGTGAGATCTGTGTACACCATATTTGAACTTTAAGTTTCATCACTTGGAATGTAACTTAGACTTATCCAAGGTTATCACAGACTTCCTTGGTTATAAGTCAGACCATATGTCTTCATGCTTCTCTGCTGGTGCTTGGCTGCTTTTACTTTGCCGAACATCTAATTTCACTTTGCCGTCCTACCAACTAGTACAATACTTGTCTGACTCAACTTATACAACATGTCGGGACTCTAAGTAAAGACTTATACTGAGAGAATTGTAACTTATTTGGGCTTGCTATATAGCAATTAGTATGGCCATCATCACAACACAATAAAATGTTCCTAACAACCCACTACCCTACCCTACCTATCACAACCTCCCTACCATACCCACCACCCCACCATACTCACCACCGCCCTGCGACCGACCTACCACCCTACCATATATTACCATACCCGTGCTACCTACCTTACCCACCACCCTACCCCTACCGGACCCTACCCATTCCTACCCCACCCACCCACCACCACCCTACCCTACCTTACCCATCTCTACCCTACCCACCACCCCACCATATACCTTACCATCACCCCATCCTATCCTACCCTACTCTATTTCACCCTATCCAACCTTACGCATATTACCTACCTTACCCCACCACCTACTCTACCCCTACCCCTACTTACCCTACTACCACGCTACTTCATCACCTACCCTAACCTACCCTACTAGCCACCCACTCTTACCCCATCACCCACGTTTTTGTCGATTTTCATTTTATTCCATTGCATTCCATCCATTTTTGGAAGGAATGAAAATGGACTTTTTCATTCCAGTGGAATAAAATTCCATTCTATTCCATTCTCTCATAATCATACACAAACATTGGAATGGAATGAAAAATCATTCATTTCCATTCCATTCCTTCCTAACAAACATACCATTACATTCTTATGTTTTAACCATACCAGCAAATTCACCATCTACCATAATATCTAGTGGATGATGGACCATTTTTAGAGGAATGATGGACCAAACTTCAAATGTCAAAGAAAACATTTATGGTCCTTCAAATATTATTTGTTTCATCTTTATAGTTATTTAGTAATAAAATCATGGTACATTTGCCATTTGGGTATTTTTTGGATTGAATATCATATTATGTCGATAAAGATGTTGTATATGATGAGAATAAAAATACGAAAAATAGATAATTAAAATGAAAATTTATCTTTTTGAATAGTGCAGATTGTCCCGTGTAAGAGTGGAAATGTTAAAGGAAAAGAAATATTTCCTCAAAACAAGTTGCACCATAACAAAGACATTTTTGGAAGAAAACTCGGTTGGATGTGTAAAATAGAAACAAGGCTTACTAGGTTTTACGAAGGTCATTTGTCAAATATCTTTTTGATAAAAACAAGCGGGATCTGATTTTGTTTGATAAGGGTAAAAGGTATGAAGTTAGAAATAGACCCTTTGAGATGCTTCTAACCATTTGGGTATGCCATAAAATCCTTCCTTAGTATTTTCCTACCATGATTCAGAACATAGACAAAGATTCAATCTTAGGAGATCATTTTCTTGAACTTCCTTGAATCACTTAGAGTCTAAGGTCTCAGGTAAAGCATTTGTCATCAAAGCCACAACATCATGTTAATGTCATCAAATATATTCAAGCCTATCGCATCTAATCTAATATTATCAATTCCTAAGAGATCATTACCTCAGGAGATCCCCTCTTAAGAAATTTGAATCCTATGCAACAATATTATGTCCAAGTTTTCCTAACTTAGGCGTTGATACCAACCGTAATGCCCCGCTCCCAGATACCGAGTCATAATCCGGAAATTTAATATTCGACACGTGACTTTTAGAGAAAACCCCTAAAAATCATGTAAACATTACATGATATAAGAGTAATAAAGAAGGCACGGAAGAAAGGAAACACGTTGAGACTCGAGGGACAGACCCTCGGGGTCTTTTATAAAAACACAACCAACAAGAAAGTCGTTGTTTCCATTATTAGATTCATAAGTAACTAAAAAATACCACTACTAAATTCAATAAAACTCAACATGTCTGTAGGATGAAACTACCATAACTAGCTTAATATACATTCCTTATTCAAAGGAAACAAACTAAAAGCGCCCGATTAAAGCGTAGTCAAACTTCATCCTAAGCTTGCTCATCAAGATCAACATCATACTTTTAGGTACATACATATCTCCTTATTCCAAATAAATGAGTAAGCACTAGCTAGATACTCGAGAAGGAGTAGAAGATCAAAAGAGAGATTCATGCTTGTCAAATGCCAAAAGACATGACATGAATCTACTTCACCAGTTTACATAATAGTTTAATAGCAATGACTTGAGATATAATAGAAAGCTAACTTAAAAGTATAAGTTGAACAATGCATAGAAAACATGTTTTTTTACTATATTAGTTCATCTTGCACGTACTTGTTCATTTTTGAGAGGCTTGTTGGTTTCATTAATCACATACTTAACTTGTTCGAATTCTTGTCCTATCTATCTTGTTCATGTTTCATGTTATTCTCTTAACAAACAAAACCAAATAATGCCGCTTCCTAGCATTAGGGCTTGTTACAACACGGGTGATATGACTAACTAACATCCTACATGACACGTAAGATCACAATATTCTTGTAAGACAGTGTCTTAAAACAAAATGGATAATCAACTAGTCATACATCCGACATGATTCTCTACAACCATGATACTTTTGGAGTACATTATTGAGGTAAATAATTGTACCTCACGATGAATATCTACGGAGTCACATAAAGCACAAATGAGTACATAAAGAGCATGTAAGTTTGGTTTAAGTCCATATTTGTTGGTCCTGAGATGAGGCTTGTAACAAGTTCAGAAGGGGGTGAATGAACTTGTTTATATTTTAAGACTTTTTAACAGTTTTTTAACTTGATTAAACATATCAGATTAAATGCAGCACAATAAAGACTTTTTAAAGTTTGTTTTCAAAGTCACATTATGATGGGTGTATTTTAAGTTATGATGTTGAAAGTAAAATGTAGGAACTAAAGAACACAAAGTTTATAGTGGTTCAAGGCGGTGTAACCCCTTAGTCCGCTCTTCTTACGTGATGAGGGAGGAATTCACTATTGTTATGTTACACCGTCATAACAATGATGCTAGTTCTTTGCAACTCGCAGCAGCTTCAATATCGATTTATCAATCCTTCTCACCCCACGGATGCTTCACCGATTAACTCTATTGTTCCTTCAAAGTAATCTTCAACAGCTATCACAAAATTAGCTCATTCATCGCTTCTTGGTGACTTCGGTCATTGACAACCTTTAGTTGCTTCATTGATTCTCAGTCCTTGACCGCCTCAAAAGCTTCACATATTAACTCTTTCTTGATTGAATAAAGTTTGGAGTGAAGGTTTGGATCAAGAATTTGATCCTTTGAGCTTTGCTAGATATGACTTTGTGCTTCATATTTTCTCAAAATTCAAGAGTAGCTCTAGACGATTTCTTTGTGAGATCTTGATTTTGCTAACTCTTAAATTTCTAGATTTTGATTTGGAGTGCTTAGATATCTTAGTAAGAGGTGCCTTAGACTTGATGAGTGAATCATTAGCTTGCTGTAAGTGTCTAAGTCATGTATTTATCGTGCAAGGTCTTCTACTGAGTTGATTTCCTTCTTCACGTCTGAATTCTCTTCTACTCAGCAGAATTTCCTTGTTTACTCAATTGAATCATATTTTATAAAATATATGTTGTAGCTCTTGATAAATTCTTGGATTTATTTGAATTCAATTTGTTTGATCCTCACAGTAATTAGCCATTGCTCTGAAAAGATTCCTGACATTATGAACGTAGCTTGTAAGAAATGATAAGATCCTCTTGTTTATCTGTAATACAATTTCAAACCTTGACTGCAGCGTCTTATACAATTTCAAACCGCATTAAATGCTTGCTCAACCTTACCCTTATCAATTCAATTTGAATGTTAAACTTGTTTTATAAATCTTCAACACCTGATCAATATTAGTAGTCTTCTATCATCCCAGTCCTTCCGGATCGATCTTATCTTCTCGTCGATCTAAGTTCATTCTTTTGATTTGATGACTCTTTAGATATGAGTTGTTCTTCCGTTATGTCCTCTTGCCATTTGACTTAAATTCTAAACATGTCTTGTTCTTTTGATTTACTCTTCTAATATGAACCTTGTCAACCGATGTGATGATCTTCGGTGAAGTATAGTTGTTCTAAATTTGATCTTCCCTCAGTCTAGATCTGGTATAGAATTTTGATTCTTCTTATTTATTTTAAGTAATGGATCTGACTTGACTTATTCTACTGAAACCTATCAGATTTTTGTTACAAAGTGCTTAGCCTGATCAAACTTATACAAATTATCACGCTTCTAATAAAAATCTATAAACTTTCAAGCTTCTAGTTAAGACCTACCCAGCTTCTATTATAGCAGGTTAAGGTTTGGCCATCATCGAAATTAATCACTACATGAAAAATTTCCCATTTTTTCATGATGCCAAAACCCTCATAAGCCTCTAAGTCCTATCATTAAACAAATAAAAGGAATCAAAACAAATGTAATTAAGATGATGACATGAGGATAAAAGGTTCATTTTATTGATCAAAGATAGTTCAGCTATTACAACTTACAATAAAAATGAAATAACTCCTCAGCTCTGCCTCTCCGCTTCACTCAAGATGTTGATTACATTGAAATTAGTACTATAAACTATATCTTTATTTACCCGAATTATGCGCAATTGATAAGTGACGGTTGGATTATTGTGTGAAATACATGTCAATTGCCTAGTATCGATTCCTTGGTCGTTAATTTCAGATCTCATATGTTTTATCCCGTAAATATGGTAATGTTGTGCCTTGTTTCTATGCTTTTCAGATATTCCGTATTTGGAGCTGAATAGGCGTGGATCCGAGTCATAAGATGTCATTGGGCCGAAGTCATAAGATGATACCATAACTAGCTTAATATACATTCCTTATTCAAAGGAAACAAACTAAAAGCGCCAGTTAAGCGTAGTCAAACTTCATCCTAAGCTTGCTCATCAAGATCAACATCATAATTTTAGGTACATACATATCTCCTTATTCCAAATAAATGAGTACGCACTAGCTAGATACTCAGTAAGGAGTAGAAGATCAAAAAGAGAGATTCATGCTTGTCAAATGCCAAAAGACATGACATGAATCTACTTCACCAGTTTACATAATAGTTTAATAGCAATGACTTGAGATATATTAGAAAGCTAACTTAAAAGTGTAAGTTGAACAATGCATAGAAAACATGTTTTTTTTAACTATATTAGTTCATCTTGCACGTACTTGTTCATTTTTTTGAGAGGCTTGTTCAGTTTCATTAATCACATACTTAACTTGTTCGAATTCTTGTCCTATCTATCTTGTTCATGTTTCATGTTATTCTCTTAACAAACAAAACCAAATAATGCCACTTCCTAGCATGAGGGCTTGTTACAACACGGGTGATATGACTAACTAACATCCTACATGACACGTAAGATCACAATATTCTTGTAAGACAGTGTCTTAAAACAAAAATGGATAATCAACTAGTCATACATCCGACATGATTCTCTACAACCATGATACTTTTGGTGTACATTATTGGGGTAAATAATTGTACCTCACGATGAATATCTACGGAGTCACATAAAGCACAAATGAGTACATAAAGAGCATGTAAGTTTGGTTTAATACTTGTCTGACTCAACTTATACAACATGTCAGACTCTAAGTAAAGACTTATACAGAGAATTCTAACTTATTTTCAGGCTTGCTATAACAGCTAGTATGGCCATCATCAAAACACAATAAAATGTTCCTAACAATTTCCCCCTTTTTGATGATGCCAAAACCATCATAAGCCTGAACAAAAGTATAGCAAAAACTTCTCATAATAAACACTGGAGTAAAACTCAATAATTTTATTCATCCATTTAAGGGCAATAAGGTATTGCATCATAATTATTCAAAGGCATTTTTATCAGTTCACGAAAATAAAGAAAAAAATAAACCTACAATTTTCTTTTCTTCAAACCTGATGCCTTTGCCTTTGATGCCCTTGCCCTTGTCAGTTGGGCTTGCCTTCTTTCCACTGGGGCCCTCAGGCTTTGAGCTTCCTTCCTCCTTTTTGGCAGCACCAAATCGTGCTTCAAGAGTTGCAGTTGTTTCTTCAGATTCAGGGAGAGGACCATACCTTGTCTCCAGAATTTTGTTGTTTGCCTCAGTTACATTTATTAAGGTTTCAAGTTGCTGGCCATAGAATTCGATAACCTCATCCAGATGTTGAAGTTGATGAGTGTGGGCATTTAGAGTATCCACCAATGGTTTGAGACTGTTATCAATCTTGTCAGTATGAAACTCAAGATTAGTCAGGACATGGTAGGGGATGAGGTGTTGCAAGTTGCAGAGCAAGTAGCCATGTTTCTCCATTACCTCATATTGAATCTTTATGTGACTGATGAGGGCTTCAAGCTTGTGATTGAAGGAGGTTGCATCACTCCTTAAAGCAGCTTTCATGTTTTGCCTACTGTGATACTGCTTTTCCATGTCCACAATCAAAGGATGGATATCCAGGTTGAAAAGTCTTTCTTTCTTCTGGAGCCACTTCATCATCCTCAGCATCTGCATTTTCCTCCTTCTCTACATCATCCTCATCATCTGCTGTGCCTTCTTCATTTTCTTCCTCTTTCTTTTCTTTCTCACATTCTTGTTCTTCCTCAGCAGTCTCAGGAGCAGAGAGAGGTTGCTGAGAAGTGCTTGATGATTCCTATCGTTGGGGTGGCAGTTCTTCTTCTCCATGTGCTGGAGACTTGATTTCCTCTGCTGGTGTTCCCTCTTGATCAATAGTGGGGGTGTTGACAAGTTCAGCAGAGTGAGTTTGATCAGCTAGCTCACTCTGCTGTTTGACAACTTTGTTGAGGCTCCTGAGAAGGGCCTCATGAATTGTCAGATTATCATCTGAAGTCTCCATCTTTTCTTCATGACCTTCTTCCACTGTTTCTTCTGCTTCTTTGTCTGCCTCACTTTCAGTATCATCGTCTTCACCTTCAATCTCTTCTTTATCAGATGAAGTAAGATGGTATCCTTCTTCACCTTCTTCCAAATATGTCACTTCTTCTTGTTTCTCTTCCTCTATTGCTATATCATCACTGATTATCACAGTCTCGGTCAAGTTGCTGGTACTTATCACCGGAGTGCTATCTTGTGCCTTTTGGGATCTCAGTTCTGCGTCCCACACTCGATCCGCCGCTGTGTTCTTTTCTTTTCTCCCGGCGGTGGGTTTGGGTTTCGAGAGATGCCTTGATGTAGGTAAACATTACCTTGGACTTATATGGAGGTCGATATTTGTGGGTTTCACTTTAATGAGTTAAACAGTGTGAAGAGGAACCCATATGATTTCCTTTCCCAGAAATCACCTTTCCTTCTGCAAACCCTTGTTTGGATATATCTTCTAATCTCCTAAATTAGTAGTAGTAATGTATATATTAGTAGGCATTATGCCATAAATAATGGAGAAGCCATAGTATCGTTGTAATGCTTGGACGGTTATCGGGAGTTCAATGTTGAAGAAGTTGTTGTAATTTCCGGAGAATACGACCTCTAAATCAGCAGTTGTAACCTGGTAATATTCTAAAGTTTTATGTTTGTTGTTTTTATGTTTTTCTTTATAATGTTAGTAGGCTAAATCTATAACTAGCCAAGATATGTAATTGAAATATTTCGATCTTTTTGGTAAAATGAATGATGACTATAACTAAAATTGATTAAAATTGAATTTGATGAATCTTTTTCTACTTGAAATGTATTGAAAATATTCGTGTTGACGTAATTAACCAATATGAATTGCACCATAACCTAACGATTTAACTAAACGGTGAAGTTAGGATATGAGAAAATTGTAGAAAAACCGGAGGGTAAAATTGCCGAGTGAAAACGTGACAACGGGATCCTATTTCTACTACCGGGGTAGAATTGTTTTATCTTTTGAAAAGAGAAACACTTCTTGAAATTATCTGTACTCGAGATCTAATTACGTTAATTCACCCGTTCCGATCAAGATCCTTAACATTGACCGCGATGACAAACGGAGTACCCAATCTTTTGGATGACATTGGATGATTGATGAGACATATGACGAAGCCAGACGCTTCGTGTGAGAGGAATCGTTGAGTGAGGAGTGCACCGTTTCACATATTCAATTGGACATAATAAAAGGAAGATCAAGCACATCCATTAAACTAAAAAGATTGAATAATTCAATTATATATATCTTGGCTAGTTCTATAATAATTATTAGTATTTAATATATTGGTATATATATATATATATATATATATATATATATATATATATATATATATATATATATATATATATATATATATATATATATATATATATATATATATATATTACTATTTTAAGTTTTAATTTATGCATTTATTTTCTGTTTATTAGTATAGTAGTGACTCGTATGATAAACCTGCGATTTAGATCGAGTTAATAATAGTTGTTTGGTGTTTAACCACACTTAAAAGAATTACCACGTTCCCTGAGGATTCGACACCTGACTCACCATACTAGCACTACAATTTGACCCGGTACACTGCCGGTAAGGATTGTAATAGTCTAGAAATAGTCCGTCAGAGCCGTATGTGTCAGATCAATTTCCTTCTGGATTTGATCTTTCAGCCTGTTGAATACATACGTTGCCCAGTCAAATGGAATACCTTGATAGATAATCGCCATTAACTTGACCCGTAACTCGGTTAATTCTCCATTGATCCTTTTCTGCCTACAATGTTTTTGGTGATAAGCTGGTGCAAATTCAAAGCAAATGGAAGTTTGAGTAATGATCCGGGTAGGTTGTAGGTTTTTTGTCGTTTTTTGGGGCTTTTGGCTATCTCACTCGAGGTAAGGTGTTGATGTTAACCTGCACAAACTTCACATTTGCCGGGCCAATCATGCGTAGATGTAAGAATCTGTTAAGAAGACCAGGTGTGATGACCACTTCTTTGCCAAAGATTGAACTTTTTATACAGTCGAGATCAATTTTCTTAGCGCTGGGCACAAACTTTGCATTTTTCCAAAATGCAATCAGGTCCTCTTCGCATATCCCAGTTAGGGGGGTTTAGGAAGGTCATTAACCCCAGTTTTGTACAGCCATCAACTAGTCGTTGGGCTTGTACATCATTATCACAGAAGGAGAGATAATGTTATGGCCTAAAAAATGATCCAGTGATGATCGATTTTTCAAAGAATCGTTCTGTGGGAGATATTGAAGAAGATGATGCCATTGATTGAATGAAGATTTTTTAAAAAAACTTTGATTTTTCAAGAGGAGAAAGTAGGGTTTATGATTGCAAAAGAGCGTGAAGAATTCGAACAAATCTCTAAGTGTGGTTTATATATGATGATTTGTGTGGTGTGAACGTGGTTGAATATGGAAGGATTTTGTGATGTAATGGCGTGATTTTATGTATATAAATTGCGGTATTTGAGTGTAGTGGGAGAGTGGATTGAGATAAGTAATGATAGATCCCGGGTGAATCGAGGCGGTTGTAATTAAAAGAATAATATAGTTACCTCAATGATTGAAAATGATCTCCACGTGTGTAATCTTTCACAAGATAATCTTCCACAACTTCTTGATTTTCCACGTGTATTAAACTGATTTAGTTCACACTTTATTTTGCCGTTGACTCCAATTCATATTTTGGTGAAGTTTCTTGGCTGGTCACTTAGCCGGTGTAGTGACTTCTTCACTGAGCTGTTGTATGTAACTGTTCCTAACAATCAGTGAAGTTAACTTCGCTGAGTACCAGTGCCTTACCTGCTACATCTCCTGTAACGGCAAAGGTTTAATCAGCTGGTGAAGTCACTTTAGTGATTACTCAGCTTAGTCGCCTCCTTAGTACTTAGTCAATTTCTATCATTCCCAACTCGATTCTCAACATGCTGAATCTTTCATGACTGAGTGGTTTTGTGAAGATGTCAGCCAATTGATCTTCAGTGGGTATGTATTTTAGAATAACATCTCCTTTTTCAACATGATCTCTGATAAAATGATGTCTCACATCAATGTGTTTTGTTCTAGAATGCAATACTGGATTTTCAGTAATAGATATGGCACTTGTGTTGTCACATATAATTGGAATTGTCTTCTCCTCCATTCCATAATCCCTTATCTGTTGTCTGATCCATAGTACTTGTGCACAGCAACTGCCTGCTGCTATATATTCTGCTTTAGCTGTTGATGTAAATATGGAGTTTTGTTTCTTACTAAACCATGATACTAGTCTGCTGCCTAGCATTTGACATGTTCTAGAGGTGCTTTTTCTATCTATCTTGTATCCAGCATAGTCAAAGTCTGAATATGATATCAATTTGAATCCTCCATCTTTTGGATACCAAATTCCAACATTGATGTTCTTCAAGTATTTGATTATTCTTTTGGCTGCTAGTAGGTGTGATTCTTTAGGTTGAGCTTGAAACCTTGCACATACTCCTACTGCAAATGTTATGTCAGGTCTGCTTGCAGTTAGATATAGTAGGGATCCAATGATTCCTCTATACATTTTCTGATCAACATCTTTTCCAGCTTCATATTTTCCAAGAATAACTCTTGCATACATTGGTGTATCTGCTGTGCCACTTGTATCCATGCCATATTTGTGTATCAAGTTTTTGTGTACTTGGCTTGATTGATGAAGATGCCATCTTTCAATCTGTTTCACTTGTAGGCCAAGAAAGTAATTCAATTCTCCCATCATGCTCATCCGAAATTTGCTCTTCATTAGATTTGCAAATTTCTCACACAACTTTTCATCTTTCGATCCAAAGATAATGTCATCAACCTTGATTTGTACTAGAAATGTACTTGTTCCTTCCTCTAGCTTGAAGATAGTCTTATCAATAGTTCCTTTGTTGAATCCATTGTTGATCAAGAATTGTGATAAAGTTTCATACTGTGCCTCACAGGTGCCTGCTTGAGTCCATAAAGAGCCTTCTTGAGCTTGTATACTTTATCTTCTTTTCTTTTGACTTGAAAACCAGGAGGTTGTTCCACATATACTTCTTCTTCCAGAAGTCCATTTAGAAATGCACTCTTGACATCCATTTGGTAGACTTTGAAGTCTTTGTGTGCAGCAAATGCTAGGAAGAGTCTGGTTCCTTCCAATCTTGCTACTGGTGCAAATGTCTCATCATAATCTATTCATTCTTCTTGAGAGTACCCTTTTGCAACTAGCCTTGCTTTATTTATGACAACTGTTCCTTGTTCATCCATCTTATTTCTGAATACCCATTTTGTTCCAATGATGTTGGTTATGTCCGTGCATCAACAAGTTCCTGCACTCATTTCTTTCAAATTCATTTATCTCTTCTTGCATGGCTGTAATCCAATATGCATCTTGGATTGCATCATCTATTGTTTTGGGCTCTACTTGAGATAGAAAACATGTTAGCATATGCTCCAGTTGTCTTCTAGTTCTGACTCATGTGTGAATGTCTCCAATGACCTGATCTACAGGATGATCTCTTAGCCAGTTGAGATCAGGTTGAAGTTGTTCTTGACTTGGTGCTTCCACAACTTCAGCTTGTGTATCAGCTTCATGTTCTAGTACCGGTACCTCTTCTGTTGTATTGACTGGAGGTTCATCTTGATTTCCAAGATTGTGATTTAGAATGATAGCTGGTACTGTTGTATTCATATAGATTTGTCTTGGTCCTGCTTATTCAAGTTCTTGAAGGTTTTCACCATTTGTGTTTGGCTCATCAAAGACTACATGAATTGATTCTTCAATTACCAAGGTTCTTTTGTTGAGTACCCTGAATGCTTTGCGGGTGTCTGAGTATCCCATAAAGATTGCTTCATCAGCCTTTTCATCAAAAGTATGCAATTGATTCTTGTTCAAAACAAAACATTTTGATCCAAACAAATGCAAATATGAGATATTAGGTTTTCTTCCATTCCATATATCATATGGAGTCTTTCCATAATATTTGTTGATGATTGATCTGTTTTAAGTATAGCATGCTGTATTTGCTACTTCAGCCCAAAATCTCTTTGGTAAGCATGCCTCAGCAATCATTGTTCTGATTGCTTCTTTGAGTGTCCTGTTTCTTCTTTCAGCTACACCATTCTGTTGTGGAGTCCCTGCTGCTGATAGTTGATGCAGTACTCCATTTTCTTCACAATAGGTTCTTATAATTTCATTTAGAAACTCTGTGCCTCTGTCTGATCTGATCTTTATGATCTTCAGTTCCTTCTCATTTTGAATTCTTCTTAGCAAATCAGGTAGCTTTTTGAGTGTTTCTCTTTTCTTGTTCATGAATATGGTCCAGGTGAATTTGGAGAAGTCATCCACCACTACTAGAGTGTGCTTCTTGCCACTTACACTGACTGGTGTGACTGGTCCAAATAGATCCATATGCAGTAGATGCAATATTCTTGTAGTTGATTGATAGGGCATTGACTTGAATGAGCTTTTAATTTGCTTCATTTTTTGACATGCATCACAGAGGCTTTCTTTCTTGAATGTGATCTCTGGTAGGCCTTCAACTAACTTGTTTTTTGATAATTTGTTGATGGTCTTGAAATTTAGGTGATTTAATCTTCTATGCCAAATCCAGCTGGTTGATTGTTTACTTTTGACAAGCAAACATGTTTCTGCTTTAGCTGTTCTCCAATCCACCACATACATGTTGTCTTCTCTTTTTCCTGCAAGAACCACTGTGTTGGTTTGGCTGTGAATCACTTTGCATCCTTTCTTGTTGAAGTGCACATTGTAGCCTTTGTCACAGAACTGACTGATACTCAAGAGGTTGAAGCTTATCCTTTAACATATGCCACATTGTGAATCTTTAAATTGTTTTTGAGCATTATTCCTTCCTCCTTAATTTTACCAGGGTTTTCTTTGCCTCCAAAGGTGACTTTGGGTCCTTCAAAAGCTTTAAAGTCAGTGAGCCATTCCTTGTTTCCTGTCATGTGTCTGGAACATCAACTGTCTATGTACCAGACATCCTACAAAACAAATTAATTATGTTTATATACCCATCACTGTTTGGGTCCATACCTGTAAGCAGTTATGCCTCCTACTCCAAGTGTATATCCAAATGGTCTTCTTTTTGGATGATTAAAGTCAACAACTTCATATGTATAAGGCATGGCAGAATAGCTTCTAGTATTTCTACTGAAGGTATTTTGATACTTTTCTCTACTTTTTGGTGTATTTGCATCCTTTTTCACTTTCCAATATGCAGTTGGAAACTTGTGTTGCCTCATGTGTCTAGGAATAACCCTTGGTTGGTTTTTCTTAAACACATGATGCATGGCATGAAATGGATTCTTCCTGTATTTTGGAGATGCAACATTCCAATCATCTTCTGAAGGGTAAAGTCTTCATTTACCTTTCAGAAAACCTTTGTTGTTGGTTGACTGGATTGATGGTTTGGTTTGTTGTTTCACTACACTGGGTTTTGACTTCACTGGTGCAGGATGAGTGGTTGAAACCATGGTCTGTCCTTTTCTGAACTTTGGTCCATTCGTGGTCTTAGATTCAGAATTGTGTTGTCCATTGTTTTTATTCTCATCCTGACTGTTGTAGCCAAGACCAGATCTGTATCCAAACCTTTTTGGGGGTTTGTAAGTTGGTACATTTAGTGGTGCAATGGTTATCTTGACTGGTAGGGAGATTTTCTCAGCTGGTCTGTCAACATCATATGTATGATCATCTGCTGCTTGTTGATGAGTTGAGTGAGTCTCCTTACTAGTTAGTTCAGCTTTTACTTTATCCAGTTCTTTCTTTAATCTTTTATTTTCCTTTCTTAGATTCTCACACACTGTTCGCAATTTCATGATTCAATTCAATTTCATCAAATTTACTCATGAGATTTTGGATTATGTTTGCGAATCTAGTGGGGAGAATATATGTAAGATTGTGCAAAGGTCGGATGTGGATGCACTTGATGATGAGTATGGGCTAGAAGTTACCTCAGTTTCATTAGATTCTTTAGCCATGAGGCATAGGTAAGCCTTTTCATTTTCTGAGCTGTCAGCTTCATCATCTTCATCAGAATCATCTTCAGATGATTCTTAATTCTTTTCACTGCTGGTTTCAGCATTGAGTGCCTTCTTGCTTTTCTTCTTTTTAGCTGTTTTGTACTTCTTTTTCTCCTTGTCTTTGTCATTTTCTTCAGGGCAATCTGCCTTGAAATGACCTTTCATTTTGCAATTGAAGCATCTGTATTCATCATCCTTCTTCTTTATGTCTTTGTTTGAGCTTGACTTTTTGTATGATGATGAACCTCCTTTGAATTGCTTCTTCTTGGTAAACCTGTCAAAACGTTTAACTAGTAAAGCTACTTGTTCCTTCAGCTTATGTGTCTCTTTGCTGTTTGCATCAGCTGTGTTACTTTGCTGAGGTAAAACCAGTGCACTGGCCTTGTGTGCCTCAGCTGGTGCACTGTCTTCGCCGTTCAACTCAAATTCATTAGACTTTAATTGAGACATCAAAGTCAAGGTGTCAGTGTTTGCAAGATTTGTTGTCCTCCGACATCGATGTAATGATCTTCCTTCTTTCGTAAGCCTCTTAAGATCTTCAGACACATTTCTTTCTGTGGATATGTGTGACCAAGTTGTTGCAGTTCACTGATGATGCTTGAGAATATGTTGTCCATTTGATCAATGGTTTTACCAGTCTTCATTTTGAAGGTCTCAAATTTCTGTTTTGCAACAGACAATTTGTTTTCTTTGACTGCTTCTGATCCTTCATTGATCAGTGCCAATTTGTCTCACATCTCCTTTGATGTTTTGCAATCTTTGATTCTCATGAACATGTTACTGTCTAGAGTCTTCAAAATCATGTCTTTTGCAACAAAATCGAGATTTGCTCTTCTCCTATCATCATTGGTCCAATCTTTCTTGAGTTTGTCTATTACCTTTCCTTGATCGCTCTTGTGGCTACCACGCTTGTAATCTCGATTGGCCCATCATTGATCACATCCAGCATCTCCTCATAAGTTGCTGCAAGATTAGACAACATTCTTATTTTGTATTCATCAAAATTATTAACATTGAATACAAGTACCTTTGACATAAAATTTGAGGAATCCATAAGTACAAATAAGAGATATATATGTATGTGTATAGAAAGCACAAATTTGAAAACTACTTTGAAAATGTGTGATCTCCTTGTTACCAGAAATTAGATCTGAACAGGTTCTGATACTAGGAACACTGCTTCGATACCAATTGTTGGTCCCAGAGAAGGGTAAAACTATAGTCAGAGGGGGGAGGGGTGAATGACTACAGTGGAGTTTCAAAAACATTCTTTCTGTTTAAAAGCTTTTGGGCAGCGGATAAGTCCCTTCTTAATATGTTGTTTCAAAGTAGTTTATGCATCACAGATATATGATATAATTTAAGCAATTAAATAAATACGGTAAGGTAAATTGCAGAAAGTAAATTGACACAAGGTTTATAGTGGTTCAGGGTGGTGTAATCCCTTAATCCACTTTTTTCCTGTGATGATTGGAGGAATTTCACTATTGTTTTCACGGATACAATAGCCTGATTGTCCTTGACTACACAAGCTTCACAATCTTCAAGACTATCAATCCCTGGCTTCAAAAGCTTAAGTGACTCGTCTCTTTTCAACGCTCCTTGGGAACAAATCCTTCAGAAGCTATTACAAACACAACTCCTTCTCAGATGGCTCTGATTCAGTTGCTTGATTGAAGTGAATTAGTTTCACAAAACTTGTTGATCAGACTCAATACTTGATGTTGGAATTGTAGTTCTGAGTTTTGAGTTGATCACTAGATGTTTCACTTTTAGCACAGATGAAGGCTTTTCAATTTGACAGAGTTTCTGCTTGTAATTTATCAAAATTAATCATTCTCGCTTGTGTATTCTTGTCTGTCACTACCTTCTATTTATAGCATTGATAAACCTTGATTTGAATTTCCATCCGTTGGCTATATTAATGAGGGGAATAATCCTTGATTTTATTCTTGATTCCCCCTTAATTAAATCCTCCTTGATTTTAGTGATCGGATTTTTCTTCAAACGTTTATCAGAAAATCCGTCCTTGATTGATCCTCAATTGATTGTGCATTTAATGCTTGATCCTCTGAATCTTCTTCATATTTCAAAATCTGATCAAGTCAAGTTTACTTGGCCTTTCCCTGAACGGTTAAGTGATCTTTCTGACTTTTCCGATTAGATCTTCCTTCACTGCTTTGTCATTACTCAGCCGATAGTCAGTTTACTTTGCCGATTCACTGTTTCCTTCATTCTTTTTAGTTTAGGAGAATCTTTGTACTTCACTGATCCTTGATTTGTGTAAGATCAGTGTACACCATATTTGAACTTTAAGTTTCATCACTTGGAATGTAACTTAGACTTATCCAAGGTCATCACAGACTTCCTTGGTTATAAGTCAGACCATATGTCTTCATGCTTCTCTGCTGGTGCTTGGCCTCTTTTACTTTGCCGAACATCTGATTTCACTTTGCCGTCCTACCAACTAGTACAATACTTGTCTGACTCAACTTATACAACATGTCAGACTCTAAGTAAAGACTTATACAGAGAATTGTAACTTATTTCAGGCTTGCTATAACAACTAGTATGGCCATCAACACAACACAATAAAATGTTCCTAACAACCCACTACCCTACCCTACCTATCACAACCTCCCTACCCTACCCACCACCCCACCATACCACTGCCCTACCTGACCTACCACCCTACCATATATTACCATACCCGTGCTACCCTACCTTACCCACCACCCTACCAGACCCTACCCATCCCTACCCTTACCCACCACCACCCTAACCTACCTTACCAATCTCTACCCTACCCACCACCTCACCATATACCTTACCATCACCCAATCCTATCCTACCCTACTTTATTTCACCCTATCCTACCTTACCCATATTACCTACCTTACCCCACCACCTACTCTACCCTACCATCTACCTTACCCTACCTACACTACTTCATCACCTACCCTAACCTACCCTACCACCCACCCACTCTTACCCCATCACCCACGTTTTTTGTCGATTTTCATTTTATTCCATTGCATTCCATCCATTTTTTGAAGGAATGAAAATGGACTTTTTTCATTCCATTGGAATAAAATTCCATTCTATTACATTTTCTCATAATCATACACAAACATTGGAATGGAATGAAAAATCATTCCTTTCCATCCATTCCTTCCTAACAAACGTACCATTACATTCTTATGTTTTAACCATACCAAAGCAAATTCACCATCTACCATAATATCTAAAGTGGATGATGGACCATTTTTAGAGGGAATGATGGACCAAACTTCAAATGTCAAAGAAAACATTTATGGTCCTTCAAATATTACTTGTTTCATCTTTATAGTTATTTAGTAATAAAATCATGGTACATTTGCCATTTGGGTATTTTTTGGATTGAATATCATATTATGTCTGATAAAGATGTTGTATATGATGAGAATAAAAATACGAAAAAATAGATAATTAAAATGAAAATTTATCTTTTTGAATAGTGCGCAGTTGTCACGTGTAAGAGTGGAAATGTTAAAGGAAAAGAAATATTTCCTCAAAACAAGTTGCACCGCAACAAAGACATTTTTGGAAGAAAACTCGGTTGGATGTGTAAAACAGAAACAAGGCTTACTAGGTTTTACGAAGGTCATTTGTCAAATATTTTTTTTGAGAAAAACAACTGGGATGCAGATTTTGTTTGATAAGGGTAAAAGGTATGAAGTTAGAAAGAGACCACTGAGATGCTTCTAACCATTTGGGTATGCCATAAAATCCTTCCTTAGTATTTTCCTACCATGATTCAGAACATAGACAAAGATTCAATCTTAGGAGATCATTTTCTTGAACTTCCTTGAATCACTTAGAGTCTAAGGTCTCAGGTAAAGTGTTTGTCATCAAAGCCACAACATCATGTTAATGTCATCAAATATATTCAAGCCTATCGCATCTAATCTAATATTATCAATTCCTAAGAGATCATTACCTCAGGAGATCCCCTCTTAAGAAATTTGAATCCTATGCAACAATATTATGTCCAAGTTTTCCTAACTTAGGCGTTGATACCAACCGTAATGCCCCCGCTCCGGATACCGAGTCATAATCCGGAAATTTAATATTCAACACGTGACTTTTAGAAAACCCCTAAAAATCATGTAAACATTACATGATATAAGAGTAATAAAGAAGGCACGGAAGAAAGGAAACACGTTGAGACTCGAGGAATGCACCCTGGTCTTTTATAAAAACACAACCAACAAGAAAGTCGTTGTTTCCATTATTAGATTCATAAGTAACTAAAAATACCACTACTAAATTCAATATAACTCAACATGTCGTAGGATGAAACTACCATAACTAGCTTAATATACATTCCTTATTCAAAGGAAACAAACTAAAAGTGCCGATTAAGCGTAGTCAAACTTCATCCTAAGCTTGCTCATCAAGATCAACATCATACTTTTAGGTACATGCATATCTCCTTATTCCAAATAAATGAGTAAACACTAGCTAGATACTCAGTAAGGAGTAGAAGATCAAAAAGAGAGATTCATGCTTGTCAAATGCCAAAAGACATGACATGAATCTACTTCACCAGTTTACATAATAGTTTAATAGCAATGACTTGAGATATAATAGAAAGCTAACTTAAAAGTGTAAGTTGAACAATGCATAGAAAACATGTTTTTTTAACTATATTAGTTCATCTTGCACGCACTTGTTCATTTTTTGAGAGGCTTGTTCGGTTTCATTAATCACATACTTAACTTGTTGAATTCTTGTCCTATCTATCTTGTTCATGTTTCATGTTATTCTCTTAACAAACAAAACCAAATAATGCCACTTCCTAGCATGAGGGCTTGTTACAACACGGGTGATATGACTAACTAACATCCTACATGACACGTAAGATCACAATATTCTTGTAAGACAGTGTCTTAAAACAAAATGGATAATCAACTAGTCATACATCCGACATGATTCTCTACAACCATAATACTTTTGGAGTACATTATTGGGGTAAATAATTGTACCTCACGATGAATATCTACGGAGTCACATAAAGCACAAATGAGTACATAAAGAGCATGTAAGTTTGGTTTAAGTCCATATTTGTTGGTCCTGAGATGAGGCTTCTAACAAGTTCAGAATGGGGTGAATGAACTTGTTTATATTTTAAGACTTTTTAACAGTTTTTTAACTTGATTAAACTTATCAGATTAAATGCAGCACAATAAAGACTTTTTAAAGTTTGTTTTCAAAGTACGTATGATGGGTGTATTTTAAGTTATGATGTTGAAAGTAAAATGTAGGAACTAAAGAACACAAAGTTTATAGTGGTTCAAGGCGGTGTAACCCCTTAGTCCGCTCTTCTTCTGTGATGAGGGAGGAATTCACTATTGTTATGTTACACCGTCATAACAATGATGCTAGTTCTTTGCAACTCGCAGCAGCTTCAATATCTGATTTATCAATCCTTCTCACCCCACAGATGCTTCACTGATTAACTCTATTGTTCCTTCAAAGTAATCTTCAACAGCTATCACAAAATTAGCTCATTCACTGCTTCAGCTGACTCGGTCATTGACAACCTTTAGTTGCTTCATTGATTCTCAGTCCTTGACCGCCTCAAAAGCTTCACATATTAACTCTTTCTTGATTGAATAAAGTTTGGAGTGAAGGTTTGGATCAAGAATTTGATCCCTTGAGCTTTGCTAGATATGACTTTGTGCTTCATATTTGCTCAAAATTCAAGAGTAGCTCTAGACGATTTCTTTTTGAGATCTTGATTTTGCTAACTCTTAAATTTCTAGATTTTGATTTGGAGTGCTTAGATATCTTAGTAAGAGGTGCCTTAGACTTAATGAGTGAATCATTAGCTTGCTGTAAGTGTCTAAGTCATGTATTTATCGTGCAAGGTCTTCTACTGAGTTGATTTCCTTCTTCACGTCTGAATTCTCTTCTACTCAGCAGAATTTCCTTGTTTACTCAATTGAATCATATTTTATAAAATATATATTGTAGCTCTTGATAAATTCTTGGATTTATTTGAATTCAAGTTGTTTGATCCTCTAGTAATTAGCCATTGCTCTGAAAAGATTCCTGACATTATGAACGTAGCTTGTAAGAAATGATAAGATCCTCTTGTTTATCTGTAATACAATTTCAAACCTTGATCTATGCGTCTTATACAATTTCAAACCGCATTAAATGCTTGCTCAACCTTACCTTTATCAATTCAATTTGAATGTTAAACTTGTTTTATGAATCTTCAACACCTGATCAATATTAGTAGTCTTCTCATCTGGTCCTTCAGATCAGATCTTATCTTCTCATCTGATCTAAGTTCATTCTTTTGATTTGATGACTCTTTAGATATGAGTTGTTCTTCCGTTATGTCATCTTGCCATTTGACGTAAATTCTAAATATGTCTTGTTCTTTTGATTTAGACCTTCTCTTCTAATATGAACCTTGTCAACCGATGTGATCTTCTCGGCTGAAGTATAGTTGTTCTAAATTTGATCTTCCCTCAGTCTAGATCTGGTATAGAATTTTGATTCTTCTTATTTATTTTAAGTAATGGATCTGACTTGACTTATTCTACTGAAACCTATCAGATTTTTGTTACAGTGCTTAGCATGATCAAACTTATACAAATTATCACATTTCTAATAAAAATCTATAAACTTTCAAGCTTCTAGTTAAGACCTACCCAGCTTCCATTATAGCAGGTTAAGGTTTGGCCATCATCGAAATTAATCACTTCATGAAAAAATTCCCATTTTTTCATGATGCCAAAACCCTCATAATCCTCTAAGTCCTATCATTAAACAAATAAAAGGAATCAAAACAAATGTAATTAAGATGATGACATGAGGAGAAAATGTTCATTTTATTGATCAAAGATAGTTCAGCTATTACAACTTACAATAAAAATGAAATAACTCATCAGCTCTGCCTCTGCTTCACTCAAGATGTTGATTACATTGAAATTAGTACTATTACTATATCTTTATTTACCCCGAATTATGCGCAATTGATAAGTGACAGTTGGATTATTGTGTGAAATACATGTCAATTGCCTAGTATCGATTCCTTGGTCGTTAATTCTGTATCTATATGTTTTATCCCGTAAATATGGTAATGTTGTGTCTTGTTTCTATGCTTTTCAGATATTCCGTATTTGGAGCTGAATAGGCGTGGATCCGAGTCATAAGATGTCATTGGGCCGAAGTCAATAAAGTCTGTGAAGAGTCTGCTGGACCTGAAAGGAATGCAATCAGGCCCGTAATTGCGGAAACCCTAGCCGCAGTTGCGGCACCTTGGAGGACACAAAACTGAAGCTGCCATAATTCGCATTAAGTCGGTTAGGGTTAGGATTTTAAGTCATATATAAAGCCTGTATCAGATTTACAAAGAGACATATATGATTCCAATTATTTTATTTATGAAATAAAGAGTCCTTGCATTTATATTGAGTTCGTTGCTTGGTTGTCTTTTCCAATCCATCAACTAGCTTGAGTTGATCAAGCTAGATCCACCATTGTTAAAGGTATGAAGTTTTGAACGTTCTTTTATGTCTTTATCATGGTATATTAGTTAGATTAACACGATGTAATTAATCTTCATGTCTAAACGAACCGTAATTAACCAGAATTAATTAGAACAGAACGGTGATATTCCAAAAGTAGGAACCACCGCTCCCGTAATTATGGCAGTATTTACCGCAATTGCGAGGCAACTTTAGGTCACCCTAAGTCGGAGATTCGGCGTCCACTACGTTGATCGACAAGTTTAATTCACGGTAGGTTAGATCGCCAATCTGCTTATTGTACATCGTAAATTAACATGAAGGACGATAACGTGAAGTGTTAGTTTGGACATAGTCTGGATCAATCCCTAAGAACGTGCTAGTCAATCCACGATAACTGCTTATGGAGGTTCTCAGTCTTGAGACGGCACTTTCTAGAACTTATAGCATATGAGTTAATACAACCAACGAAGGAGGTTAACGGCACATAGACGTCTATTGTCTTTTCAATGGAAGTTGATAAGGTTAGGAGATTGCACCCAAAGCTAAATCTGAATTAGAAACACGCGTTTGGTTGAATCAGGGGATTACGGGGAAACGTGGACATAATGATTAATTACACCAAGTTAGGAGATCGGTGAGGAGGGATTACTTTTATGTCTTTGTGTTGGTCTAGGGACTTGTCTTCTTAGTTAGATTTGTGAACTATTAACTGTGTTGAATCGTCTCTGTGGGATCGACCTTGACTCGCATTTAGATTAAGAGATATGGCAAGGAGCCATAATATCTGAAGTAGATTCCATGTGTGACAACCGGGTTATGAACCCAGTATGTCTGACCTGAAGGGAATGTCCCTAAAAGGTGTAGCATGTCTTTATGAAAGACTAACATGGAAAGGTAATAAGATTACAGGTTAAGCTAAGTTGATGGCTAAAGGGCTACAAGGCCAAAACCTTGTGATTACCTTTATGCTACCAGCTATGCTTAATGCTATTCAGATTGTGCTTGTTGTAGCTGCGTATCATGGCTATATGATAGTGTTGAAAATGTTGGGCCAAAGGCTTGATGTTCATAGACGGTAACGTGATGTGTAAGCTTATGAGATCCATTTATGGACTCAAACAAGTTCCTCTATATAAGTTCCTTGCATTGATAAATCAAAAGTGTTTGATTTCATCAAGGGGAAAGATATGCCCTATGTGTAGAAGGGTTAGTGGAGTGTCACAGGTTCTTGAGCAAGGTATTGGATATCCTTCTTGAAATCAGCACCCTATGTCGCAGTCAATTAATGTTTGGTAGTTCAAGGTCTTTACAAAAGTTCTTGGAAGTAGCAGTTCTTATTTTGGAAATGAGAATCTATAGTGATAGATTCAGATGATGCTTAATTAACTCACGGTTCACACCTGTAGATGAGACGCTAAAATAGTTTAGCATAAACCACGACAAAAGATACCACTAGCCGAGATTCTTGGGATCTATCTATGGTAGGACGTCGACCCTAAAGATAAGGTGAAAGATGATACTTATGGAAGGTTCCTTGCTTACGCAATAGGATCCATCATAAGTGTTGTGAGTTAAACCAGATGTTCATACTTCATTAAGAGTCATGAGCAAATATGAAAGTGATTCTTGTATATGTCGAGAATATCCTTAAAGGTGTTAAGGATGGGTCTTGGTTTACTGAAACTTAGAATCGAATAAACGTAGATATACAGATATGCACCACGAATCTTATGAAGTTAGTGGGAGCTACGGTGCGGATTCTGATCACTTTAGTTAAGTGATACGTTGAGCTGGAAACGTTCTTAGCTAGAAATCAATGTAAATTCTACAATTGGGCCAAATCACAGTATTGCCTTGGAGGCACAGCGGGAGCAGTACATGGATCTACAAGGTTCATTCCTGATCCTTGTACGGTTCTTCCACCTTTACTATATAGCTGATATAGTAGTGGATTCATTGCATGAAGCAAGGACCAGGGTCTCATCAGAGATTCATGTGTGTGTTGAGGCGGTTCCTTTTGACTTGATCATTTGGAGCATGATATGAAGATAGTCTGAGTCCCCATGGATAGTGATCCGTTTACGCTTACGGTTGGTTGTGAGTATTGCATGAGATTCTTGTGTTTCAACTTGGTCTTCTGTGTACGAGTGATTGGTTTTAGGCCAAGTGGGAGATTGTTGAAATAGTGTCCTAAACCCAATCGGGTTGGACCGGATCCGACCGGGTCGGATCATTTCTATTATTTCTTTATGTTTATACATATATTAAATGGCTTTTCTGTTATTATATATTTGTTCGTGTTACGGACCAATTACGATATTGTTATATGATAACGTCCCTAGTGTCACTAGGGGTGAGCTTGGATTGGTTTGGGGTGTTTGGTTTGGTTTTGAAAGACTCGGGTTGGTTTGGGGCGCCATAATTCGTTCCCCAAACCAAACCAAAATGAAGTCAACCCCAATGGTTTGGTTTGAATTGGTTTCAGTTTGGATTGGATTGGTTTCGGTTTAACAAGCCTAATCTTTAAAAAAAATGACAAAACCAACATTTTTTTACATAAACTCTGAATAGCTACATATATTACAATATAATTTAGCTACAATCAATCCTCCATAGTTGCATACTTACATACATGCATTTACTGATTTACATATTTACATCAAAAGAGCAAAAGGCTGAATGTTGACACAACAAAATGATCAAAACACCATGCGCATCTTCCAACCAAAACAACATAGCAAACCAAAGAAAAACAAGCATCCAATCCAACTCCAACAGTAGCCAACAAAACCTTCAACCTCCATGGCTCCATTAAAAGAACAATGAAATATAATTAGATCAATGTTCATTTTTTCAATGAGCAAAATACGACAGGTCCAACTTGCATGACTGAGTAGGAGAATGATCAAAATGAATGTACCATTTTGTGTTTGGTTTGGTTTGGATTAATGTATATATAATTAATGAGTATAATATAATATTATATATATATATATATATATATATATATATAATTAATGTATTAAAATTTTGGTTTGGTTTGGTTTGGATTGGGTGTAAAAAAAAATATCCGAAACCAATCCAATGCAGTTTGGTTTGGTTCCAAACCAAACCAATTCATTTGGTTTGCTATTGGTTTGGTTAATTCGGATTGGTTTGGATCGGTTTACGGTTTGGATTGGTTTACTGGTTATTTTGCTCAGCCCTATGTCAAACTGTGAAAGAGAAATCATAATGGTGATTATGGTTGATGAGATCTCGACTCACTTTAAAAGGTTTGATACTTAAATGTCACTAGTCATATGTACTATTAACAAGGACATTAATAGTACAGTTAGACTTGCACGTATTGAATGTCTTCTATCTTATTGAAGGTAGGGATAGATCTTGTCTATCAAAGTGTATGGACACCTGGACTATACATGGATGTGTATTAGAGAATGTGTACGTTAGATGACCCACTTACTTAATTAAGTGTCGTACTATGTGGCGGTTGTGTAATTATCCTTAGACCGGAGTCTTCATGACATCCCAGTGTGGATTGTCATACTTTGACACTATTGAGGTTTCCCTAGCCATGAGGCGATCATGTAGTAGTGATTGGGTGTGATACTGAAGCATGCGTAGGATTCGTGTCGCTCGTCCGGAAATCGCGTATCCTATGATTAGGAGTGAATATCCGAAAGGGCCTACTTATAAGAAATGTCTTACTCTCATGAATCTTTGCAAAGTGGAAGTAAATGAGTTACTTCGAGAGAGCTTGACATCCAGATTATAAGATACGATCGTTGATGTATGACACTCGACGTACGACCGTATGGATATTATTACACCGATAGGATTCTATTTACACGGTAACCGTTTCACATGAAAGGTAGTAGTCATTGCATTTGACTCTTCCGGTGATTGGGGGTCACGGTGTGTTGCTAGACGCTATTTCGTGATCGTTAGGCATGAAGGGCATTTTCATAATTTGCACTTTGTGTCTACGGCCAACATATTCGGAAGCCTATCGGGTCACACACATAATAACATCTAGCCGGATTAAAATGCGGCTATAGTGATAACCAAATAAGGAAAATTTATCTCGACTATAAAAGTGTTATAGTGATAAATTAATATGGTGGTATTTATTTATCATAAATAAATTAAATACAAGATATTAATTATGTTTATTAATTAAATATACTACCTCCGTCCCAAAATGTAAGTCCTTTTAGCTTTTTAGTTTTGTCCCAAAATGTAAGTCCATTTACAAAACCAATAAAGCATTTATTACATATTTCTCCTTCTACCCCTCATTTAAAATATACTCCACCACTTTTTATTATTTTGCATTAATACCAATGAAAGGTCATTTTAGTCTTTTTAATCAAAATTAATGACAAATAATAAATTTAACCAACTTTCTTAATATGTGTGAAAAGGCCTAAAAGGACTTACATTTTGGGACGGAGGTAGTACATAATTGATGTATAGATCGAAATTATTATGTGTATATGATACACATGGATTTTTCATATTAATTGTTTTTTAGAAAACAAACACTTTATTAATCAATATCTGCCAAACAAGCGACTAAAACGTCACCAGGGGGCAAAGCACCCCAAGATGTCCTAACAGAAACTGAAAAAGCATGCTGAGCTAAAAGAAGCGCTGGGACATCCCCCACATGCCGAATAAATAAAAAGGAAACAGATAAAAAAAAACTAGATAAGAGGGCCAGGCAATCCTGCAGCAAACAACCTCGAGCCGTAAGATCCTCCACAGGTCGTCAAAGTCGTGAAACACGCGCCAAGCAGTCACTCTCCATCTCTAATGTCTGAATCCCCAAGTGCCTCACCTCCTCAAAAGCCAAATAGAAAGCCTTAAGCTCCATGTATTCCACCGGATCCCCAGGATCAAAATGATACTCAAAGGTGTGAAGAACAACCCCATGAGAATCAAGGAAAATAACTTCAACACCAGATCCAGCCTCAGTAACTTAACATCCACATTGCCCTTTGTCACCCCGCCCACAGGCTTCACCCATTTTTCCGGCAAGTGTTGGACCGAGGCCTGCGTCCTATAGGTCTTCATAGCCTCCACATACTCAGCCAAGACAACCAGAGATCGAGTACAAATTATAGAGTCATAAACAACCTGATCATCAAACACTGCTGAACAGCACGTCTTCTAGATCCACCACATGAGCCATACAAATCGCACGGTATCTTGTACACCCTGATCCTCTAACATCCTCAGGAAGAAAAACGCAAAGAAGGCAGAACAAAATTGTCCAAGGACCCCAGAAAATGGTGACAGCTAGCAGATTCTATCTACCATTTCGCATTCAAAAAGGACATGCCGCATCATTTCTAATGTATCTCCGCATGCTAAACAAACACCGTCCCCCATGGTCCTCATGCTCAGCCCCTGACCAGTAGCGAGGCAATCATTAAGACAGAGCCACAAAAAATGTTGAATACACGGCCGGACAGGGAGCTTCCAACAACTCATCCAAACCCTACTCTCCCCGAACGAAGTAGTAGGCCCTGCCACAGATGATGGTCGGTAAAGTGGTAAGGCCAGGAAGTACCCTGAGCGAACATCATAAACTCCCTTATGGTCATAGTGCCAAATCCGCCGATCTGAGTGCTTCCCTGGGGCAATGGTAGTCCCCAAGATGGCATCAGACTCTCAGTGCCTAAACAATTGCTGAACCCGTTGCACATCCCACACCTTGGTGTTGGGAATAAATAAGTCTGAAACTTTAGCATCTGTTGGAAGCTCATGTCCTGCAAAAGGAATACGGAACGAAGGCTGCCGACTAGTCATACATCATGAAAAATAAACACCGACTCTCCATCACCCACTCTCCATCGTAGCCCACTGAGCAAAAGGTCTCGCCCCTCTAGAATGCTGTGCCAAAGAAAGGATGGTCGAGCTCCCAACCTTGCCACAAGAATGGTACTATCTTCAAAATACATCGCATACAAAACCTGTGCCGCCAACGAGCCCGGGTTGCGCAGAATTCTCCAGGACTGCTTTGCCAACAAGGATAATTGAAATATTCTATATCACGAAATCCTAAGCCCCTCAGATTCTTTGGTAAACAACAAGCCTCCCAATTCTTTCAGTGCATCCGGCGCTTATTCTCGGTATCTCCCCAAAAAAATCCCCGAATCGCCTGTTCGAGTTCCCGAATCAAGGTGGTGGGAACTTTGGAGCACTGCATAATAAACATAGGGATAGCCTTGAGGGCCAACTTGATAAACACTTACTTTCCTGCAGGTGAGAGCAACTTACCTTCCAACCAGCACCTTTTTCTCAATTTTATCCCTCAAGAAAGAAAACACATGTCATTTATTTCTCCCGATTATGGAAGGTAGCCCCAAGTACCTTCCGGAGCCATCACCAAGGGAATCTGTAGCAACTCCGATACCTCCTCACGCTCCTCCGTCGAGACCCTTTCCGAGAAGTATAAGCTAGATTTATGAAAGTTAATAGCCTGGCCGGAAAGAGTACCATACATGTCAAACAATTATGCTAGTGTCTTTACTGTCCCATCCAGCAACTCAAATAACACCATGCAATCATCTGCAAATAGCATATGAGAAATAGAGACCTCTACATGTCTGCCAAAATGGATGCCTTGAAGCGCACGCTGTGCACATAATCATTTAGCAGAGCAGTGAATCCCTCAGCACAAATGATGAGCCGAAAAGGCGACAGCGGGTCTCTTTGCCGGATCCTTCTAGTCGGCATGATTCGACGGCTGGGCTTCCCGTTAAGCAGAACCCGATAAGAAACTATCGTCACACATCGCCGCACCAAATAGATGAAAGAGACAGGAAACCCATACGCTCCATAACCCTCCAAAGATATTGCCACTCCACTCTATCAAAGGCCTTGGCCATATCCAGCTTCAAAGTTGCATGTCTATTGCATCCTCGCACTCTAGCCTGCAATGAGTGAAAAGCTTCAAAGGAAATAATAGCATTGTCCGTAATAAGGCGTCCAGATACAAACGCGCTCTGGTTCTCTGAAATCACATTGCCAATCACTCCCTTTAGCCGAGTAATTATCACCTGAGAAATAAGTTTGTAGAACGAGTTGCAAATTAATTAATCATAATATTATATTAATATTAGATATTAATATATATGTATATATATATATATATATATATATATATATATATATATATATATATATATATATATGAATTGAATATGTATGTATATGTATGTGATATTTGTGTATATTCATGTGTCTAATGTGGATGTATATTTACGTGTCTAGTACATATAAGTATATATATATATATATATATATATATATATATATATATATATATATATATATATATATGCGTGAATTGTATATGTATGTGATATGTGTATATTCACGTGTCTAAGGGATGCATATTTAAGTAGTACATATTTATATATTTATATGGATTATATGTGTAATAATATATATGTGATATATACATATGTGTAAATTTATTTATGGTAATAAGAAAAAGATAATCAATATTAGATATTGGCAATATCTTAGAAATATATAATATGAGATATTAAATTAAATGAGATAAATCAATCAAATATATTTTCCTTATTTTACTAGTAAATGTTTTCTTTCTCCTCAATCTATCAGAATCTTTTCCCAATCAGATTGGGAGTTATGATGGGGCGCCTCACCCTCTATATAAGAGAGGGATTGTCAAGCTCTTTTGTACATCACAATTAGAAGAGTTCTAATTTATAAAATAAACTGAGAGCTTCTTAGAGAGAAATTTGAGAGAGAGAAAAGGTCGGTATAGCAACCGAGTTTTTCTAGTAACAATCCAATGGTGGATTCCGGCGGGTTGTTCGTGTGGACTAGCGGATGAGGCCGAACGCTTGGGCGGCTCCGTGCACCACTACTCTCCTTGGACGGTCAAAGCGTTGTTTTTTGCTTAAACGAAGTCGATCCTCGTTAAAACGAAATAAAATTTTGAATTCCGCTGCGCTCCCGCGTAGATTCCTAACAGTGGTATGGAGCGAGCTTCGAGCTTAAGCAATAAGCATGTCAATTTGCGTAGCAATTAATAAGTAGATGCAAGATGTAGATTCGTGAAAAGAGAGAAACAAAAAAAAAATTAATCAGGTAGGGAGCTCGGCCGATCGGCGGCGGCTCCCCACTGTTTAACCGCCGGCGGCGCCCTAAGGTGCTGCCGGTGGTTAATGGTGCTTGGTGGATCCCGATTTCATTTTTCATTTTGTGATATTTATTGTGCATTGATATCTCTTTGTTTAGTTGTGTCATGGGGCTAACTAATGGTTCAAATAGTTTGGACCATCGGGATGCCACATGACATTAAATAATTTTGGCCATTTCCAAACTTTATTTGGAATAGGCCTAGACCCCTTTCAAAATATTTGATTTTGGAATAGGCCTAGGCCTAGGCCTTAGAAAGGGACAAGGGAGATGCCTTTTGGTTTTAGACGGTCTAAGCGTCGATTTTTTAGATCAAGCAAGGTAACCACCGTCTACTAGCTTTATATGTTTGTTACTTAAACGAAGACGGTCCTGGTTAAAAGGAAATAAAATTTTGAATTCCGCTGCTCTCCCGCGTAGATTTCTACATTATTAAAAATACGTTACCTTTTTTTACAAATTTATAAAATGCTTTTTCGGGATTTTGAGGCCCTCTACATCCCTCTACGGCCCTCTACGCCCTGCTTTGGACCGAAACAGTTCTTTTAAATTTCAAAGTTACATTTAAATTACTTTTTCTCCTTCAATTTTATTTGTTTATATTTTTATTTTATCTTTTAACATCAAAAACATTCTCATCCTCTCTCTCCTCCATCTCCCCTCGCTCCATATAAGTATCGTCAGGCGGCGATTATCTCAGCTCTCATCGTCCCCTTCATCTAGAGAAAGTTTTTATACTAGATTTCGTTCATTTCAAACATCTTTTGTAGTTTTTTTCTTCGGATTTCGGGTTCATTGGTTGATATTCTTGGAAGCCAAGAGTTTTGGTATTTATTGTATGGATTCGGATCTGGTTCCGCTATGTTTTTTATTCTTATTCAGATAATATTTTTACTTTTTCTTCGTTTTGGTGCTTAATGATTGTAAAAGATGATTCTATTTTTTTTCTTAAATAATATGCATTGACAATATTGAATAATATATAATGCATTCACGAATTTGGCTGGTCAGAAAAGTATGATTTTCGTTATGAAAGTTGTGAAACAATTTAAAATCAATTGACAAATTGTTATTTTGATGATGTTTCGCATTGCTATTTTTGATTATTCGACAGCTTAGCTTTTAACATTTGTCGTCTCCGATTACACCTTCCGTTAGAGGGCCACGAACATTTTTTCCCGGCGGTTGCAACCTTTTGGATTATAGCAAGGATCTAGAGCCTTCGATCGAAATTAGGTATGATTTACGATTTCGTTGGAGGATAGGGAAGATGAGTGAATCCTTTGAAAGATATGAGCTTCAATATTGTGAGCTTTCCGTGAATTTGTTCAAGATGTGCTCATCGGACACTCTTGTTGATGGAGGTTAGCTGGACCCCTTTCAATGCCTTCTTATTTACTGCAAACATTTTGTTGCTATTTTATCTCAAAGAGGTTAGCTGGACCTCATTTGCAATTTCTGCGATACCTTTATTATGATTTTTACATTTTTCCATTGCATTTATATGATTCTTACAGTTACCTATTTCAAGAGTTATTCTGTTTGGATTAGAGTGCTCTGTTTGTCTGTAATGAATTATCCATGATAACCATGATATGTTTATGAGCTATTGGAGTCGGGAATGGCAGATACACTAACGGTAATGACTAGATAATAATAACTAGTGAGTACTTGCATTTGTTGTAGATCGTTTCAAGGGCATACTGCTATTACCTTGACTTGTAGTGAAAAAACATATTAATAACTTTTTCATAAAAACGATATTGACAAACAATATTGTGAATCAAGTGACTTGCATGCATTTCAAAAGCTATATCTTACTTGGGGGTATGACTATAGACACCCTTAATCTCCCAAATTGCTTTGTTACTGCTGAGTGCTGACTATATTTGCATACCGTGATTAGGCGTCCGTGGATCAGAAGGGTAGACTAATGATGTCAACTGAAAGATTGGACAACTCCAGTAGCCGCATCAATCAAAGTAGAAGGAACATGCTTGCGACAAAAGAGCTTGGTGTTGCAATTCTTTCAAATATGCATCAACTGAGACAATCTCTGTTTCATGCAAATAACATGCTTCATGGTGTGGATGACAACATCTGCAGAAGTAGGAAAATTTTGAATGCCATGTCGAGGAGAATGAATAGAAACAAGTGGAGGTGCTATAATTACTGTCCTTGTCAATGTAGTTATCTTGGTCTTGTACTTCAAACTTGCTAGATATCTCTGATGCTACTGCTCAAGTTTTCATGAGAACCTATCTGATATCTTTTTCTTAGAGTCTCAAGTTGTGAGAAGGTGGTTGGTGGGAGTCAACTTTACTGTACTTTGGTGTGCAGTTTAAACCCCGTTTATCACTTTATTGACATGTTTTGGGTAGTTCTAGTCCTAATTAAGAGTAATATCGAGAGTTATATGCACAGGGAGTTAAACTGTCATATCGATAGTGAACTCCGCCTTTTTAGCGATATTTATTTCTTTTCCGAGCACTTTTGTCTTGTGGAATTACGCGTGGTGTTTGTCTGTATATGTTATTGCAGGACTTACGTGACTCGAGAACCCGGAAAGCGATGTTTTGGAATGAGAAACATTTTTGTGGCACGAAAGTAGCATGAAAGTGGAGAAAAATCAAGTTTGGAGCGAAATCAAGTCAAACTGGCGTTTGTCCAGTCCAAACGGTCGTTCACAAAAGTAGCATTTGATACTGAAAGTTAGATTTTCAGATGGACGAGCGTCCAAATCCCCCCCGAATGCACATTTGGATGGGCTCAGCCCGAATCAAGAAGCTCATATAATCCAAACAGGCATTCAGACAATCCAGACAGGCGTTTGCCCTCAAGGCATGATCCATGAACTAGCGTTTAGGAGGAGCCAAACGCTGGTTCACTGAAGAATAAACCCTAATCATCATCAGATTTCCAGGCAGACGAGCGTCCACCTTGGAGCAAATGCTCGTCCGGCCCCGACAGCAGCAGATTTCAACCCTACACTATAAATACGCAGCTCATTCAGCGCTTTGACATATACTACCGACTTTAGACACTTCTAGGGCGATTTTGGTGTTGATTATTATCCTTTGATTCCATAGATAACATCCTTCGATTCTACACACTTTCCATAGCTTAGATTAACGTTTCAAGATCAAAGATTTGGCTTTTCGGTGCAATTATTTCTTCCATATTTTGTGGATCAAATTTTCTGGCAATTTATATGGTAATGACTTCCCTTTTATTTATTGTCTCTAGTTTAATTTATGCTTTTAATTCCTTTTCTATTATAATCATGAGTAGCTAATCCGTTGTGTAGCCGAATTATGTGAACGCGAGTGAAAACCCTAAGGGAGATGAAAGAGGGATTTGTGTAGTGCGTAATTTAATCCACGTCCTAAAACTTATTTTAACGTCGTTGAATTAGATTGATCGCCTAGTTCACTATCACACACATCAAACTTATAGATGTATTTTGCGGTGAGATGTGGGAAAATGGGTTTTGGGATCGTTGCGTAGATTCGGCCTAGTTGTTAGGACCGTTTCCAATACAGAGGTTTGTCATCGTTGTTCGAGCAGCTCTAGAACTTAATCATGTTAGGATAATCGGTTTTCTAAAGGGAAAGTCGGTTAACCTCACATAGAGTGGTTAGATCGAGTTGTTCAGTCTGATCACTAGAATTAGGAGTTGGCACCCGTGGATGTCGTTAGATCACATAGGATAGGTAGGTCGGTTAAGACACGCTCCCTGTCAAGTCCTTCCTAAGAGGTAAAAGTAGCTCGTGGGATCATAGTTCGGCTATACCCTTTAATATTTAGAAGTAAGACCGGTAGTATAAACTTTATTTCTGCATTAGCATAATACCTTCCACCATATTTTGGCCTGAACTAAGTTCTACGTAATCTTTGGTACTTAGACATTACTCCCTGTGGATTCGACCTTGTGACCACAATACTCCCGTTGACCCGATACTTGTTAGGAAATCATTAGTTTAACGCAGCGGAATTTAAAATTTGATTTCCTTTTTCTAGATCGTTCTTCGTTTAATGCAATAAACACGTTAAGTAGTTCGACGGTTATACCTCAGATGATCTATAAGATCGTCGCTTTGACCGTCAACGGAGAGTAGTTCAGTGTGCAAGCCGTCCACGCGTCCGGCCTCTATCGCTAATCCACACGAACCCCTTGCCGGAATCCTCCTTGGATTGCTACTGGAAAACTCCGGTTGTTGGACCGGCCTTTTTACTCCCTCACAAACTCACTATGGATTGCTCTCTATTTTACACAAGAACTATGAGCTCTTGCAATTGTGATGTACGAAAGAGCTTGACACCCACCTCTTATTTATAGCTAGAGGTGGCGCCCCAATTAGTGTGTAGGAGAAAAAAAACCTTTTTCCAATAAAATAAAGAAAATCTCCTAGATTGATTTATCTCTTTAATTATAATTTATTTTGCCAATATCTTATATTGAATATAATTATCTTATTACCATAAATATATTTTTCCAAAATCAATTAATATCTTATATTAATATTATGGTAATCTTATTAATTAAAGTGCACAATCCAAGTGTATCTTATACACTCAAAGATGGCGCCCCATTAGTCAATTAATTGACTTCCGGAATATTCTTTAATTAATATAATTTATATATAAGTAATATCTTGTATTTTATTTATTCATAATAAATAAATACCACCATATTAATTTACCACAATAACATTTATAGTCTAGAGATAAACTTTCCTTATTTGATTATCAACCATAACCGCATTTTAATCCGACTCGATGTTCATATGTGTGTGACCCGATAGGCTTCTGAATATGTTGGCCGTAGACACAAAGTGCAATTTACTAAAATGCCCTTCATGCCTAACGATCACGGGATAGCGTCTAGCAACACACCGTGACCCTCAATCATCGGAAGAGTCAAAAGCAATGACTACTACATTTCATGTGAAGCAGTTACCATGTAACTTACAATCCTATCGCTGTAACAATATCCATACGATCGTATCTCGAGTGTCAATACATTTACGATCGTATCTTATAATCTGGATATCACGCTCTCTCGGGATAACACATTTACTCCCACTTTGCAAAGATTCTCAAGAGCTAGACATTCCTTATAAGAAGGCCATATCGGATATTCGATCCCAATCATAGGATACGCGATTCCCGGACGACCAATCATGTATACTCCGCATGCTTCAATATCATGCCCAATCACTACCGCATGATCGCCCCGTGGTTAGAAGAAATCTTAATAGTGTCAAAGCATGACAATCCACACCGTGATGCCATGAAGACTCCGGTCAAAAGGATAATTACACAACCGCCACATAGTGTGACACTTAATGTAAGTGAGTCAGTCTAACGTACGCATTCTCTAATACACGTCCACGTACAGTCCAAGTGTCCCTACACTTCGATAGACGAGATATATCCCTATCTTCTAAAAGATATAAGACATCCAATACGTGCTAGTCTGGTTATACTATCAATGTCCCTTTTGATAATATGTAAGACTAGAGACATTTAAGTACCAATCTTGTTATAATGATTAAAGATCTCATCAACCATAATCACTATCATGGTTTCTCTATCACAGTTTAATACTAGGGACGTTACTATATATATACAACAAATAATATGAAGATAAACAATATATAATAACATAAGTGCTTTTATTGATCATAATAAAGTTATTACATGAACTAAATAGACTATAAATGACCCGACCCGGTCAGATCCGGTCCAACCCGATTGGGTTTAGGACACCTTTCCAACAATCTCCCACTTGGCCTAAAGCCAATCACCCATATGTCTATGCCCGTGCAAGTGAACATGTTTCTCATGCTTAGCTTGAGACAATGCCTTGGTTAACGGATCAGCTATGTTATCATCCGTGTGGACTTTCTCTATCTTTACATCTCCTCTATCTACTATCTCTCTAATCAAGTGATAGCGCCGTAGCACATGTTTGGACTTCTGATGAGACCTTGGTTCCTTCGATCGAGATATCGCTCCATTATTATCACAAAGATGAGAGGCATTGGACCTTCAATGGAGGAACCACACCAAGTTCGAGAATGAACTTCTTCATCCAAATCGCTTTCTGCCGCCTCCGAGGATGCTATGTATTCGGCTTCCGTTGTAGAGTCTCGGCAGTAGTCTCCTGGCTTGGAACTCTTCCACCTTCGCTCCGCCGTTAAGCGTGAAAACAAATCCAGATTGTGACTTAAAGTCATCCTTGTCGCTTTGAAGGCGGCATCCGTGTAACCTCGTAACACTAAATCATCGCTTCGAAAACCAGGAACATGTCCCTGTAATACGTCTCAAGTACTTCAGGATATTCTTGACAAACAATCCGGTGACCATCACCTGGATTGACCTGGTACCTACAAGTCATACTAAGAGAGGTGCGAGACATCCGGTCTTGTGCACAACATGGCATACATGATAGACCCAATTGCCGAAGCATAAGGGACTTTACTCATTTGTGCCCTTTCCTCCTCTGTCTTAGGACTCATTCCCTTCGACAGGTAGACCCCATGTGACATGGGCAACAATCCTTTCTTGGAAAGCTCCATGCTGAATCTCTTCAGCATCTTGTCTATATAGGTGGATTGCGACAGACCAAGCAACCTTTTAGATCTATCTCTATAGATCTTTATTCCTAGAATATAGGCTGCCTCACCCAAGTCCTTCATTGAGAAGTTCTTGGATAACCAAGCCTTGACCGATTGTAACATAGGCACAACATTCCCTATGAGCAATATGTCATCTACATAAAGCACTAAGAACACAATGGCACTCCCACTAACCTTCTTGTAAACACAGGGCTCATCTTCATTTTTGATGAAATCAAATTGTTTGATTATCTCATCAAAGCGAAGATTCCAACTCCGAGAAGCTTGCTTTAATCCGTAAATGGATCTTTGCAGTTTACACACCATCCTGGCGTCATTGGTTGTGAAACCCTCAGGCTGTGTCATATACACTTTCTCAGACAGGTTCCCGTTAAGGAAAAAATTTGTTTTCACATCCATCCGCGGAGATTGTAATCATGGTATGCTGCGATAGCGAGCAAAATTCTAATGGATTTTAACATGGCAACAGGCGAAAAGGTTTCGTCATAGTCAACTCCTTGTCTTTGCTTATATCCTTTTGCCACTAACCTAGCCTTGTAGGTAGTCACATTACCGTCCATGTCGGTCTTTCTCTTAAAGACCCATTTACACTCTATAGGAACTATTCCCTCAGGTGGATCAACCAAGTTCCAAACTTGGTTGTCTTTCATGGATTCCATTTCAGAATTCATGGCTTCTAGCCATTTCTCTTTGTCATGCCTTAATAGCACTTCCTCATAAGTTCTAGGGTCCTCATCTTCCATGAGATACACGCCAGTGTACCATTCAGGTTCACGGCGTTCCCTGGTGGATCTTCGAGGTGCTAGTGTGTCTACGGTAGAGGGTGGCCCCACATATGTATGTGGTGTCTCCTCTACTTCCATCAACGGACTGTTATCCGTAAGTGGTTCTCGAATTTCTTCAAGATCAATTTTACTCCCATTGACCCTATCCAGAATAAACTCTTTCTCTAGAAAGTGGTCAGTCCTGGCAACAAACACCTTTTGTTCCTCAGGATGGTAAAATTGGTATCCTCTAGTTTCTCTAGGATATCCCACAAACAGACATTTGTCGGATCTGGCCTCTAATTTGTCAGGCATCATCCGCTTCACATAAGTTGGACAACCCCAAGGTTTAAGATATGCCAGATTTGGTTTCTTCTTGGCCCATACCTCATATGGTGTAGAATCAACCGTCTTTGATGGAACTCGGTTCGGTGTATAGGATGCGGTTTCTAGAGCATACCCCCAAAACGATTTTGGAAGAACTGCATAGCTCATCATGGATCGTACCATGTCTAACAAGGTGCGGTTCCTCCTCTCAGACACGCCATTCATTTGTGGCGTCCCGGGAGGGGTCCATTCAGGTAGAATCCCATTCTCCTTCAGATAGTCTTGAAACTCTCCATCCAGGTATTCTCCACCTCGATCGGATCGAAGTGTTTTGATTTCTTTACCTAGTTGTTTCTCTACTTCACTTCTGAATTCCTTGAACTTTTCGAAGGCTTCAGACTTATACTTCATTAAGTATATGTAACTATAGCGAGAATGGTCATCATTGAAAGTGATAAAATAAGAGTATCCTCATTTGGCTTGAATTGACATTGGGCCACATATATCAGTATGTATGAGCTCAAGCAATTCATTGGATCTTATCCCTTTGCCACTAAATGGTGACTTTGTCATTTTGCCAAGTAAACAATCTTCGCATGTATCAAACGATTCATAATCGAATTGATCCAACATTCCATCTTTATGGAGTTTGGCAATGCGATTCTTATTTATATGGCCAAGTCTACAATGCCATAAGTAGGATTCATTCAAGTCATTTGTTTTGGCTTTCTTGTTATTTATATTAAGTACGTCAACATTCATATCTAATATGTAGAGACCATTGCTAAGTATGCCAGTACCATAAAAGATTCCATCACGTGAAAAAGAACAACACTTATTCTCAAACGTAAATGAAAAACCATCAACATCTAATGCGGAAATGGAAATAATATTCATCGTAAGAGCAGGAGCAAAATAACAGTTACTAAGTTCAAGTACTAGCCCACTGGGCAATGAAAGAAAATAAACTCATACAACTAGTGCAGAAACACTTGCTCCATTTCCAACGCGTAGGTCCACCTCTCCTTTGTTCAGATCTCTAGGTCTTCTTAATGCCTGCATATTCGTACAAATATGAGAACCACAACCAGTATCTAATACCCAGTGGTTAGACTTAGAAGAATTAATGTTGATCTCAATCATAAATATACCTGAAGTCGAAGCATCAGAATGCTTCTTCTTGGTACTCAAGAAGCCTTTGCAGTTTCTCCTCCAATGTCCGGTCTCACCGCAATGGAAGCAAGCATCCTTGGATTTGTCTTTTGCTATCTTAGGCGTTGGCTTAGGTGCAGCCTTCGCCTTCTTGGACTTTTTCTGGGCTTTTGCCTTGCCCTTACTTGAAGTGACCAAGAACACTTGCTTTCCCTTCCCCCACAAAGTGCCCTCAAGCATTTTCAACATGTTCAATAACTCCGCTAGGGAGCAATCTATCTTGTTCATGTGATAGTTCATCACAAACTGCGAGAATGAATCAGGTAGAGATTGCAGAATCAAGTCAATACTCAACTCTCGCTCCAATTTGTGGCCCAGCTTCCCAAGCCTCTCTATATACCCGATCATCTTAAGCACATGTGACCCCACAGCAGTCCCAGATACCATCTTACAACTAAACAGGGCCTTCGAGACCTCGTACCTCTCAGTGCGAGACTGAGAAGCATAAAGTTACTTCAGGTGGACTATGATAGAGTAGGCGTCCATAGACTCATGTTGTTTCTGCAGTTCAGGTGTCATAGAAGCAAGCATGATACATGTAGCATCAGTACTGTCAAAACAGTAATTGTTGTACTTCTCGACAGCATCTGCAGCCGAACCCTCAACGGGCTTTTCCGGTAGGGCCTCATCCAAGACATAGCCAATCTTCTCGTGCCTCAAAACGATTTTGAGGTTCCTTTCCCAATCGAGAAAATTAGTTTCGTCAAGCTTGTTTTCAATGATTAAAACGAAGGTTCAATTTGTTTGACATTTTCTACAACAATAAATAAAGATAGAATAAGTAAGCTCATGTATAAAAACCCTAAATTTGCATTTAAAATTTTATAAGGTTTTACTCCCACTAGCCAACTATTTCCAATTGGCTTTCAAGAATTTAAGCAATTCTTTAGTGGATGGAATCCTATCTAGTTGGCTCGAACCCTGACGTGGGCCGATCGACCGGGCCAATTTCGAAGGTAGGTACTAATTACCGATCGAATCTTATTCGATTTCCATTGGTTGACTAGTCAACTCCTTGACAATTCACATCTCTATGTGATAGCCACCCCTTGTCTCTAAAATCAGACGGTCCTGACGTGGGCCAATCACCGCAAGATTCTTAGTCGAGCCATAACCCAAATATTCATGAGATCTCTTATCGATCATATCTCGATAATGACGATATACCCGTGGTAGGTCAACTCCCGATGTGGGCCGATCAGTTAGATCCGAACAAAGGCTTTTCACCGTCATTATAATATTGGGAGACGATTTTGGCTCGAGTTTTTGGCGTGGGAATAATTTTGAAATTAATTCACTTAATTAATTTGGTTTAATTTTGGTCTCATCTACTATGTGCATATTACTACTATATCATATATAATAAAACATACACAACATTCCGCGCACAAAATAACCGGTATGATCATGGACTTTTTTCTAAAGTGCGGTTTTGAATACAAACCGATTTAAACCGCTGGTCACAAACTAAGGGTATCTGCAACCACCAATAGGATCTTTATTGTTGTACGCCAATGGGTTCTTTATCTCTCCTTGGTCTTCGCTTCTTGCTCCATTCTTGTTACATAATAAATAATTACACCCGCCGCACACGGAGGGGAGCTAACGGGAATGGGATAAACGCAAAAAGTAAACTAGGTCACGTTCTTCATAACGGCCTAGGACAATTTTTCAAAAACCAACATAAAGAAAACATTCTCATCTATCCTATTGGTCGAGTCCATGATCAATCGGGGTCCATATAATCTACATATCTAATCCATACAATTTTATCTTATTAATAAGATTAAATTCTAATTTTAACTACTCATGCGTCCTTATTTTATCACGTCAAATAATTAAATAACATTTAATTAATTATATGACTTAATCGAAAATTAAAATTAACATTTAATTTTAAATCGATTTTAATTTCAATTAAATTTGAACTATTCAAAATAAAATTAAAATTATAAAGTCTCATATTTGTTTCCTTTCCAAAACTAAATTTGGCTTAGGCCTGGCCACTTTCCAAAATCAAAATTTTTGAGTAACAAGCTAAGCCTTTACAAATCAAATATTTGAAAAGGGCTTGCAGCCTATTCCAAATCAATATTTGGAAAGGCCAACATGCCATATGGTTTCCCAATGGTCCAAACTATTTGAACCATTGGTTGGCCATATGACACAACTAAACTAACGAGATATCTATGCACAATAAATATCACAAAACAAAAAGGGTCGATCTCCCCCATTAGAAGAAGAGAGCCGACGGACGGCAGCCCGAAGACCACCACCGCCGCCGCCGCCGAGGGAGGGGGCCGCCGCCAGTCGGCCGAGCCCTCATAAACCCTATTTTTTTGGTTTTGTTTTAACGTTTCGTGATTTAAATCTTGCATCTATCGATTAAATACTACGCAATTAAATTATGCTTATTGCTTAAGCTCAAGTCCTCTCGATACCACCGTTAGAAATCACTAGTTTAACGCAAATGAATTTAAAATTTGATTTCCTTTTCTAGATCGTTCTTCGCTTAATGCAATAAACACGTTAAGTAGTTCGACGGTTATACCTCGGATGATCTATAAGATCGCCGCTTTGACCGTCAACGGAGAGTAGTTCGAGGCGCAAGCCGCCCACGCGTCCGGCCTCTATCGCTAATCCACACGAACCCTTGCCGGAATCCTCCTTGATTGCCATGGAAAACTCCGGTTGCTAGACCGGCCTTTTCCTCCTCACAAACTCACTATGGATTGCTCTCTATTTTACACAAGAACTATGAGCTCTTGCAGTTGTGATGTACAAAAGAGCTTGACACCCACCTCTTATTTATAGCTAGAGGTGGCGCCCCAATTAGTGTTTAGGAGAAGAAAACATTTTTCCAATAAAATAAAGAAAATCTCTTAGATTGATTTACCTCTTTAATTATAATTTATTTTGCCAATATCTTATATTGTATATAATTATCTTATTACCATAAATCTATTTTTCCAAAATCAATTAATATCTTATATTAATATTATGGTAATCTTATTAATTAAAGTGCACAATCCAAGTGTATCTTATACACTCAAAGATGGCGCCCCATTAGTCAATTAATTGACTTCCGGAATATTCTTTAATTAATATAATTTATATATAATTAATATCTTGTATTTTATTTATTCATAATAAATAAATACCACCATATTAATTTACCACTATAACCTTTATAGTCTAGAGATAAACTTTCCTTATTTGGTTATCAACCATTAACGCATTTTAATCCGACTCGATGTTCATATGTGTGTGACCCGATAGGCTTCCGAATATGTTGGCCGTAGACACAAAGTGCAATTTACTAAAATGCCCTTCATGCCTAACAATCACGGGATAGCGTCTAGCAACACACCGTGACCCCCAATCATCGGAAGAGTCAAAAGCAATGACTACTACCTTTCATGTGAAGCAGTTACCGTGTAACTTACAATCCTATCATTTGTAATAATATCCATACGATCGTATCTCGAGTGTCAATACATTTACGATCGTATCTTATAATCTGGATATCACGCTTTCTCGGGATAACACATTTACTCCCACTTTGCAAAGATTCTCGAGAGCTAGACATTCCTTATAAGAAGGCCATATCGGATATTCGATCCCAATCATAGGATACGCGATTCCCGGACGACCAATCATGTATACTCCGTGATGCTTCAATATCATGCCCAATCACTACCGCATGATCGCCCGTGGTTAGGAGAAATCTCAATAGTGTCAAAGCATAACAATCCACACCGTGATGCCATGAAGACTCCGGTCAAAAGGATAATTACACAACCGCCACATAGTGTGACACTTAATGTAAGTGGGCCGCCTAACGACGCATTCTCTAATACACGCCCACGCATACCCAAGTGTCCCTACACTTCGATAGACGAGATCTATCCCTATCTTCTAAAAGATAGAAGACATCCAATACGTGCTAGTCTGGTTATACTATCAATGTCCCTTTTGATAATATGTAAGACTAGAGACATTTAAGTACCAATCTTGTTATAATGAGTAGAGATTTAATCAACCATAATCACTATCATGGTTTCTCTATCACAGTTTGATACTAGGGATGTTACTATATATATACAACAAATAATACGAAGATAAACAATATATAATAACATAAGTGCTTTTATTGATCATAATAAAGTTATTACATGAACTAAATAGACTGTAAATGACCCGATCCGGTCCAACCCGATTGGGTTTAGGACACCTTTCCAACAATACTCTGTCGGTGAAAGTTAGCGGTTAAGTATTTTGCTATCAGTGATGTTTGTGGTAAATCTAAAATTTACAATTCTGTCTATTTTATTATAGAGTGAATATTGTACTTTCCAAAGTGAACTAAGTATGAGAAGACATATCATTGTTGAGATATCCATACATTTATGAGGAAAAATTATGTATCTGGTTCCATAAACTATTGGAATCATAATATGTTTCCGATAATCGCATTAGTGTATTAGTTAGAGTTGGTTTCATTTTTTGAGGATCCTGTTGATGAGACTCTTTGTAATTCTTCCGGGTATTTCCCACTTCGATTCAATAAAAAGGGCGAGTTCTTTAACACAATGAATCCATTGTTCATGTAATGTATCACTCCGCATATTGAAATTCATTGCATTAACAACGCATTAACAATAAATTCACATTGAAAATCTATTAATGAGTTGATAGAACTTTTGCTACATTCCTAGCTTATTAGATTTTGTCCATTTGATATGTATTTTGGGATGGATTAAGAAAAGTGAACTCACAAAAGTGAATATACAAATAGTGAACTAAAATTGTAAACTCCTAAAAGTGAACTCAAAAAACGAACTCAAAAATTGAACTAACAATACTAATAAAGAACTACAACAATGAATTACAAATAGTGAACCGCGACACCGAATTATAATAAGGAAATAAGAGTTTAGAATGATCATAATGAACTCCCCTAAATAGTGAACAACGACATCAAATTATAAAAATGAACTGAGAGTTTGAATACTATTATAATGAACTCCTATTGAACTGAGAGTTTGAATACTATTATAATGAACTCCTATAAATAGTGAACCACAAACTGTGAACCAAAAACAGAAAACCAAATATAGTGAACTACAATTGTAAACTCCTAAAAATGAACTCAAAAGTGAACAAACAATAGTAAACTTCCAATAGTGAACCACAAAACAGTGAACTAAAATTGTAAACTTCTAAAAATGAACTCAACAAGTAAATGAACAATAGTAAACTTCCACCAATGAACCACAAAAGTGAACTACAAAGAGTGAACTCGTAAAAAAGAATTCAAACAGTGAACTAGAGTATTTAACTACGACATCGAATTATAATAGTGAACTAAGAGTTTGAGTACGATCATAACGAACTCCCATAAATAGTGAACTATGGCATCGAATAGTGAACCAAAAACAGTGAACTACAACTGTAAGCTCCTAAAATGATCTTAAAAAGTGAACTAACAATAGTAAACTTCCAATAGTGAATCACATACAGTGAACTATAAATAGTTAACTACATAAGTGAACTCGCAAAAGAGAACTCAAACAATGAACTAACAATAGTAAACTTACAATGGTTAACTATAATAATGTACTATAATTATAAACTCCTAAACGTGAACTTTGGTTTGAAGTGAATTAGTAATGTGAAGTAGGTGTAAAACAGAGAACCACAGTGTTTTGAACTCAATGAAAACAGTGAACTAGAGTTTCCGTAGGATTATGGTGAACTAAGAACAGTGAACTGCAATAGTGAACAACAACAATGAAACTACAAGAGTGAACGAAGGCTTTAAGTATGATCAGGTGAAATACAAAAGTGAACTTAAAGTTTCAGCAGGGTTAGAGTGAACACAGAGTTTCTGTAAGATTATAGTGAACTAAGAAACGTGAACTACAAATATTGAATTACAACAGTGAACCACAACAATGAAATACAAATAATGAACTAAATTATTGAACTACAAATAATGAACTACATAATTGAATTACAATTGTAAACTCTTATAAGTGAACTCACAAAAATGAATTCAAAAAGTGAAGTAACAAAAATACACTACCTCAAAACTAAAAATTGAATGTTCCTTTTTTTATATATCATATGTGAGTTACTTTTTGGATTTATGCAGCTTCAAAGGCATTGGTCTTTTATATTATATATAGTGTGTAAATTTGCCACCTGAATTCATAATCTAAAACAAGGAATCAGTAGAGACCTTTTGTCTATGGTGTTTATCTGAATAAACCAGCAAATAAGTCTTAGTGGATAACATAAATTTCATTCAAAAGGCAAAGACCTTGCCTTATCTTTTTAAGAAATGGGAAAAAATAATGTTAATCAGATTGTCTTCAAAATGAGGTTTTTAAGGACATTATTTCCGGCCAAGAGAATAAAAGTGCTTATTCTTTTAATTACAAGTTTTGTCTTGTAATAAAGATACTACATGTGGCACATAATCAGGAAAAATCAAGCATAAGATACAACAAATGGTTTAAGTTACTGCCATGTAGCCATGGTGTATGCCAAAAGGTACCTGTAACATGATTACATAAATACTACAAGAAGCATTCCAATTCAACAAAGGGTTTATTGTTAAAAAGAACAATTTGAACATAGATTTATATAAAGAGGATAATGGAATTTTTTTTCGAGTAAAAAGGACATGTATTTATTCCACTGTGATAGTAAAATACGGAGTATTGGATTTGAGGTCAGTTCCACTGCAGCAAACAGTGGATTTGTCCTTATCACCCAATTTATATTTCCATTGTCCTGATTCCTGTTTTCCCCTTCTTTTTTGTCCTTTTAAACCACTCCCCCTTCAACAAACAAGTGATAAAAAACACAACCATTAATATTTGACCCTAAGGAAGCTTACAAAAATGCTACTAGAAGCATTCTAAAATGAATTCAAAACGAATGATAATATGTTTTGTATTTAAGAGCCGTTCAATCACCGTTCTAGAAAAATTATGAATAGAGAGGAATTTACGAATCATGTCCATACCTGGCTTGCCTTGTGAGAATTTCCTGATGAGAGTCTTGTCAAATTAAACACGCTGCTAATGAGGCTTCAGTTTCCTTGGGGATGGTTATCGCAGGCTCCTCTTTGAAGGTTTCATGGATAAATTCCAAGGGAGTCGGCATTTTCATGGTAAAAAGGGCATAATTCGGAGGAGATTCGAGGACCAGAGGCTATTCCGGCAGAGAATCTGCCATTGATTTCGAATCTAGATCAGATTTTTGAGATCATCGTGGGAGATTTGGGAATTTGCTGAGAAGAGTGCGGTAGAGAAATCTTTTCCGTTCAGAGTGGATTTCTTCATAATTCTATGCATATCTGTTGTTGGGTTTTGCGTTTCTTTTTTCTTTTAATAAGGGTAAAACGGTCTTTGTGTTATTATTATTGTCCTTAATGTCTTGTATAAATATGATTGTCCTTAATGACTGTGTAAAATATAATATTGTCCTTGTAAGCGTTTCTCTCTTTATTTTAATGTACATTTTTACAAGTTACAACACAATGACACAATAAGGCGAGAAAGGAAAAGCTAGACACAAGACAAGATAAGGAAAAAAAATTGGGGGAAATTATAAAAAGAAAGGGGTAAAATTGTCTATTCATCATAAGTTGTGCTAGTTTGCTCTGCGGAAATTTTATTCCCCTAGCAATACCACCGACCAGATCGTTTTCCACATACACAAGCTTTTATTAGCAGGACAACATTAAAACAAGCCATTTGTTCTAGAAAAGAAAAAAAAAACTTTAAGAAAATGAAGAGAAATTGTGCAATGGGAAAGACAACAGGAAGAGGAACAGGAACTCCTCATAAGGTATAAGTCACTACTTCTTCATACCTCACCCCCACGTACCCCCGCCCCTCTTCAAAAACCCATATCAAAGATCTGTTCTTTTTTCAAGGGTTTATAGTTTCTTGTGGTTTTTCACTAAAAATGCCCTTCATTTTTTTCCTTATAGTTTATGTCCATTCTTTTGTGCTTTGGCTTGTGTTCTTGTGGTGTTTTTGGTATATTGGCTTTATAGTGATATATTTTGAGGTAGATCAAGCTTTATATTCACTAGAAATGCAAAATGATAGAAGCTTTTGTAACATAAATAGCTTGTATTGTTGAAAAACTTGCCAATATAACATGGAAAACAGCATTATGTGAAGATATTCGTTTTTTGTCTTGAAAACAATGTTATTCCACTTGTTCTTGTACTTTTGAAAGAACGTGGCTTTTCTAATTTATTTGTTTCACTTTCTCTTTTAGAGAAACCCCTGCCGGTTGTATTGCTTTTAGACTCTGACAAACACATGAATGGGAATAATGTTTCCATTAACTGATAACGAAAGGGGATACATTGTTTATATAGGACAAGATAAAGGGCAAATATGTAAGTACATAAATATAATGAAAGTATTTATTCTAACACGCTCCCTCAAGCTGGACGTAGGTAACGTAGTCCAAGCTTGGAGATAAAAGACTCAAACGGTATCCGTGGTAAGGGCTTCGCGAGAGGTCACGGTGATCATCATCCGCACATACTGGCAACACGAACAATACCACGCTCAACATAATCCCCGATGAAGTGATAATCAATAGCAACGCGTGTTTCATCCGTGAGTGAAACACCAGAGCAAAGACTCAACCTCATGGCCCCAGATTATCACAAAAGATAGTAGGATAACCCGGACAAGACATCCAAGATCACCAAGCAAATATGTAAGCCAAGCAATTTCATTTGCCAGATCCGCAATCGCGACGATACTCACACGTGAAGAAGAACGAGCAATCGAATCATGTTTCTTGGAGCTCCAGGATATGAGATTCCACCAAAAACCAAGTAAGCGTGAGTGGAGTAATAACTCAGATCCTTGTTACCACCCCACAAGATCGTAAAAGCATGCAACTCTGGCGGAGTGCCGTAAAAGAATCAGAAACCCCGTGTAATCGTGCGGATAAATAACACAAAATCCGTTTGACTAGAAGCCAATGATACTCGTGGGTGATTGCATGAATCGTGCCATTTTATTAACAAAGAAATGCAATATCGGGCGAGTGAAAAGTAAAACATCAAGCGAACCAAGAACTCTGGCGGTATCTGCGTGGGATTGGATAGTAGTGGAGAACCATGTTCAAGCGCCTCGGGGATCGTGGAAAGCATCCACAGGGAGAGGCGTGAGACACAGCCGAGTCATCCATCCGAACCCGAGTGAGAATGTCATTAATATAACCTGCTTGGGATAAAAGAATACCAGTGGGGGTGGCAGAGACTTCAACACCCAAAAAATAAGACAAGTGGCCAAGATCTTTAATCGAAAACCGATTGGCGAGTGCATCAATAACCTACTGAATGTAAATTTGAGAGCTGCCTGTGACCACAATATCATCAACATACACAAGCATAAAAACTACAAAAGTATCCGTGCGCGCCATGTGAACAACGCACGAGTCACCCGTGAGTTTACAAAACCAATGGATACCAAAAATTACGTAGCTCGTGGTACCAGGGCACGAGGTGCCCGCTTAAGACCATAAATCGCCTATTCAGAATTTGCAAATAAAACCTGTTTTTGAGGATCCTCAAAGCCAGGAGGTCGACACATGTAGACGCCCCTCGATAGCGAACCCTCAAGAAAAGCATTATTCACATCAAGTCGGGCGAAGAGACCACCAAATGAAACGACCAGGATAACACTAAGCGTATCGTAGTCGGGTTTAACTACCGGACTAAATGTTTCAAGTAGTCAATACCAGGCCTTTGATAAAACCCTTAGCAACTAGCCTGGCCTTATATTTCTCAATCGATCCATCGTATGACGCTTAATCCGATAAACCCACTTGCGAGCCCACAACATTCATGCCAGGTCGATGCTGAACGAGAGACCAAGTATTGTTGCGAGCTAAAGCTGCAAACTCATCCGCCATGGCATCACGCCACTGCGAACACTGCAATGCCTGCTTAACTGTGGCTGGTTCAATGGTTAGATAAGGTTCCTCAAGCTTGGCTGAGAGATTGAAAAGTTTGCGTTTTTTGGTGATATTATTTCGAGCACGGGTAACCATAAGATGATTTGGTTGAGGGGGAGGGGGTGTAATAGCAGGCGAAGAGGGAGGACTAGAGTTGGAAGAGGAGGAAGAGGACGATGGGGAAGCAGAGGTGGAAGAGGGAGGAGGAGAAGCCTCGGGTGTGGGGGTGGGGGTCTCGGGTGGGGTGTTGGATGGGTCTGCCGAGGGGTGAGGATGTGTGGGAGGGGTGGGCGGCTCAAGGGGGTGGCGTGAGTCACCGGTAGGAGTGATTCAAGAGGAGGTAAGGAGGAATCAGTAGGCAGAGAGGCAAAGGGGAAGGAGTCTTCAACAAAGCGCACATCACGTGAAACGTAGAGTTTTGAGTCAGTTAGATCATAACATAGATATGCACTCTGAGTGTGGGAGTAACCAATAAAGACACAAGGAATTGAGGGAGAGTCAAGCTTATGGGTTTTGTAGGGACGGATCCAGGGATAGCAAAGACATCCGAAGACACGAAGGCGAGTGTAGTTAGGTGATTGTTGGTAGAGAATGTCATGAGGTGATTTCATGTTGAGAGTTTTGGTGGGCAGACGGTTTATCAAGTACACAGCAACGCCAACTGCATACGACCAAAAAGTGATAGGCATGGAGGCATGGGAAAGCAAAGCTAAAGCAGTTTCCTGGATATGGAGATGCCGACGTTCAGCAAATCCATTTTGTTGAGGGGTGTGGGGGGTGGATGTAAGATGGGAGATGCCATTGAGTTGGAAAAAAGGTTTCATAACATGATATTCAGTGCCATTATCAGAATATAAAATTTTAATGACACTGTCGAATTGTTTTTCAACAAAAGCTTTGAACTTCACAAAAGTGGTGTAAACATCGATTTTCGAACCAATGGAAAAAGCCAAATAAATTTGGAAAATGATCAACAAAAATTACATAATATTTGTAACCATCAATGAGAATGTATTGAGAAGACCAAACATCGTAATAAATAATGTCAAGGGCCGTTTGGATACAAGGATGAAGTTCCAAACGGAAGCCTATGGCTTTTATTACAAAGACAAGCATTACAAGGAATAGAAATATTGGACGACAATTCTAAGTCGTGTTTATTCAATAAGCAATGTAAAACCGAGATGCTTTGGATGGCCACAACGAGCATGCCGCATGATTGGGAAGCTTTGGATGCTACACAGTGAAGGTGGGCTCAGTGGACGAAGAGTAGGCACCATCTCTAGTGGTACCTGGTGGAGGCATTGGCCGATCTTCCCGCCCTTCACCTGGAAAGAGTCGAAGAAAAGTCAATGGTCACAGAATTATCTAAGCAAACCGAGCAGAGAGAGCAGATTATAGATAATTTTGGAACATGTAAGACATTGTTAAGCTTGAAATTCGAAAGTGTGGAAGTGCCAATATGAGCAATTGGAAGAGAATAGCCGTCAGCGATAGTGATAGGATCCGTACCTGAGTAAGCGTCATGAAGAGATAGTAAGCTCAGTTCATGGGTCATATGATGTGAAGCACCACTATCTAACATCCAAGGTTCCTGGGAGGTGGAAGAAGCCAGTGGAGCATTGAGCGAAGTCATGTGAGCATGTGGAGGAGGGTGGGGCCGAGAGGTAGGGGCTGGTTTTGGTGGTCGAGGTAGGTGGTGGTAGAGTGTATAGGTTGGGCAATTTGTAGCTTGATGACCAGTGACACCACAGAGTTGGCAGTGTCCTTTATAACCAGTGGAAGGACGTTGAGAATTTTGGTGAGGATATCGTGAGGGAGTTTGAGGTTGTCGATAGTGTTGTTGTGGGTAAGGAGGCCGAGCCAGGGGAGGCCTCGGCTGGGCTGGAGGTGGTGTTGCCGAGGGGTAAGTAGGGGAGTAGGAGGCCGAGAGGTAGGGAGGGTATCGGGGTTGATTGTAAGGTGAAAGCAGCAGTAAGGTGTGCTTGTGATGCATTATTATTAGATTGTGCTAAACGTGCCTCTTGATTTAACAATTTCTCATGTAGAGCGGGGGATAGACAAAGCAAGATCACGAGCATCAATGGCACTAGCCAAATCATTATAACCATCACCAAACCACGCATTGTAACCTCAATTAAATCATCATCATCAACTTTCTTACCCAAGGCTGCAAGATCATCTGCTATTGATTTGATTTGCCCAAAATAAACAGAGATAGAATTTGTACCTTGAGTGGTTGCATTTAAACGTTTCTTAAGAGCAATAATGCGACCTCGACTCGCTGCACCGTAGATGGTGTGCAGTGTATTCCAAGCCTCAATAGCAGTATCGGTGTATTGAATTGTGTGCACATAATCCTTGTGCACTGAACCCTGTAATAAGTGTTGCACAAAAGACTCCTGACGAGCCCAAAAAGCATGATCAGGATTAGCCACAACACCCGCCTCCGTGGTAATGTGAGCCGGCGGTGATGGTGTTGTTCCATCCAAATAACCGAGTAATCCATATCCCTTTAAGAGAGTATATATTTGTTTACGCCACGCAACGTAGTTTGTATCGTTTAATTGAAGAGGAGCATGAATTGCAGGATTGAGAGCAATTGGGGTTTTGGGTGTAGTAGAATGGCGCGCTGCCATCGCTAAGCGGAGAGGGTAGAGCTGGTGGCCGGCGTGGTTGCCATGGCATCAGGCGGCGGCGGCAGAGCCTGATGAAGTCGACGGGGGAAAAAAAAATTAATTGGATCTAGGGCTCCGATACCATGACAAACACATGAATGGGAATAATGTTTCCATTAACTGATAACGAAAGGGGATACATTGTTTATATAGGACAAGATAAAGGGCAAATATGTAAGTACATAAATATAATGAAAGTATTTATTCTAACAGACTCATTTTTGTTTAGTGCTAAAGAAGTTTTTGTGTGAATAAAAAAATTTGAACAGATAAACGGATCATGATAAAGCGCTTACTATATATGCACTTTTTGAACAGATTGAACAAATAGCTAAGGGATCAATGACGAGCTATGGAAAACCTAGACCTAGCGTCTCCGACCTAGGATCGAGGCCAAGAATACACAACGTCTCTCGCGACGTTGATTCGTTTGAAAAGGGTGTATCTTCTACGACAAAGAATACACTTACTCGCAAGTAATTTGTTTAAGTCGACTCGACTTAAGAATTTTTTACTAAAATCTCAATAATAATCTGTTGTTCAATAATGTATGTAGAATGCCTATATATAGGCTACAAATAAAAGACTTCTCAATCTCTTAAGCAATGTGGGACAAATTAACAAGTAAAATTCGCCACATTACTTTCTATTGGGCTTAACTTGACTATGATAAGCTCAAATGACTTTTATTTACTGTAAATAAATACTTAAGCCAATATACTACTATATAGGCAACTCCCCTAATGGGCTTTTGGCATTTTACTACTAAAAATATCATAAAATAATACAAGGACTAAAGTGGCGCCCCAAACAAATGGGCTGGCCTTATTGACACAAAAAATCAAATAAATAACTTTCTTTCACATTATCCAAGTCCATATTCATGCTCTTCAAGCCCAATAATATAGATAGTGCATTTTACGGGCTGGCCTTCAACGTGCTTGGACTGGATCACATCATTCCCTCCCGGTTCGAAAGGATTCTTCCTCGAATCAATAGGACGTCATAAAAACGAGTTGCATCACCCATAAAACTTGCACCAAGCCAAAAGATCACCAAACGAACACCGGGATCAAATATGAGTCGAAGAAATATATTCTTGTCAACGGCATGCTTTGTTGCGGAGTCAGGCATCAAAATTGTATCAGCAACATAGTGGGACTTTGAGCTGAGCAACCTGTGGACTACCGCCGTGAAGGAACAAGACAAGACTGATAGCAAATTGTAGTCAAAGGGGCGTCAACAATCTCAAAAAACGGATCATGATAAATATTCTCCAGTTTGCAACTACTATGATCTAGATCACGAGAAACCAAAGGCGATATAGGGGCTGCATTGAATGTATCCAACAGCCATCTCTCCTCCACGCGTGGATGATTCTCATGTACCTGCATAGAAGACAAAACACAACTGTAACAAGAATTCAATAACATAGTATCCTCTTGTGCCTCAACCACAATCAACTCTTTGCGTTCTTCCTCCACAATAGACACCTCGGTCATCTCTATTTTCTCTTCCATAATATCAGGTTCATTCACATATTCAGGTTCCGTATGCTCAAAATGACTCTCAACTTGACCGGCAATAAATGGCTCATCAATTTGAACTATCTTGTCCACAACTAATGCTTCAGCACTCTCAACTACTTCTGCCACATGCGCACCCTCCTCATTTTTCAACTCCGCCTCACTAGTACAAACAACCTCTTCGGTTTTCTCTTCAACTAATGCTTGGGCTTTCTTACGTGTAGCCCTCCGTGTGACCTCATCCGCCAGAAAATTCTCCTAAAACAGTTCACTTTTCTGCATCCATCGCTCTGAACGCTCATCGTTTTCCTTTTGTTTGCGCATCAAATCCTCAAGAGACCCACTCACCTCTGCTAACACTTTGCTAGTTTGATTATCGAACTCTTTTTGACGCCGCTGCTCCTCCCTACGCATGCGTCTCTCATCGTAATAATCAAAATAAGCCATATCTCTCACGATTCACTCGTGTTTCACTCACCCTTATTCTCAGTCGTAGACATACCCCTGGCAAACAAATCAGAATAACAAGCAAACCCTAAACACGATACTGTCAGGATTTCCAGAATTTAGGCAGTGAATGTTTGTGCAGATATGGATCAAACTATTACGAATCTGGGAAAACTCAAAAGACAAAAGTTGTAGAGCATTTAGTTTTCTAGAGGATCAAAATTTCAGACCTTTTCGAGTTAGAGAGATTGATCAAACAATCGTTTTTCGGAAACTGGTGCAATCTGTCAGAAACTTTCTAGATTGATAACAGTGACTTACGGTGCAGATTTTGATCAAACGATGCGAAATTTGGTAAAACTCAGAAGATAAAAGTTATAGAACAGAGAATTTCCTATAAGTTCACCAATTCTGAGGGGATTTGGGATTTTATAAAGTACTTAAATCGAAATCGTAACAAGATCTACTGCTGCAGAATTCCATAACAAACTATTTTGTGTTGATGAGCAGTTTTAAGTCTTTTCGGTTGCGAATTCCGAGATAAAGTCAAGAAAGAAAACGTAGATAACAATTTGATTTAGTATTTATTAAAATTTCAGATCGTTTGGAGGTGGTTTGGATATTAAACGAACTGATACAAAAAAAACGGGTTTTGGAAAATTAGGGTTCTGAAAAATCAAGATTAGGGTTCTTGGAGAAGGTTTAAGGTTTGAAGGAAATTTCCGGGTAGGATGAAGATTGAAGATGTATGGGGTGTTCTTGGGGAGGGGGGATGAAAAATAATGAAAAAAGCGATTTTTTTTTAATAAGAAACGGAAATTAAACAAGGAAAATTAAACGGGGATATTTGATACCTTAGATGCTGAGCTCTGCTACCAACTGACGCGATACATGCTTAGGAAATGGCTAAGGGATCAATGACGAGCTATGGAAAACCTAGACCTAGCATCTCCGACCTAGGACCGAGGCCAAGAATACACAACATCTCGCTCGCGACGCTGATTCGTTCTTGACCCGGGTGTATCTTCTACGACAAAAAAAACACTCACTCACAAGTGATTTTTTTAAGTCGACTCGACTTAAGAAATGTTTTACTAAAATCTCAATAATAATCTGTTGTTCAATAATGTATGGAGAATGCCTATATATATGCTACAAATAAAAGACTTCCCAATCTCCTAAGCAATGTGGGACAAATTAACAAGTAAAATTCGCCACATTACTTTCTATTGGCTTAACTTGACTCTAATAAGCTCAAATGACTTTTATTTGCTGAAAATAAATACTTAACCCAATATAGTACTATATAGGAAACTCCCCTAATGGGCATTTGGCCTTTTACTAAAAATATCATAAAATAATACAAGGACTAAAGTGGCGCCCCAAACAAATGGGTTGGCCTTATTGACACAAAAAATCAAATAAATAACATTCTTCCACATTATCCAAATCCATCTTCATGCACATCAAGCCCAATAATATAGATAGTGCATTTTACGGGTTGGTCTTCAACGTGCTTGGACTGGATCACATCCCTAGTGAACCCTATGAAAGATGTACCAACATGATTAGGAAAAGCGAAAGCCCTCCTTACTGGTCTCGCCTACTGTGCCGATCACAACCTTCATTCCGTCCTTGTTGAAACTGATTCTTTAGTCCTTGCAAATATTATTTCTGGAAACAATGACATGCCTTGGCAGATTGATGACGACATTCGTTCCATTAAAAGTCTTATTCACAGCATTGCATGAAAATTACTCACATTTTCTGAGAAGCCAATAAAGCTGTAGATTTCCTCACCACTTGTACTTCCTCCAGCAGAAACAAAGTTTCCTACACTACTCAAGATGCTCTTTCAGCCGCTCTTCGACTTATTCTTCATGGTGATCAACCGGGCATCCCATTCATTCGACGTGTTCACAATATTGCACAATCAGCTGGAAGCACCCATCATTCTTTTGATGGGTGCAAACCAGGTTGTACCTTATCTATTACATATCTGCTTTTTATTATGCTCTCAACACTTTGTATATTTCCACGAAGTTTCTTTCATTACATGCTATCATATTATACCCAACTTGAAGCCTTGGCACACAACTCCAGACTCTGCTCAGAATCAACTCATGCTTCTTGGGATGTGGTTTAAATCATGGCGATGAATATTGGAAGCACTATTCATCCCCATTATGAAGGGTGCAATACAGGTGTTACGCTCCTTTTTTATTGTCTTTTTGTATAAATTTCCTTGGTGAAAATGCTTACTACCTTTTCTTGCATGGGTGACTCAAATTGGGCAACCCGCAAGCTGTTGGATGGCCGCTTCATACACTTACAACAACGGAGACTCGCAAGCTGTTGCTTTACCTATTTTATCCCATGCTTACAATTGTAATATTAGTATTTTTTGCGGGGGAGCATTTTACTTTTGGAAACATGGGGTGTTGTACTATTTCCTATGGCATGGATTTTTCCACACTGGGTTTGCCAACCATAGGTTTTAAGGAGGTAGAGCCATGTTTCGTCAACGTCTTTTGGTATAATGGGAGGGCTAGGATACGGCATGTATGGACCTTCTTTTAATTTTTAATAAAAATGTTTCGTTTAAAAAAAAAGTGGCCATGGAATGATACTCTACTTCGGCACTGGATCGAGACACTGTAGGTTGCTTTTTAGATGCCCAGGATATGCAATTCGAACCTATAATTTGCTTTATAGATGCCTATGATATGCGATTCGAACCTAGGATAACACAGAAACCCATCGTGCTTCGTCGTGTGATTGGAAATCTGGCCCAATCTTCATCACTAAACGCATATAGAGAGAGGACTCTTCTTAAGATAGTGAAGTCTGGTAGTAGAGTTTCCTTTTGGGAACCTCTATCTGTTTGACTTCCTTAAGATCTTTTTTGGTTGGAGTAGCAAAATGTTGGCAGACCTTATTATCAGCATGTTGAGAAAGAAGGGTGTTTGGGTCATCTTTCCAGATTTACAGAAAATTAGGATGAATGAATCGGAGATTGGACTTTCCTTATTTGAATTATTGTGCTGTGATTTTCTATTATTTTTGTAATTAAGATTGGTTGATTGTGATTGATTCATAGAATCAAGTAATCCTAATCAGTCAACACTCTATTTTTTTCCTATTTAAGTAGAGGCAGCTAATCATTGTAAAAAGCAATCTGAAATATAATAAAAGGCTTTTCCTTATTTATGTCTTAATCTTTTTATATCTCTGTTAACATGGTATCAGAGCCTAGGTTCACCTAAAAACCCTAAATTTCATTCAAAAATGTATCTTAGAGCAGCCATGGCCAGTGAACTGAGCAATGGCTCATCTAATCAAGCATCCTTGCGGGAGTTTTTTTTCCCTAAAGTAAGAAGGGAGGAATCCAGAAGGAAGGTTATGCATAGGGACTCTGTTGCTCATGGACAGTCCCCTGAAAGTGCATAATCCAATCTTGAAGCATCTGCCCTAGTTATTGCTAAGGGGAATGACAACAAAGGCAGAAAGCAGAAGATGTGGTATGCGGGTTATTAAGACTGTTTCACAAAAAATGGTGCTCGAACACTTTTTTTGAAAACAAATGTTGCTTAGATCGTCTTCCCCATACTTTTTCCCCTTACTTGCCCAAAATACCCCTGAAAACGTGTTAGAACTCGTTACACGAAATCAAACTCGTTACACGAGTTTGAACCCAAATCACCCATCTTCTTCAACCCCCAAAATTCCTCGCCAGAGCCCAGTCGGAATCCTGCTGGAACAAGAATTTAAGCTCGTTTGAACCCAAATCACCTATCTTCTTCAACCCTAAAATCCATCACCGGAGCCCAGCCGGAACACAAATTTGAGCTCGTTTGAACAGAAAAACAAGCTTCAACTCAAGCATGAAGAAAACGAGTTTGAACACAAATCACCCATCTTCTTCAACCCCTAAAATCCCTCGCCGGAGCCCAGCCGGAATCCCACCGGCTCACGTATTCGTGATCGTTTGAACCTAAATCACACGAGTTTGAACTCGTTACATGTTACAGTATAGAGGCTGAAGGGAATGCTGAGTGAAGTCAGCAGATACACTCTCCTGATAATATGAAGACACAATATCCTGCTGACAGTATGAAGACATAGCAGCCTACTGTGTAATCTAGTGTAGTGTAATGTAGAAAGTGGTTATTCAGTTACAAATTGTTGTAACCACTTGTAACTTACTTCTAACTGATCCATGAGGTGTATGAAGCTATAAATACTCCATGATCAGCTACATTGTAAACTTAACTTGTAACTCTCGGTTTATAAATAATAATTCTGCGTTTTATCTTCAATTTATATTTCTATAAACTTCATCATTTTCAGAGTTCAAGTAGCTGAAGAGAATGTTGAGTGCAAGATGTTCATGCACCACTCTCAGCTTGAGGGGGTGTTACAGTATAGAGGTTGAAGGGAATGCTGAGTGAAGTCAGCTAATACACTCTGATGATAATATGAAGACACAGCAGCCTGCTGATAGTATGAAGACACAGTAGCCTCCTGAGTAATCTAGTGTAGTGTAATATAGAAAGCGGTTATTCAATTACAGTTTGTTGTAACCACTTGTAGCTTACTTCTAACTGGTCCATGAGGTGTATGAAGCTATAAATACCCCATGACCAGCTACATTGTAAACATAACTTGTAACTCTCAGTTTATCAATAATAATTCCGCATTTTATCTTCAGTTTATAATTCTATAAATTTATCATTACACGAAATCAAACTCATTATTCGAACTTCAAACTCGTTACACAAGTTTGAACCCAAATCACCCATCTTCTTCAACCCCTAAAATCCCTCGCCGGAGCCTAGCCGGAATCCCGCCGGAACACGAATTCGAGCTCACTTGAACCCTAATCACACGAGTTTGAACCCAATCACATATCTTCTTCAACCCCAAAATCTCTCACCGGAGCTGATATACTACTTTTATATGATTAAATATACGTTATATTATTATGTTTTATCAACGAATTCTATATAAAATATATGAAATTATGATATAAATAGTATGAAATGTTAATCTTTATAGTTTAGAGTAGTTAGTAGTAAAACTTAGTAATAATAGTGAAAGTTATCATTTTGTACCGATTTTAGTAAATCGGAATGTCGTGTCAGATTTACGTGGGTATTTGTGGTATTTTATTGCAGATGTATAAGCCAAGACCCCGAGAATCGACATTTTGAAGTATAATCATATCTCTGAAAGGATTTAGAGAATGTCACGAGCTTAAGTGGTCAATCGAATTGCTTAAGTGGTCAAGTGGTCAATCGAAGTGGTCAAGTGGCTAATCGATTTGATTTAGTGGTAATCGAGAAATATCTTCGACAAACGAATGGCTCATCAAAACGACATTTTCTGAAGAAGAGTCCTTCATGAAAGTTGTAGATTTTTCCGAGAGCTTTCCGATGCCTCTTGAATCATGTTGTTTGGAGATCCAGAACTCGAGATATGAATTTTAGAAGTTTTATTCCAAAATATATAATTTATATCCGGAAATTGGATAATTAAGGGGGATGGATGTGATGATTACACCGGCCCAGTCCGGCTATGACCCGGCCCAGTCCGGCTATGACCCGGCCCGGTCCGGCCTTCATCCGGATTTCTATATAAGGAGCATCAGTACAGAGCAGATCGAATGTACCAATATATATATATATATATATATATATATATATATATATATATATATATATATATATATATATATATATATATATATATATATATATCTCCTCCTTCTTATTTTCTTTTATTTAGTAGTTGTAAATAGGCCTTATGCCAAAAATAATAATACCGTAGTATTGTTGTAATGCTCGGAAATTATCGAAGTTCGGTGTTGTTGAAGTCGTTGTAATATCCGGAAGAATACGACTCCGATTCAAAGATTTGTAATCGGGTAAAATTTATAAAGTATTTACGTTTGTTATGTTTGTTTTTATCTTTTTAGTCGTTATAATGTTTTTAGGCTAAATCTAATAACTAGCCAAAGTTATGTAATCGTTTTATTTCGATATTTTTGGTAAAGGAATGCTGTCTAAGTAAAATTTTATTAAAATTGAGTTAATTGAATCTTTTTCTATTTTGCAACGTATTGATAATATTCGGATTGACGTAATTAACCAAGATGAATCGCAACATATAACCTAACGATGAACTGACCAGAGAAGTTAGGATATGAGATAAAAGATAGAAAACCGGAGGGCAAAATTGGCCGTATGGCGTAAAGCGTGACAACGGAATCCTATTTCCTACCCGGGGCGATTTGTCTTGGGAAAGATGAATCTTATTAAATTTGTGCTCAAGATCGTAATAATGTTAAAATCAACGGTTTAATTGAAACTAACACCGAAAGTTAAATCGATCCGCCGACAACCGGAGCCTTTTGAATAACATCGGCCGTCGACAAACGGAATAACCTCTTTTATCCGGGTAGATTTGTACTCGGTACTGCTGAGACTAACCGAGATTAGCATGGGGCGCTTGTGGAGATTAAGCGATGACAATTTGACATATGACAATTTCATACGCTCGTGTGAGGAGGAATTGTTAACCTCGTGAGTGCACCGTTTCATTTACTCAATTGGACCTAATATAAAAGGAAAGATCAAGCACATTCCGTTTTATTTGAAAAAAAGATCGTATAAATCAATTATATAAACTTTGGCTAGTTCTATAAAATTATTATTATAAACTATATATTTGGTATATATATATATATATATATATATATATATATATATATATATATATATATATATATATATATATATATATTTTACAATCCATGTACATCTATATATATTTATATATCTATATATATTATATTAGAATAACTTTTAAATTACGCATTTACTTTATGTTAAGTAGAATAGTAAGTAATCTGTGTCATAAAATTGCGGTTTAGATCGAGTTAATAATAATTTCTTTGGTGTTTAACCACACTTAAAAGAATTACCACGTTTCCTCGAGGATTCGACACTCTGACTCACCACACTAGCACTATGATTTGACCCGGTACACTGCCGGTAAGGATTGTATAGCACTAGAAAACGTCCGTCAGGAGCCCAGCCGGAATCCCGCCGGAACACGAATTCGAGCTCATTTGAACAGAAACGAGCTTGAACTCAAGCATGAAGAAAACGAGTTTGAACCCGAATCACCCATCTTCTTCAATCTCAAAATTCCTAGCTGGAGCCCAGTCGAAATACCGCCAGAACATGAATTTGAGCTCGTTTGAACCCAAATCACACGAGTTTGAACCCTACTTATGGCATTGTAGACTTGGCCATATAAATAAGAATCCTACTTATGGCATTGTAGACTTGGCCATATAAATAAGAATCGCATTGCCAAACTCCATAAAGATGGAATGTTGGATCAATTCGATTATGAATCGTTTGATACATGCGAAGCTTGTTTACTTGGCAAGATGACAAAGTCACCATTTAGTGGCAAAGGGATAAGATCCAATGAATTGCTTGAGCTCATACATACTGATGTATGTGGCCCAATGTCAATTCAAGCCAAAGGAGGATACTCTTATTTTATCGCTTTCACTGATGACCATTCTCGCTATGGTTATATATACTTAATGAAGTATAAGTCTGAAGCCTTCTAAAGGTTCAAGGAATTCAGAAGTGAAGTAGAGAAACAACTAGGTAAAGAAATCAAAACACTTCGATCCGATCGAGGTGGAGAATACCTGGATGGAGAGTTTCAAGACTATCTGAAGGAGAATGGGATTCTACCTGAATGGACCCCTCCCGGGACGCCACAAATGAATGGCGTGTCTGAAAGGAGGAACCGCACCTTGTTAGACATGGTACGATCCATGATGAGCTATGCAGTTCTTCCAAAATCGTTTTGGGGTATGCTCTGAAACCGCATCCTATACATCGAACCGAGTTCCATCAAAGACGGTTGATTCTACACCATACGAGTTATAGGCCAAGAAGAAACCAAATCTGGCATATCTTAAACCTTGGGGTTGTCCAACTTATGTGAAGCGGATGATGCCTGACAAGTTAGAGGCCAGATCCGACAAATGTCAGTTTGTGGGATATCCTAGAGAAACTAGAGGATACCAATTTTACCATCCTGAGGAACAAAAGGTGTTTGTTGCCAGGACTGGCCACTTTCTAGGGAAAGAGTTTATTCTGGATAGGGTCAGTGAGAGTAAAATTGATCTTGAAGAAATTCGAGAACCACTTACGGATAACAGTCCGTTGATGGAAGTAGAGGAGACACCACGTACAGATGTGGGGCCACCCTCTACCGTGGACACACTAGCCCCTCGAAGATCCACCAGGGAACGCCGTGAACCTGAAAGGTACACTGGCGTGTATCTCATGGAAGATGAGGACCCTAGAACTTATGAGGAAGTGCTATTAAGGCATGACAAAGAGAAATGGCTAGAAGCCATGAATTCGAAATGGAATCCATGAAAGACAACCAAGTTTGGAACTTGGTTGATCCACTGAGGAATAGTTCTATATAGGTGTAAATGGCTCTTTAAGAGAAAGACCGACATGGACGGTAACGTGACTACCTACAAGGCTAGGTTAGTGGCAAAAGGATATAAGCAAAGACAAGGAGTTGACTATGACGAAACCTTCTCACATGTTGCCATGTTAAAATCCATTAGAATTTTGCTCGCTATTGCAAAGATACCATGATTACGTAAAACCGGAAGATGGATGTGAAAACAAACTTTCCTTAACGGGAACTCGTCTAAGGAAGTGTATATGACATGTACCTGAGGATTCACACCAATGACGCATTTGGATGGTGTGTAAACTGCAAAGATCCATTTATGGATTAAAGCAAGCTTCTCGGAGTTGGAATCTTCGCTTTGATGAGATAATCAAACAGTTTGATTTCATCAAGAACGAAGATGAGCCCTGTGTTTACAAGAAGGTTAGTGGGAGTGCCATTGTGTTCTTAGTGCTTTATATAGATGACTTATTGCTCATAGGGAATGATGTGCCTATGTTACAATCAATCAAAGCTTGGTTATCCAAGAACTTCTCAATGAAGGACTTGGGTGATGCAACCTATATTCTAGGAATAAAGATCTATAGAGATAGATCTAAAAGGTTGCTTGGTCTGTCGCAATCCACCTATATAGACAAGATGCTGAAGAGATTCAGCATGGAGCAGTCCAAGAAAGGATTGCTGCCCATGTCACATAGGGTCTACCTGTCGAAAGGAATGAGTCCTAAGACAGAGGAGGAAAGGGCACAAATGAGTAAAGTCCCTTATGCTTCGGCAATCGGGTCTATCATGTATGCCATGTTATGCACAAGACCGTATGTCTCGCACCCTCTTAGTATGACTAGTAGGGTACCGGTCAATCAATCCAGTGATGGTCACTGGATTGTTTGTCAAGAATATCCTCAAGTACTTGAGACGATTAGGATATGTTCCTGGTTTTCGGGAACGATGATTTAGTATTACGAGGTTACACAGATGCCAGTTTCCAAACTGACAAGGATGACTTTAAGTCACAATCTGGATTTGTTTTCACGCTTAACGGCGGAGCAGTGAGCTGGAAGAGTTCCAAGCAGGAGACTACTGCAGACTCTACAACGGAAGCCGAATACATAGCAGCCTCGGAGGCGGCGAAGGAAGCAGTTTGGATGAAGAAGTTCATTACTGAACTTGGTGTGGTTCCCTCCATTGAAGGTCCAATGCCTCTGTACTGTGATAATAATGGAGCAATATCTCAGTCAAAGGAACCAAGGTCTCATCAGAAATCCAAACATGTACTACGGAGCTATCACTTGATAAGAGAGATAGTAGATAGATGAGATGTAAAGATAGAGAAAGTCCATACGGATGATAACATAGCTGATCCGTTAACCATGGCATTGTCTCAAGCTAAGCATGAGAAACATGTTCACTTGCACGGGCTTAGGCATATGGGTGATTGGCTTTAGGCCAAGTGGGAGATTGTTGGAAAGGTGTCCTAAACCCAATCGGGTTGGACCGGATCCGACCGGGTCGGGTCATTTACAGTCTGTTTAGTTCATGTAACAACTTTATTATGATTAATAAAAGCACTTATGTTATTATATATTGTTTGTCTTCATATTATTTGTTGTATATATATAGTAACGTCCCTAGTATCAATCTGTGATAGAGAAACCGTGATAGTGATTATGGTTGATGAGATCTCTAATCACTATAACAAGGTTGGTATTTAAATGTCTCTAGTCTTATATATTATCAAATGGGACATTGATAGTATAATTAGACTAGCACGTATTGGATGTCTTCTATCTTTTAGAAGATAGGGATAGATCTCGCTCTATCGAAGTGTAGTAGACACTTGGACCGTGACGTGGACGTGTATTGAGAATGTGTACGTTAGATCGACCCACTTACATTAAGTGTCACACTATGTGGCGGTTGTGTAATTATCCTTTGACCGAGTCTTCATGGCATCACGGTGTGGATTGTCATGCTTTGACACTATTGAGATTTCTCCTAACCACGGGGCGATCATGCGGTAGTGATTGGGTATGATGTTGAAGCATGCGGAGTATACATGATTGGTCGTCCGGGAATCGCGTATCCTATGATTGGGATCGAATATCTGAAATGGCCTTCTTATAAGGAATGTCTAGCTCTCGAAAATCTTTGCAAAGTGGGAGTAAATGTGTTATTCCGAGAGAGCATGATATCCAGATTATAAGATACGATCGTCAATGTATTGACACTCGAGATACGATCATATGGATATTATTACAGCGATAGGATTGTAAGTTACACGGTAACTGCTTCACATGAAAGGTAGTAGTCATTGCTTTTGACTCTTTCGATAATTGAGGGTCACGGTGTGTTGCTAGACGTTATCCCGTGATCGTTAGGTATGAAGGGCATTTTAGTAAATTGCACTTTGTGACTACGGCCAACATATTCAGAAGCCTATCGGGTCACACACATATGATCATCGAGTCGGATTAAAATGCGGTTATAGTTGATAACCAAATAAGGAAAGTTTATCTCTAGACTATAAAGGTTATAGTGGTAAATTTATATGGTGGTATTTATTTATTATGAATAAATAAAATACAAGATATTAATTATATATAAATTATGTTAATTAAAGAATATTCCGGAAGCCAATTAATTGGCATATGGGGCGCCACTTTTAAGTGTGTAAGATACACTTGGATTGTGCACTTTAATTAATAAGATTGCCATAATATTAATATATGATATTAATTGATTTTGAAAAAAATAGATTTATGGTAATAAGATAATTATAATCAATATAAGATATTGGCAAAATAAATTATAATTAAAAAGATAAATCAATCTAGAAGATTTTCTTTATTTTATTTGAAAAATGTTTTCTTCTCCTACACACTAATGGGGCGCCACTTATCACTATAAATAAGAGGTGGGTGTCAAGCTCTTTTGCACAACACAATTGCAAGAGCTCATAGTTCTTGTGTAAAATAGAGAGCTATCCATAGTTAGTTTGTGAGGGAAGAAAAGGTCCGGTCTAGCAGCCGGAGTTTTTCCGATAGCAATCCAATGAGGATTCCGGCAAGGGGTTCGTGTGGATTAGCGATAGAGGCCGGACGCGTGGACGGCTTGCGCATTGAACTACTCTCCGTTGGCGGTCAAAGCGACAATCTTATAGATCATCTGAGGTATAACCGTCAAACTACTTAACGTGTTTATTGCATTAAACGAAGAACGATCTAGAAAAGGAAATCAAATTTTAAATTCCGCTGCGTTAAACTAGTGATTTCCTAACAAAATCACCCATATTCTTCAACCCTAAAATCCCTTACCGGAGCCTAGCCGGAATCCCGCGGGAACACGAATCGAGCTCATTTGAGCTTGAACTCAAGCATGGAGAAAATGAGTTTGTAATGGAGGAAGAAGAAGAAGAAGAAAGAAGAAGGAATAATGAAGAAGACGAAGAAAACGAGTTTGAAATGGAGGAAGAATGAGGAAGAAGGGGAAGAAACAAGTTTGAAATGAAGAAAATAAGAAGAAGAAGAAGAAGAAGAAGAAGAAGAAGAAGAAGAAGAAGAAAGATAAGAGGGGGATTTGAATTTGGGGAAGGGAGGAAAGATGGGGGAATTGCCCCAATAGTCTTATTTTTAACATCATTTATCCACATAGTCTTTGACTATCTTGACATTTAAAAAAAAAGAAAAATACGGATTTGTGTGTTATGCCAAAGCGACCCCCTTCAATCAACCCCAAATTATTTCCCTCCCTTCCCAAAATTCAAATTTTGAATATAACACACATTTCCCCTCTTATCTTTCTTCTTCCTCCTCCTCCTCATCTTTCTTCTTCTTATTCAAACTCATTTCTTCTTCTTCCTTATTTCTTCTTCCTTCTTCTTCTTTCTCCAATAACTCATTTTTCTGTTCACAAATCACATGAGTTCAAGCTCGTTTTTCTGTTCAAGCAAGTTCAATTTCATGTAACTGGTGTGATTTGGGTCCAAACTCGTTTTCTTCATGCTCGAATGCATGTTCGAATGGGTGTTCTAGCTTCCGGTTGGGTGATTTGGGTTCGTATGGTGTGATTTGGGTTCAAATGAGTGATTTTGGTTCGAATGGGTGTGATTTGTGTGTGAATGGGTGTGATTCCGGCTCGAATTCGTGTTCCGGCGGGATTCCGGCATGGCTCTGGCGAGGGAGTTTGGGGGTTGAAGAAGATGGGTGTAACAAGTTTGGCTCGTTTAACAAGTTTGAACTCGTGTTCAAACTCGTTACAGGGGTATTTTGGGCAAGTAAGAGGAAAAATATGGGAAAGACTATATAGGCAACATTTGTTTTCCAAAAAATTATTTGAGCAACAATTTTGGTCAACAAGACTAAATAGCCGCCGACCACAGGAAAGATTTGGGGATGATTCAAGATGGGGCATTTTGGAAAGGGGTTTGCGGTTATTAAGCCTCTTTGACCGAAGTTCATGTTTATATAATTTTTTCGGAAAAAGTTCTTGCTTAAAAGACTCTCACCCAACGTTTTCTCCTAACTTGCCCAAAATACCCTTTAACATTTTTAAACATGTTATACGAGTTTGAACATGTTACATAAGCCCAAATCACACCCATTCGAACCCAAATCACCCATCCGAACCCAAATCACACCCGTTCGAACCCAAATCACCCATCCAAATCACACCCACTCGAACCCAAGCCCCTGAACATGTTTGAATATGTTACACGAGTTTGAACATGTAGAAAACGAGTTTGAACATGTTACACAAGCCCAAATCATACCCATTAGAACCAATTCAAACCCAAATCACACCCATTCTAACCCAAATCACACTCATTCGAACCCAAATCACCCATCTTCTTCAACCCCAAAATCCATTCGAACATCCACGAGTTTGAACATGTAGAAAATGAGTTTGAACATGTTACACGAGTTTGAACATGTAGAAAACGAGTTTGAACATGCTACACAAGCCCAAATCACACCCATTCGAACCCAAATCACCCATCCGAACCAAAATCACACTCATTCGAACTCAAATCACACCCATTCGAACCCAAATCACTCATCTTCTTCAACCTTAAAATCCATTCGAACACCCATTAGAGCATGAAGAAAACGAGTATAAAATGGAGAAAGAATAATAAGAAAGAAGGAAGAAGAAGAAGGAAGAAATAGAGAAGAAAAAGAAAAAAGAAGAAGAAAACGGGTAAGGGGAACGGAAGAAGAAGAAGAAGAAGAAGGAGATAGAGAAGAAAAAGAAGAAAGACGGGCGGGAGAGGTGAATTCTATATTCAAAATTTGAATATGGGGAAGGGGGAAAAATTTGGGGAAAATTCAAGAGGGGCATTTGGGGGATTTCAATAAATTTCGGATTTTTCCTTTTCTTTTTAAATGCCTTTTGGTCAAAAGACTATTTGGGCAATGTCTTGTAAAAAAGACCCATTTTAGAAATATCATTAATTTTTGATTTTTTAATAGTCTTTTAGTAAAAGATTATATAGACAATGAAAAGTTCAAATACGATTATATAGGCAATTCCCTTTTTTTTGGAGTTCTATCAGCACCCCAGTTTTGCTATCGACACCCTTTTTTGATTATTTTTTTCTACTTCCGGCACCACACATATATTCTCGTTTTTGTTTCCGGCACCACACTAGAAACGTCAGCGTCACTGACATTACTTTTCGATATCAACGCCAGTGGACTGACGTTACTAAGTAGTGACACTTTTATAACGTAAACGTCGGTGCCAATAACTTTAGTTTTGAACAACAACATCAGTGTCACTGACTTTGGTTTTCAATAGCAACATTAGTGCCACTAACGTTATGTTTATTAAAAATAATCGTGGTGCCGAAGTAATTTTGGGGCAATTGTCCAAAAGGACACATATTAGACTTAATTAGGCAAATAGGACACACTTAAATCTTATTTGGTTAAAAGGACACAAAATTAGTACATAGACCAAACAACTCCTAATTTTGTTTTGTTTTTGTTTTTTTAATGTTTTGTTTTTCTGAAAGCTAAAAAGTTTTTTTTTCCTGGACGTAAGAAGTTTTTTTTTTTCTTTCTTCTGGACGCAAAAAAAGGTTTTTTTTCTTTTTCCGGTGACCATCTCGATGCATTGACCACCGCAATGTAGTGACACCCGCGATGCAGAGACGCCTCGATGAAGTGACACCGCGATGCATTGACCACCCCAGATCCATTGACCACCACGATGCAGTGGCCACCCCCGATGCAGTGACCACCCCCGATGCAGAGACACCGCGATGCAGTGACCACCCTCGATGTAGAGACACCGCGATGCAGTGACCACCCCCGATGCAGTGACCACCCCCAATGCAGAGACTGTTAGGAAATCTACGCGGGAACGCAGCGGAATTTAAAATTTTATTTCCTTTTAACCAGGATCGACTTCGTTTAAAAAATAAACAAGCGAGTTAGTAGACGGTGGTTACCTTGGTTGATCTAAAATATCGACTGTTTGACCGTCTAAGGAGAGTAGTTCTGCACAGAGCCGCCCAAGTGTTCGGCCTCTACCGCCACCACACCTAACACCCGCTGAATCCCACCATGGATTGCTATTGGAAAACTCCGGTTGCTAGACCGGCCTTTTTCCCCTCTCTCCAACTCTCTATAGGGTGCTCTCTATTTTATACAAGAACTATTAGCTCTTGGAATTATGATGTACAAAAGAGTTTGACACCCACTTCCTATTTATAGGGAAAGTGGCGCCCCAGATAGAGTAGAGGAGAAGAAAACATTTTCCCAATAAAATAAGGAAAATATAATTGATTGATTTATCTCATTTATTGTAATATCTCATATTAAATAAATCTAGAATATTGTCAATAACTTATATTGAATATTTCCAAGATATTGTCAATATCTAATATTGACTATCTTTATTATATTACCATAAATCAATTTACACATTTGTATATATATCACATATATATTACATAAATATATATATATATATATATATATATATATATATATATATATATATATATATATATATATATATATATATATATATATATATATATATATATATATATCCACACATGGTGCGCATGCATGCAAATCCAATTGGGGCACCGGCTTATTTAGTCTTGTTGACTAAAGAAATGGCTTATTTAGTCTTTTTTTTTAAGAAAATGGTCTAAACAATCTTTTTAGACCATTTTTCTCAAATCAAATTTTCGCGTTTTAGGTGTTTTTGGTACCAAACTAAACCCTAATTGGGAAGGTGAACCCAATAGGGGATTTGAGGACCTTAAGATCGTGCACATTTGTGAAAAAAATGGGAGAAAATCGCGGTCAAATTTTTTTTTTTAAGTACAAACAGTAACAGATTATATTGACCATTTCTTTTCCAAAAGAGACTATATTTGCCATTACCCCAATCCAATTTGCATTTAATGCACACACACACACACACACGCATGCATTCATAACATATATATATTATTTTATTTTATTAATATCTAATATTAATAATAGGTAATATCATTAATTAAATTACACAATCCAAGTGTATCTTATACACACACAAATTGCGCCACCTTAGCCAATATATTGGCATCCGGAATATTCTTTAATTAATATAATATTATTAATATCTTGTATTTAATTTATTCATAATAAATAAATACCACCATATTAATTTACCACTATAACATTTATATTCTCGAGATAAACTTTCCTTATTTGGTTATCGACTATAACCACATTTTAATCCGGCTAGATGTTCTTATGTGTGTGACCCGATAGGCTTCCGAATATGTTGGCCGTAGACACAAAGTGCAAATTACGAAAATGTCTTTCATGCCTAACGATCACGGGATAGCGTCTAGCAACACACCGTGACCCCCAATCATCGGAAGAGTCAAATGCAATGACTACTACCTTTCATGTGAAACAGTTACCGTGTAACTTACAATCCTATCATTTGTAATAATATCCATACGGTCGACGTCGAGTGTCAAACATTAACGATCGTATCTTATAATCAGGATATCAAGCTCTCTCGAAGTAACTCATTTACTTCCACTTTGCAAAGATTCACGAGAGTAAGACATTCCTTATAAGAAGGCCATTTCGGATATTCGATCTCAATCATAGGATACGTGATTCCCGGACGACCAATCATGTATACTCCGCATGCTTCAGTATCATACCCAATCACTACCACATGATCGCCCCGTGGCTAGGGGAAACCTCAATAGTGTCAAAGCATGACAATCCACACCGTGATGCCATGAAGACTCCGGTCCTAAGGATAATTACACAACCGCCACATAGTGTGACACTTATCCGTGTAAGTGGGGTCGATCTAACGACGCATTCTCTAATACACGCCCACGCATACCCAAGTGTCTCTACACTTCGATAGATGAGATCTATCCCCGCCCAAAAGCAGTAAGACATCTAATACGTGCTAGCCTGTTCATACTATCAATGCCCTGTTTAATAGTACATCAGCCTAGAGACATTTAAGTATCAAACTTATTAAAGTGATTAGAGATCTCATCAACCATTATCGCCTATCATGGTTTCTCTATCACGGTTTAATACTAAGGACGTTATCATACAACAATTCATAATTCATTCTATAAAAGAACATATATATGACAACAGAAAAGCCATTTAATATATGTATAAACATAAAGAAATAGTAGAAATGATCCGACCCGGTCGGATCCGGTCCAACCCGATTGGGTTTAGGACACTATTCCAACAATCTCTCACTTGGCCTAAAACCAATCACTCGCACACACAAGACCAAGTTGAAACACAAGAATCTTATGCAATACTCGCAACCAGCTCTAGCCTTAAACGGATCGTTATCCATGGGGACTCAGACTATCTTCATATCATGTTCCAAATGATCAAGTCAAAGGAACCGCCTTAACACACACATGAATCTCTGACGAGACCCTGGTCCTTGCTTCAAGCAATGAATCCATTTACTATATCAGCTATATAGAAAAGGTGGAAGAACCGTACAAGGTTCAAGAATGAACCTTCTAGATCCATGTTCTGCTCCCGCTGCGCCTCTAAGGCACTACTGTGTTTTGGCCTAGTTGTAAAATTTACAGTGACCCATCGCTAAGAACATTTCCAGCTCACTGTATCACTTATTCAAAGTGACTGCCAACCCAGACTGTAGCTCCCACTCGCCTTCATAAGACTCAGGATATACGTCTTTATATCTACGTTTATTTATTTCCAAGTTTCAATAAACTAGGAACTCTTCCTTAACTTGTTTAAGGAAATTCTCGACATTCACCAGATTTACTTTCATACTTGCTCATGACTATTCATGGACTATGAACATCTGACATTACTTTTATGATGGTTCCTATCGCTGTAGCGAAGAAAACCTTCCATAAGCATCATCTTTCACCTTATCTTTAGGACTAACGTCCTAACACAGATAGATCTTGAGAACACTGGCCAGAAGTATCCCTGTCGCGATCTATGCTAAACTCCTTTTAGCATCACATCTATATAGGTAAACTATAATCTAACAGCAGTTAAATCTATCGCTATAGATTCTTATTTCCAAAATGAGAACTGCTAATCCAAGTGCTTTCGTAAAGACCTTAAACTACCAAACATTAATTGACTGTGACATGGGGTGGCAATTCTTGAGAGAGATATCTAATATCTTACTCAAAAATTGTAACACACTCCCACTATCCATCTTGCACATTGGGCATATCCTTCTTTTGACTAAATCAAACTCCTTTGATTATCAAACAAAGAGATTGTCTAGAGAAATTTGTTTGAGTCCATAAATGGATCTTGTGGGCCTACAGATTATGTCATCGTCTACGAACATCGAGCTGTTTGCCCAACGTCTTCAACACTATCATATAGTCATGATACGAAGTTATAACAAGTATTATCTGAACAGAACTGGGCTCAGCCTTACGGGGACATTCCCTCTAGGTAAGACAGACTAGGTTCATAACCTGGTTGTCACTGATGGAATCTAATTCAGATATTATGGCTCCTGGCCATATCTCTCAAACTTGCCTTTCAAACATTCCTTCATAAGTCATGAGATATTCATTCTTCAAGATGAACATACCAGCAGCCCTTTCAGGCTTGAGGTTATCCACAAACTTACAGAACTTTTGTGTGCACTGAGCAGTGTTTTACACCTCATCGCTATGCGGCGTCTGCTCATGTTCCATTGGTTGAATATATCTTTGTGGTTCTCAAACTACATTTGAGATCTAAATCTACTCCCACTGTTTCTCTTGGAAGAAACACTTCCTCTAGAAGACAGCATGTTTGGAGACAAACACTTTTTGCTCCGCGGACGAGTAAATAATATCTAGCGTACTTGCTGAGATATTCCATAAAGTTGCATATGTCGTACTAGGCTCCAAGCCTTTCTGACTTTGCTTAGGACAACTTCAAATTATCGGTTAAGATAGATTCGATATTATCCTCTTCTATTTCTAATATGGAATTTATTCAACCTTTATCTTTGGAACTCGGTTAAGTATAAGGGCACTATCCCGAAACGGGTAAGGGATACTTCGCATGGCATGCGTCACACCTTTATCATATAAAGTGTTGTTTCCATTTTGGGAACACAATCTAATTGCGTATCTCAAAGATGATATCCTTCAAGGGAGAATCTTATTCCTTTTCAGACGACTTCTGAAACACCCTTCAGGTATTAATTACTTCAATCCAATTGAAGATTAATTCCTAAGTAGCTCATCAATCTCATATTCGTACTAACTCGAACTTTTCAGGCTTTCCGAATTGTCGTACTTCAATAAATACATTCAACTATTTCTAAAATAGTCATAGAGATTAATAAACAATTATTTGTGGCATTAATTGTCATAAGCCAACAAACATCGGTATGTTTAGGCTTCAGACAATTTTTCTAGAATTTATAACCTTTTCATAAAAGGGTATTTTAGTCATCTTTGGATAAGATACGTATAACCCACATGATTCATAATCATATGGTTCAACATCATCAGAATGACGTTTAATTACACGCTTCTCTTCCAGAGAGTCGACATCTAGAACAACTACAAATATCAAGGATAACAACCATACAAAAATTTAGTTGAGATCTCATCACATATATCAACCATATAGTGACATCAATCTAGTATGTTAGATTCAGTGACCTTTCAACTTTATCGGAATAACATTTATTCTTTACAATTGAATATGCCTACTAAATCCTAACAAATAACTGAAAATATGTTCTTCATAAGAACCGAACACAATAACATTTATTTAGTTCCTTATCGGTTTACTAGATCCGTAATGTGGTAAGTGTTACAACGTTTGCTTCACCTTCCATATCTGTATTAACCTTTCTAATTTAATCACACTCGTAAGATATCATATATCTTAGAGTTGACTTGAACTTAGATAGGTTTATCTCAACTCACTTGCCTAGAATAGAAACTTCAATAAGTTCTCTATTTAAGCACATGCCCTAACTTTCCTTTTTAATCCTTTAAGCACTTGAAAAATGTTTCTTATTGTAGTTTTCATAAGACTTAATAAAGATCACAAGAGCTATGTCTTTGATTTCCTTTCATAAAGAAAATCTAAAGTTTATTAAATAGTTTATTTAACCTTTTAAATCGTATTTAAAACATTAACTATTTAATTAACCTTTAAGCAATGGTAGAATTAAGTCGATACTTAAATCTTACAATTTTGAAAACAACCTTTCAAAATTAGATGTGGTCATTCTTATCCAACGTTTGAATTAATTGTCATCATATGACTGAATGATCATATTGGATCGTATCCAATGTTATGAGCTTCCGTCTTGCATTAATAATTAAAGTCTCGGAGCACTGCATCAATTATGTAGTCTCCTTGTCTCTATAACGGAATTGCTCGTGTCATTGCTTATTTAAAAGGATTAAAATTACTTAACCCTATTTGAGAACGTTTCTCAAAAGGTAACAGTCATAATTTGGTTTTACTAATCGAGAATAAAACATAAATATAAAGTTTGCTAAAACTACAACATAAAAATAAAGATAAAAGAGTGTTGTTGTTTATACACGTAAAATCAAATATGGTCTTTGGGATTATGATTTTGCTCCCACTAGTCAACTACTCCCTATTGACTTTCAAGAATTTTTTTTTTTAAAATCCTTTTAGTAAATTTGGAATCTATCTAGTTGACTCGATCCCGACGTGGGCGATCAACCGGGTCAATTTCGACGGGTAGGTACTTCTTACCAATCGCGTCTAACGCGACTTCCAGTGGTTTGACTAGTCAACTCTTTGACAATTCACATCGTCTATGTGATAGTCAACCTTATATCTTTAAAATCAGATGGTCCTGACGTGGGCCAATCACCGCAAGATTCTTAGTCGAGTCGTAACCCAAGTATTCATGAGATCTCATAACGATCATATCTCGATAATGACGATATACTCGTGGTAGGTCAACTCCCTACGTGGGCCGATCAGTTGGATCCGAACAAGGGCTTTTCACCGTCACTATAATATTGAGAGACATATTATAACTCGATTTTTGTTGTGGGAGTAATTTTAAATTAATTCACTTAATTAATTTTAATTTCGGTCTCATCAATTATATATATCTCTATAGATATATATCCTACACATTCATCTAGATCGTGCCTAGTCATGCATCTATCGTATCGTATAAAATAAATACAAGAACAAAATAAATAAATGCGTAAAGTAACCGGTATGATCATGGACTTTTCCTAGGTGCGGTTTCGAATACAAACTGACAAAACCGCGGGTCACAATCTAAAAGGTAAATGCAACCGCCAATAGGATCTTTAATGCCCATTCTCCAATGAGATCTTTATTCTTCTTTCTTTGGTCTCCATCTTTCCGCTCCATTCTTGTTACATTTAATTCTATCTAATAAAATAAATACACCCGCCGCACACACGAGAGCTAACGGAATGGGATGAATGCAGAAAATAAACCAGTCACGCGTTCTTCATAACGGCCTAGGACAATTTTTAAACCAACGAGAAAATTAAATCATTCACATCTATCATATCGGTCGAGTCCATGATCAATCGGGGTCCATATAATCATATTATATCTACTATATGTAATCCATACAATAAAATCTTATGAAAAAGATAAAATTAAAATTTAACTACTTGCGTCTTAATTAATCAATTAACATTTAATCTATTAAATAATTTTATCCAATCAATTAACTAATTAACATTTAATTAATTAAATGATTTAATCGAAATAAAATTAACAATTAATTTTAAATGATTTTAATTTTAATTTTAATTAATTAGAACTATTCCAAAATAAATCAAAATTAAAATTATTTCTCTTTTGTTTCTTTCCTTTTGATTCGTAATCAAAAGGGATGCCTTTGGCTTCCTAAACCAAATTTGGCTTAAAACAGCCACTTTCCAAAATCAAAATTTTGGAAGTGGCACAAGCTGCGCCTTTACAAATCAAATATTTGAAAAGGCTGCAGCCTATTCCAAATCAAATATTTGGAAAGGCCAAATAATTTTGGTTTAAAGCGTGGCCACTTTCCAAAATCAAAATTTTGGAAGTGGCGCAAAGCTCAGCTTTCCCAAATCAAATATTTGGAAAACAGCTATTCCAAACAAAGTTTGGGAAAACCATTATTATTTTAATGTCATGTGGCATCCCAATGGCCAAACTATTTGAACCATTGGTTAGCCACATGACACAACTAAACAAAGGGAAATTAACAATCACAACAATGAACCATATTGAAACACAAAATACACAAAACAAAAATTTGGAGATCCGCCAAAGATTGACCGGTCAATCGATCGCGGCAAAGAAAGTTGCTCGCCGCCGCCGCCCGCCGCCGCCGGTGGTGCCGCCGCTTGATCGGCCGAGCACCACCCGATCTCGTTTTTTTCTTTCTTTTCATGTATCACTTTTGCGAATCAAAAATCTTTCATCTTTTAATCACGTGATTTAAACAATAAAATTAACTACGCATAATATCATGCTTATTGCTTAAGCTCGAAACTCTCTCTGATACCACTGTTAGGAAATCTACGCGGGAACGCAGCGGAATTTAAAATTTTATTTCCTTTTAACCAGGATCGACTTCGTTTAAGCAATAAACAAACGAGTTAGTAGACGGTGGTTACCTTGGTTGATCTAAAAGATCGACGCTTTGACCGTCTCAGGAGAGTAGTTCGCACGCAGTCGCCAAGTGTTCGGCCTCTACCGCCAAATCCACACGAACGCCCGCCGGAATCCCACCATGGATTGCTATTGGAAAACTCCGGTTGCTAGACCGGTCTTTTCCCCCTCTCTCCAACTCTCTATAGGGTGCTCTCTATTTTACACAAGAACTATTAGCTCGTGGAATTATGATGTACAAAAGAGCTTGACACCCACTTCCTATTTATAGGGAAAGTGGCGCCCCAGATAGAGTAGATGAGAAGAAAACATTTTCCCAATAAAATAAGGAAAATATAATTGATTGATTTATCTCATTTATTATAATATCTCATATTAAATAAATCTAGGATATTGTCAATATCTTATATTGAATATTTCCAAGATATTGTCAATATCTAATATTGACTATCTTTATTATATTGCCATAAATCAATTTACACATGTGTATATATCACATATATATATACAAATAAATCTATATATATATATATATATATATATATATATATATATATATATATATATATATATATATATATATATCCACACATGGTGCGCATGCATGCAAATCCAATTTGCATTTAATGCGCACACACACGCATGCATTCATAACATATATATATATTATTTTATTTTATTAATATCTAATATTAATAATAGGTAATATCATTAATTAAATTACACAATCCAAGTGTATCTTATACACACACAAATTGCGCCACCTTAGCCAATATATTGGCATCCGCAATATTCTTTAATTAATATAATATTATTAATATCTTGTATTTAATTTATTCATAATAAATAAATACCACCATATTAATTTACCACTATAACCTTTATAGTCTCGAGATAAACTTTCCTTATTTGGTTATCGACTATAACCACATTTTAATCCGGCTAGATGTTCTTATGTGTGTGACCCGATACAGCTTCCGAATATGTTGGCCGTAGACACAAAGTGCAAATTACTTAAAATGTCTTTCATGCCTAACGATCACGGGATAGCGCCTCAGCAACACACCGTGACCCCAATCATCGGAAGAGTCAAATGCAATGACTACTACCTTTCATGTGAAACAGTTACCGTGTAACTTACAATCCTATCGCTGTAATAATATCCATACGGTCGTACATCGAGTGTCAAACATTAACGACCGTATCTTATAATCTGGATATCAAGCTCTCTCGAAGTAACTCATTTACTTCCACTTTGCAAAGATTCACGAGAGTAAGACATTCCTTATAAGAAGGCCATTTCGGATATTCGATCTCAATCATAGGATACGCGATTCCCGGACGACCAATCATGTATACTCCGCGATGTTTGAAGATCATACCCAATCACTACCGCATGATCGCCCGTGGCTGTGGAAACCTCAATAGTGTCAAAGCATGACAATCCACACCGTGATGCCATGAAGACTCGGTCCTAAGGATAATTACACAACCGCCACATAGTGTGACACTTATCCGTGTAAGTGGGTCAGTCTAACGTACGCATTCTCTAATACACGTCCATATACAGTCCAAGTGTCTCTACACTTCGATAGACGAGATCTATCCCTGCCCTAAAGACAGAAGACATCTATTACGTGCTAGCCTGTTCATACTATCAATGCCCTGTTTAATAGTACATCAGCCTAGAGACATTTAAGTATCAAACTTATTAAAGTGATTAGAGATCTCATCAACCATTATCGCCTATCATGGTTTCTCTATCACGGTTTAATACTAAGAACGTTATCATACAACAATTCATAATTGGTTCTATAAAAGAACATATATATGACAACAGAAAAACCATTTAATATATGTATAAAAATAAAGAAATAGTATAAATGATCCGACCCGGTCGGATCCGGTCCAACCCGATTGGGTTTAGGACACTATTCCAACAGAGACACCATGATGCATAGACGACCTCGATAAAGTGACACCGCGATGCATTGACCACCCCAGATCCAGTGACCACCCCCGATGCAGTGGCCACCCCCCGATGCAGAGACACCGCGATGCAGTGACCACCCCGATGCAGAGACACCGCGATGCAGTGACCACCCCGATGAAGAGACACCGCGATGCAGTGACCACCCCGATGCAGTGACCACCCCGATGCAGTGACCACCCCCGATGTAGAGACGTCACGATACAGAGACGCCGCGATGCAGAGACATTGCAATGCATTCACCACCTCGATGCAATGACCAACCCAATGCATTGAGCACCGCGATGCAATGACCAACCCAATATCTTGACCACCACGATGCATTGACCACCTCCGATGCATTAACACCGCGATGCAGTGACCACCACAATGCATTCACCACCACGATTCATTGACCACGGCGATGTAGTGACCACCGCGATGCAGTGACCATCACGATGCATTCACCACATCGATGCATTCACCACCCGATGCAGTGACCACTCGACTCGACTCGATTACACCCCTAATGTGAATCACATAACACTTATTTTACAAAGAACGAATTTGTGTATTAAATTGTATATGCAATGACATCAATGTCACTGCATCAATTCTCTGATTGTAAATGCAGTGACATCAATGTCACTGCATCAATTCTCAAATGATCGTAAATTTTGGATGTTAAAAACATGAGCATAATTATTCAAATCTTTCAAAATTCATTTTATCTTTCAAGTTCTCAATCCAAACAATCAATCGAATTCAAAAGAAACTGGAAATTAAACAAAGTACCACAACAAAATATTCACAACAAACTTTTTCACCATTGATTTTTTTGGGATCCATATGAATCAAGATGTTTCACATCATAATCAATGGTCTAAAAGTGTGTTGTGCACTTTGTTGTGCTCATTTTGTTGTGGCACTATTACTACTCAATATGAGAAATGTTTGCAAGTGGTTATATATTTTAGACATAATAGCAAGTGAATGTAAATCCTCTTCCCGCGATCTCACAGGAACAATACCATGCAAAACATTCCAGCCCAAACAGCACCGCAATGCCTGCATCTTCCACCTTCAAATCAGCTCTGTTTTTCCATATGTTCTTTATAGAATCAAGTTCTTTATTCAAATGCTCGGCTCTACCTGGAATGTTGTAGGAAAGAATATAATGAAAAGTGGTCATGGTACTAAGACATAAGAGATTCAGAGCAAGATTACAACAAACAAACCCCCAAAGACATACATGATAGAAATAAGAAGTGAGCATTGGGTTAGCCTATGGAGAAGGTGAAATTGAAACTTGCAGGAAGTGGAGGCCTGGAAGAGACATACATGAAAGAAATAAGCCCATTGATGCAAATGATCGAACACATGACAGTATGTTTTTTTGGCAAGGGAGAAAATCATGTATTGATGAAAACTACAATTCAGATTATATATAATAAAAGTAGAGAAAGGATTGAGAGAATTAACCTAAATAGAATGACTTTGCATATTTAGCACACATTACCTGCATCTTTAATATGATTCTTCAAGAAACAGGGGATGAAAGGAAGGAACTTCTTTAGTAAAATTCCCAAGAAGAAAACTAAAATTAGCCGGTAACGTTGTTTTGTGAATTATAGACATTAAATACGTTCTTACCATTTCAAATGTTTTTCGTCCTCCAATAAAATTCCAAGGTCACTCCTCCATCTTCTTCAACTCCCCATTTGTAACGACTCCTCACCTACTCTCAACAAGCAAATAACGCATAGAGCAACCAAGTCGCCTGAAGCAATCCAAGTCGTTTTGTTTCCACCAAGATTGTGTGCGGCAAGCACGCACGCAGGCAGGCAGGAGGAAGGTTTGGTCCGGCGGGAACAATGGTGGATCGTAACTGCAGTTACACCCGCAACACCCAGTTGTATGTGTCGATCGATGGCTTTGAGAAATGAATTTCTCCGTTTGTAACGAAGGGGAAATTTAGGCAAGATAGGACAAATGTGTCCTTATAAAAGATTATCTTTTTTAGATGTCCTAAATACCTAATTAAGTCTCTAAATTAGTCCTTATAAATAAATACAGTACATTTTTAGTGTCGAGATTAATAGAGTGTCACTAGTAAAACTGAGCTGCTTGTCTTATTTTTTTTTTTAATCTACAAAGACTGAGAATTCACTCGGCAAGCCGGCCAACCAAACTTCGCGAACCACCGGATCTGAAGTCCGCCATCAAGTGCTTGAGTTCGACATTGGAAAAATAAAGAAGGAAAATGGCGATGGCGAAGGCAAGCTCTGGTCTCGCATATCCAGAGCGATTTTATGCCGCAGCAGCTTACGCTGGCTTCGATGGATCTCCGAAAACTTCTTCTGTTAGCTCCAAATTCTCCAGCGAAGTAGCTCTTCTCCTCTACGCTCTCTATCAACAGGTAGCGTGATTGCATTTGTTTCCTGATCCATTTCTTGTTTCGTCTTGCTAAATTGCAATGATCCGACGGCTGCATTTTCTGAATTGTACCAGTTACTGCCGTGCTTATATCTACTTGGCGTAAATTGTGACGTCGTGACATGAGTGGAGTTTAGATGTCAAGTTAATTTTTTTTTTGTGAATTCCGTTGTGGTCATTGATAGACAAGTAAAAATGCTGATTAATTATGTTATTATATTATTGTTTTTCTGGCCTTGATTGTTATGTGTTCTGGCAACCAATAGCTATTCAAAAGCTGAAGAAGTGGTTTTCTGTTAATATACGTCTGCATTCAGAAGAAAGGGGAAAAAGGGGTTTGGAATTAGTTGCATCAAGTGTGCCAAAGAAATATTTTCCAATATTACATTTGAAAATTTTCCTTTTGAGAGGCTTGATTAGGCGATTTTTTTTTCTGTGCTATTTCACTCATGAATCTGTTCAACGAATTTCATATAAGAAAAGAATCCCTGAATAAATATTTTCTTGGAACTTCCTCAGAAAGTGAAATAAGAAAATGTAAAGCATCTAATGGAAGGGGTCAATTACATTTTATTAGCTGTTCATTCAATAATTATTGAGCCCGAGGTAGGTAGTCATGCTTGGGCTGTATAGCCGTTGCAATGTAGGGTATGCTGTGTGAACAATAAAGAAATGGAGAAGTGAAATGTGTGATGTGGTATTTTTCATCTTGACATTGTTTAGGTGAGTTTTTATTTTTGCCCCTTCTCTCGTCTTTTCAGAAGGTAAAAGTAAAGGAAATGTTTTATGTACTTGTGAGAGTTGAAATTTATCTTCCTAGATGTTGCTTGATTAGATTTTTTTGTGATGTTTGAGAATGACCCTGCTTTTACCTGTTTGCAGGCATCTTTAGGTCCTTGCAATGTTCCCAAGCCTAAAGGATGGAGTCCAGTTGAGCAAAGCAAGTGGAAGAGGTGTGTCTTTAAGAGATGTAAAATTTATGCCTTTAGTGATCTTGTTCATGTTTCTGTTGCCATTTAATGTTTTTATGCCTTTAGTGATCTTGTTCATGTTTCTGTTGTCATTTAATGTTTTTATATGGAGGTGTAAATTGGTAGGTCGTTTAGGCTTCTTTTAGGCAAATGAGTTGGCCATGGTTGTCGGACATTTAATTTCAGTTTCTCCCCAACTTGGAACCAGAACCGAACTTCCAAGACATGCTGGCTGTTTGTGGCACTTGCAGCTCTTGTTTGGATTTGGTTTTGGTTCTGGTTCTAGCTTGCTTTCAATATAGTTTTGGCGTTGGTAAAACATTTTTGTTACCCTTAGAACCTAGTATGGCTATCTTTGTATTTCTTATAATAGTTGAGAATAAGAAAAGAAATGCTCCTTTTTTCACTCAAAGGGAATCTTAGGAATAAGTACAAGAAAATCGCTGTAACCAGCAGTTTGGTTCCTTCATTATGGTGATGGTGATATGGGTATTTGATTATCCCTCTGACACGTGGATTTATTATCCGGATTTCCTAAAGGCTTGACAACTGAACTCTAGTATGCAGTAGGGTCCTCAAAAGACTCACAACTCAAGGCATCCTGGAGGAAATAAGGAGAGCCCCACCACGGTTGAGGGCTCCATGCTTCAAGCACACTAGCCATCAAGGGTCTGAGGGCTCAAATTACGCTCAGACTGAAGGTTGTAGACACCCTCGATGTTAGGTGGCAAGCCTCAACCCGTCAAACCATTAACAAAGCTCTTGTCTCTAGTAGTATTGAGGCTCTTAACAGGGCTCAGGCCCAAGGCATCTGATCATGCGGAACACGCAGGTTGCACCTTCACTTCTGCTAGGTGGTTCCATATCTCTGCAACAATATATGCGTATCATGGTTATTCTCTCTCTACTCACATTCATACTATAATTTAACTAGCATGACAGTTATTTTGTTATTCATACTTCATGCTCACGTCGTCTCTAATATATATACCTCAATTTATGCAATAGCAAAAGTATGCTCGCGTAATAGGTAGACAATTACAGCTTGATCCTACTAAGGGTATGTAGGCAGTCACATGAGTGGTGCAATTGTTTTTTTACTTTCCCTTTCGTTTCCACTAACCTGTAGGTGGCTTGAGGTCTCTGAAAGTTCAACCAAATCATACTAGTTCGCAATTAATCTTTGTGGCGATTTCTTAAGCATCATTAGATGTTTTAAAGATCCTACCTGTGGGCCATAAATTTGAACCATAAGCAGAAGCTGCTGTGGATGGTCTTTGTTCCTGCGTATAAGTGTGAACTGTGGTCATTAGATCTGGAATTAGTTGGTTTGGTTATGGCCATACCTTAGTGTTAAAGTATCCCACATTGGGAACTTGTGGTTGTATCACCCACCATATTAAGAGATGGACTTCCCTCACCTCATAACTAGGTTTTGGGGATGAGGCCCCTCCTCTTATATGGGTTTGGGCCCAGATTTTTTACATGATATCAGAGCCACCCCATTTATTGTGCAAGTGTTGGGCCTCTTGTTGGCCTTAAGAGGGCCCCTTTATAGGCCCACACTTGAGGGGGCGTGTTAAAGTATCCCACATTGGGAACTTGTGGTTGTATCACCCCCCATATTAAGAGATGGACTTCCCTCACCTCATAACCTAGGTTTTGGGGATGAGGCCCCTCCTCTTATATGGGTTTGGGCCCAGATTTTCTACATTTAGCTACCCCTAGAACTGAAAAATTGTTTTGTCTTCGTGTCAATTGAAGCATAATACTACTTACCATAAAAAACTCATCAAACATCCACAAACATGTCGACGCTTAATGGAAAGCGTGCAGCATGGAATTATGTTGGTCAAGAGGACATAAAATATAAGCTTCTGAAAAAGGGGGAAGGCAGCAAGACTGTGGTTTGGCAAATTCTACGTAGAGTCTGCAATTCTATTATTCTAGGGGCATTGTTTCACACCGTGTAGAATCAGACAAATTGGACTTGCGTTGATTCTCTTTGTAGTGATCAACATGCATACCAGAACAAAATGGAGACAAATGAGGGTCTTTTAGTAATAATATGGAGCTGATGTCAGAAAAAGTTCAGCAAGACATATTTATGCATAGATCCTTACGTAAAAGTGTTGATGGAAGATTTACCAGTTTTTATGAAGTGACCAGGAAAGAGGAAGAAAAGGAGATGCAAAGTTGAATGAGACCCACAACTCCATTTATGGAAATCAGAATGCATGAAGAAAAACTTATGGGATTTGGTAAATTTTTAGTTGTCTCAATAAAATGCTTTGAGGACCGAATTACTGAATCGACCGTCGATACAAAAAAAGAGTCAAAAGAAATTAAAAAGAATAATGAACTAAAGCTGCCAAGATGTTAAAAAAAGAGTCAAGGAAGCTGGGATGCTTCGTAAATTGCAATGCTGAGAATTCAGGAGGAAGAGGACTAGGGAGCTCAATGACCAACCAAGATAAAAGGATCATCTTTTGGGGAATTAGAGAGTTGATTGATCATGAGAAAAGAACTTGCGTCAAGAGTCTTCTGGAAACCAAACTGTAGAATGCTGATATGAAAACATGTAGAATCATATAGGAAAATAGATCATTGGGTTTTACGTTTATATCAACAATTTGCTCAATAGGTGGAATTCTGCTGATGTGGAATTAGGATATGATTAACCTTGAAAGAGAATAAGTGGAGAATTGCTTACATACAATTCATTATTAGGGCCTAGCCAACGCTTCTTTCCAAAGAAATAATCCTTATAAGTGTAAATGAATGATAAGGTACTACAAAGTCCTTCACCCAATAAAAACGTCTAGCTGGCGGGGCACGAACAAAAGGTAACCTAATGTGTCGGATTTCACATCCAATACCGATGCAGACCAGTTTCGCTTTATCAATGACGGCTAATCTTTCCTTAAACGTTGCAAATCTCATCTCCTTCAATTCATCAGAGGGATACTTTCTACCAAAATGTGCTGCCCACTTCTTAAATATCAGCCTCACTTCATCCTCGCATCGCCTTCTCGGAAAATCTAGCATGTGCTTCTGCAACAACAACAACAACAACAACAACAACAAAAACAATACAAATACAAGTTAAAAGGAAGATTGAATTATGGTAGCTTATGTTCATAATTCATTTCCATTCCTATACATAAGGAGAGGGTATGGTGAGAAATGTTCCAATTTCTCTTAGGCAGATTGAATTCATGTATATAGATCAATGGAAATAAAACTCCGCAGCCCATAGCAACAGAAGACCCTCAGATATAGAGAATCGCCCAACCCTCCACCCTCTCACGCAGATACACACCACACACAAAAGCCATTAGTTATGGTGAAAGATATATATGTTATATGCATTTGGTGATTATTAGCTATAGAATTCATTCCCTACTATTCCCTAACTATGCCATGTCAAAACTTATGGAGAAGTGATAGCTATCGAAAAGCCTATGACCCATACAACAAAAATCACAAAGTTTGTCAAGCAAAACAAGATTGAGCACCAGCAAGAAAGTGAAATAATGTTGAAGTATACATAGCAAACACAAAACACAAACACTAAAAAAAAATCAACTTCAAGGACCCATTTGGATTATTTGAATGCATAGAACGAAAAGAAGCAGTGTAATGGACTCTTTTCATTACTCCACGTAATGGAATAGAATCCCCTTAACTCTAAAAATCTCCATCGACGTCGTCTGTCTTTGACACCGTTGTCAAAAGATGCAACCATGACACACTACCACTATCCGAGAATATCCACATAGCCACAAACTCATCCTGATCCAACCACGTCCTATATTACACCAATTGTTTGCATATTCTTCATTGCACCAAAATAGCTAACGCCTCTACTTTTGTCCTTTTTATCATATAGCTGCCACCATCACCGAATAAAACCTTCCTAAGTTGACCCAAAGCTGTATACACTACCCTTTTCGTGGCCACATATTTCCTTGTTTGTTTATCCCATCATTGTTTCTATTGAGATAATTGGTACTTTTTCTTCATTTTATTACATAAGTTTTCTTGAGTAAATGATAACGGGGTGTTAAAGACATATTTATGCATAGAACCTTACATAAAAGTGTTAATGGAAGGTTTACCAGTTTTGATGAAGTGACCAAGAGAGAGGAAGAAGGAGATGCGAAGTTGAATGAGACCCACAACTCCATATACGGAAATCAGAATGCATGAAGAAAAACATATGGGATTTGGTAAATTTTTGGGTGTCTCAGTAGAATTCTTTGAGGACCGAATTACTGAATTGACTGTCGATACAAAAAAGGAGTCAAAAGGAATTTAAATGAAAAAAAGTAATAAAGCAGCCAAGGTGTTAACTATAGAGATAAGGAAGTTGACATGCTTCGTAAATTACAATGCTAGGAATCCTGGATGAAGAGGACTAGGGAGCTCAATAATCAACCAAGATATAAAGATCATCTTTTGGGGCATTAGAGAGTTGAATGATCCTGAGAAAAGAACATGCGTCAAGAGTCTTCAGGAAACCAAACCATAGAATGCTGATATGAAAACATGTAGAAGCATATAGGAAAACAGATCATTGGGTTTTACTTTTATATAAACAATTGGCACTACAGGTTTAATTCTGTTGATGTGGAATAAGGATATGATTAACCTTGAAAGAGAACTGAAGAAGTTGAGAATTGTTTATCTTGTCTCCTGCAAAACATAAAAGATGGCTGGTCACTCTTGGTTATTTTCACGCATTTATGAAAAGCAGTGGCTGATCCAGGAAATGAATCTAGTGGGGTCACCGACGGTGTATAAGTGGTATTTATATTTTTTTAACAGTAAAACTACAACTTCTTAATACAAAAAAATTATTCCCGGTTCTCAGTGGGGTAATGTAACCCCATCCTAGACAATGTGCATCCATCAGTGTGTACCAGACTGGTGAATGATAGAGCAAGGAGTATGTTGAGTTTTTAGTGTGGAGTCTGTAATTTTTGGTTGAATTGTTTTGTTATTTTGTTGGTTAAGTGTTTTGTATTGTGAATATATGAGGTTACGTTTGGCATTAGATGGTTATTATGGTTTCTTGTTTGTTTCTAATGAGTCGTGGCTCTGTTAAAGTCCTGTTGTGTATCATTTTTTAGATTAAGGAAGTGAGGTCTTCAGTCGTATCATAAAAGGAGGCGTTGTGTCTTGAAAATGACTCATCAACATTATATTAGGTTGTACCCACTTGCACCCCCTTTGCTTTCCCTTCTTTGGTAGTTCATTAACTTCCCATGGTTCATTCTACTCCAGGCCCCTCATTTATTTCATAATAGCTTCTTCACACTTAGGATGTTAGCTTCTTGGATTTTGTTAAGAATGGTAGTTTCAGGCTTGGATATTGTTAAGAATGGTAGTTTCAGGCATACCACAAACGAGAGCTTCGCAGGAGAGAGAAAGTTTGCTATAATTGAGATAGTTTGACACAGAATACAAGAGACATTTGGTCTGAATCATTTTGTAAGAATTTGAATATTAGTATTAAACTGGGTCTGAATCAATTTGTAATTTTATTTGATAATCTAACCAGTGTCAGTCATGTCTTTCATTAAGGAAAGCCAAGTTAACCTTGTATGGTCGTCAACAACGCTATTGAACCACCTAGTTCGTGTGACATTTGTGACCCTTGAAGGTCCCCAAATGTCTCTATGAACCATAGTGAATGGTTTTTGATTGTAGACTTTCCTAGGAAAAGCAGACCTACAATGTTTTGAAATTTGACAACTATCACATTGATAAGAACTTGGATTTTTTCTAAACAAAGCAGGGAACATCCTTCTTAAATACTGAAAATTTGGATTTCCTAACCTTAAATGCCAAATCATTATCTTATCCAAACAATCTAATTTTGAAACATGAAAACATTTGATGGAAACAATCTTCTGATCACCATCCTGAATTCCAGTGATAGTGTAGAGCCCATAAGTGACTTCAGCACTGCCAATCATCCTCCCCGAATTCATGTCATGCAATTAATTCACAGTGATAAGTATGGAATTTGACCAGGATGTTATTATCTTGCGCCAATTTCCTGACGGATATCAGATTGCACTTGAGGTTAGGGGCAAGCATAACATCTTTTAAAATCAGATTTTCAGAAAGTGAGATGGTTCTTGTTCGGTAATTTTAGAGGATGAACCACCTGCAACCGTCACACCATGTGTAAGATTACATGAGAAAAATACTAAATAGACTTCTTTTACCCCGTCTATTAACTTTTTATTCCCAGGATACTTGTATAACCATCGAAGACCGTTGAAGTGACTAATTCCTGGAAGCAGAGTCATGTGAGCTGAGGCACCTGATTCAATAATCCATTGTTGACTTAGGTTTTTGCTCACAACATGGGCATGAAAGAGTTTACCTGTGAGAGCAAGGCAAGCAGTTTTGGAAGTTTCTGTAACAATACTGGTGTGAAGAAATTTCTTCAGAGCTTCCAATTGTTCTTTGCTGAACAGGCAGGGTTCCCATGCAGCTTTCTCATTCTGTTCCTGGCATGATTCCCATGATTTTCTATGATTTTTTTCCAGATCTTGGCTTCCAATCTGCTGGCTTCCCATGAAGCTTCCAGCAGGTTTCTTTAGTGTGGCCTAGTCTTATGTAGTGATCACACCAGGCCTGTGTTTTCTCTGCTTTGTGGATTGGAACTGGTTCACAGCAAGGGCAGAGTTCTCATGGGGATTGTGCTCAAGGGTTGGTGGTCCTTTCAGTATGATTTTCCTTTTGCTCACCTCATGCCTGATTTCTGAGAAGACAAATTTCAGAGAAGGAAGAGGGCACTTTCCTAGGATTCTCCCCTTACATCATCCAGATTGGGGTTCAGTCCCATGAGGAACCTGTAAATCCTATCCTTCTCAACCATCTCCTTGTTAAGTTTGGCATCATCAGCACACTTCCATTTACACTCTTTAAGAATATCAAGCTGCTACTAGGATTCGTTCAGTAAGTTGAAATATTGGGTGACTATAAGATCACCTTGCTTCGGATCCTGGAGTTGGTATTTCAACAAATAAATTTTTGATGTGTTGTCACTTTTGGAGTACATGTCACGAGCTGCATCCCATATTTCACTTGCAGTCTCGTTGAACATGAAGTTTTCTCTTATCTCAGGGTTCATGGACCCAATGAGCCAGGACATGACTAAGTTGTTCTCTCCTTTCCACTGTCTATAGGAAGGATCCTCAGGTTTGGGTTTGGCAACAACACCGGTGAGATGGTCATCTTTGTATCACCAGCGACGAACATAAGGACTGAACAAGACAAAAGAAGATAGTTGGTCCCATTGAGCTTATGGTTGGTGGTGAGAATGTGAGAGCTATCATTGCTCCCACGCTGATTGACATTTGTCCCTTCTAATTTTGGAACAACACCAGCAGAGGATGCAGATTTGTCTGTTGACATTTTTCAGGGAATTTGAAGACAGACAGAGAGGAAAAAAATTAAGATGTTTTGCTCTGATACTATGTAGAAAGTAAGAAGGGAAAATCCAGGGCTGAGCTTGGGTCGGGTTCGGTTTGGTTTGGTTTAAGCCTATTATTGTTCGGTTTGGTTCGGATATTATATACCCCAAACCAAACCAAAACACAATGAAAACCAATGGTTTGGTTTGAACTGGTTTCGGTTTGGGCCTGGTTTTTCAAGCCCAATTTCTTGTAAAATGGAAAAAAAATTAAAGAGCATATAGTATAGTTATTTTTTTGACACAACAAATAGTTTATAATAAAATAGTTAACAAGGCATAACCAAACCAATTAGTCAAAACAACACAAACATGTTACACATCGTATAAGCATTAGACTTTTAGACACACTAGCAAGAAAGATTCCTCCCAGCATAATTTTTATGAGCATGTTAGGGAAACTCTTTTTTCATCCGTTGATGCTTGATATACACAAAGTTCAAAGGGTGATCACAAAACATGGATATTTACAAAATTGCGGGTGATAATATGAACGACGAATGGTCATTGAACATTCATCCATAAGGCTTAACCAATACTCATAAAAGAAGTGTCTTTACACTAAAAGGTGCACAGAGCCCTTGAATGCCAGTTACATAATCACATAAAAGTGGTTTCACATAACATACAAAGACAACCAAAAAAACAAGTACTGCACATACTTTTTTTTGTTTTATTTTGAAGTACTACAAATACTTAACCAGAATAATCTCATTTTAGGTGTGAATAAACAATCAGTTTGGGTTCGGGTTGGTTTTGGGGTGGAATAAAAATAACCATAACCAATCCAGTGTAATTCGGTTTGGTTTGAACCCAAACCAAATAATTCGGTTTGCAATTGGTTTGGGTCGGTTTGGATTGGTTTATTGGTTTTTTTGCTCACCCCCGAAAATGAAGAGAGAATAGTATTCTCATTACTGAAATCAGACCTCAGAGGCCAATATATACAGGTTACAACAGCTAGCACATCTGCACAATAAATGGGGCGACAAGGTCCCAACTAACAGCAGCTAATAAAGGAGCTAGATGCATACCCCAAGCAGACAAGAAAACAAACAAATGATTACAAACATGTACAACGGTTATGACCATAAAAGAACATATGCAAGATAATATAATATAATATAATTATATCATAGTATAAATAGTTTTCAGTTTACATGCTTTCACGAGAAAAGTATCCAACCGTTCTGGTTAACTTGACTTCTATACATGATATTTCCATCGTATTTTACACTAATTTTAGTTATTTCTTATTTGTTTTGTTCTATAGTTGGAATGAGCTTGGAAATATGGCTTCGACAGAGGCAATGCGCCTGTTTGTGAAAATATTGGAGGTTCATACCAAGTTTCTTCCAAATTTTCATAATTATTTCATATGCAGAATCCACTCCAGTTCACGCACTTCTGCCTTAATATGAACAGGAAGAAGATCCAGGATGGTATTCAAGAGCCTCAAATTTCTCTATGGAGCCTGTTCTCAATGTTGCAGTGAATGTAAGTCTATGAGAGCTCTAGGTTTTTTTTTTTTTTTTTTTTTTTTTTTTTTTTTTTTTTTTTTTTCTAGCTATATTGCTGTCAATTTCAAGGAGACTATACCTGCTACTTATCTGAGGTTGGAATGCAAACAAGTTGTAACTTGGATTTCAAGTGTTTTTTTATGTTTTTTTTAAGCATTCAGGGTTTTACCATTAAGATCCCTTACACCTTTTTAACTTTATGAAACATGAAGAGCTTAAGAACAATGTCTGCTTTTTGCTGTCCTTTCTGAACAAAGACCGTATTTATGAATTGGTCGAAGCTATAAAATCAATGATAAACATGTTACATTTGAATGGCTTTCTATAAAGTGTTTGACGTAGAAGTCTTTAGAAAAGAGAGGATACGAGCTAGCAGCTCTGATATTTCACAGAGGAAAAGTTAGGTGAATATCCTACCTACCTTTTAGGTAAGGTTCATAAATATATAATTATATACCCCTTAAACCCCACTTAACTTAACATAAAAGGACAAACATAAATTGGGCAGCATTTTTTATATAATGGCTGCTAACTAGGACTTGGACTTGATTATGGGATAGTAAATAACATGAGATGGGCTATGTCCCTAAACAGGCCCAAAGGATTAGCTATTTGTTTGGGCTAGGCCCTTATGTCAACTCCCACTTTGAAGCATCAGACTCGACCTTGAGTGTGGAAACTTCAATTGTAGCTTGGTCTGGGGGATAATATAAGCTCAGGCCAGCCACATTGAAAGTGGAAGAGATATGCCAGGTAGGTGGTAGATCAACAACATAGGCATTGGGCCCAATCTTCTGTGACACTCGAAAGGGGCCTATCTTCATGGGCTTCAACCTGTAGAGAACCTTTCCTTCCTCAAAAAGACCATGACTAGGACTAAATTCATGTGTTCTTCTGTGTGCATCAACATCCTTATTATACATGGAGTTGGATTTTTGAAGATTGTGTTGCACATCCTGATTGAATTGTAACATAGATTGGCTAAAGAGCCAGCAACTCTGCTCTTAGGAGATGGTTGGTTTGCAAGATCGGCCAACATGTTTGGTACTTTTGTATAAACCACAAAAAAGATGCCTTCCCATTGTTCATGCATGAATTTAGTCCTAGTGATCTAGTCATGGTCTTTTTGAGAAAGGAAAGGTTCTCTACAGGTTGAAGCCCAAGAAGATAGGCCCCTTTCGAGTGTCACAGAAGATTGGGCCCAATGCCTATGTTGTTGATCTACCACCTACCTGGCATATCTCTTCCACTTTCAATGTGGCTGACCTGAGCTTATATCATCCCCCAGCAGGACCATGGCATTGAAAGCAAATTCAGCTTGAGCCAAGGCAAAATCCCATTGTTTAGTTGATCCCCACTCCGTATCATATTGCCCAGGGTTCTGTTTACACCCTCAGTTTGACCATCTGTTTGAGGATGGTATGCACTACTCAGCTGAAGTTTGGTCTGAAACCTCTCTCTCCAGAAATGGGATACGAACGTAACATCCATGTCTGAGGTGGACTTAAGGAGTTCATGTAAACGCTCGATCTCCCTGGAAAAAAGTTGAGCTACATAGCTTGCGTCTGCAACCTTCTTGCAGGCTATGAAATGGGCATCTTGCTGAACCTATCCACTACATCAAAGACTGAATCATAGTGTCTTGGTGTCTTGGGCAGCCCAAGGAAAAGTCCATTGCTAGGTCCTCCCATATGGACTCTGGGATATGGAGAGGACTGTACAAGCCTGTGTTCTTCGCCGCTCCCTTGTTTGCTTGGCAGAACCCACATCTTTCCCCAAATCTGCTTTCATCCCTCCCGTGTGAAGGCCAATAAAAACGCTCTTCCAACAGAGCTAGCCTTTTTTCTCTTCTCTCCTAGTATGTGCAGACAAACCTCCCTCACATAGTTCCTTCACCAGATAGTCTCTTAGGGAAGATTTAAGTACAAAACCAATTTCGCTGAAATAGGAATTCCATCTGTATATTGAAGTCCTGCTGACCCCTTTTGTTCTTGCATCTCTCCCAATATGTCAGCAGTGTTTGAGTCCCCCTAGTACCGCTCCTTCATACTATCAATATTCAATACTAATGAGCTCTGTTTGTAGGACCCCAAGTAGACGCTCCTTCCTACTGAGGGCATCTGCCACCTTGTTGCACTCACCTGGTTTATGTTGGATAACAAAGCTGACGTTTTGTAGATATACGAACCATCGTGCGTGCACTCTTTTTATATGCTTCTGAGTCTGTACATACTGTAAAGTCTTATGATCACAGTTCAACACAAACTCCTTTTGGATTAGGTAATGTTCCCACTGCTATAAAGCTCTCCCAAGAGCATAAAACTCTTGTTCATAAATTGTAGAAATAAAGAAGAAAATTGAGAGAAAAAGAGAAAATCTTATTATAATAACTTATCGGGTATGATAAGTGGTGTTTACACTTTATAGGGAAGCCACCAACGGCTAGAAATTCAAGTTGCATAAGTGCAACGGCTCCTGAACAGTAAAACAGTGCTTCCAGGATAAGGCTGAATTACCAGAAAGAGGAGTAACTAGGATGTTAATCTGGAGATCTAAACAAGATTAGAGTAGTAGTAACTCCTTTGGCCTTTGCCTTTTCTCTTTTATGTCTGCACTGTACGAATTATCTACTATCTCAAGGAAATGACATATTTCTTTAAGTTCGAAAACTTGTTTGCTGTGCTTTAATTTTCCTTAAAGAAACTTTTACTTATTAATTTTAGGGTCTGCTTCTGCCTGTTATTCTATAATAATCTTGTTATTGATGTTTGTTTAGCCATTTGTTTCTATCTTTTGCTCCCTGATGAATATGTGACAATAGTCCTTATGTTAGTGTTCATCTTTGTCCTCGTTTACCAGCAAGAAGTCAACTATATTACTCTAAGATAGTTTCTTTGGATTCCCATATTATATGGTATTGTTATTATTTGTTAAGCCTCTTGTTTTTCTTACTTAGTTCTTCCTTTTTGTCCAGAATAATACAAAAAATGAGCCTGTTATTGAGAATGGAATCAGCTATCCAGATAGAGTGGTCATTCCAGCTGAAAATGGGAATGTGTCAGACAGACAGGATTCCGTTGCTTCTCTGGAAGGATTTGGTTCAGTTAATGTTTATGATGAATGGATTGCGCCTTCATTGTCTGGTCCATCCCCAAAAGCCCGATATGAGGTACCGTTGTTTGGTGGAGAATATTTCTCAGTATGATTCCTCCTTCATTCTTGAGCTTTATGGTTATCTTTTCTCACACCCATAGCATGGAGCAGCTGTTGTTGGGGACAAGATGTATATTTTTGGCGGAAACCACAATGGACGCTACCTTAGTGACCTCCAGGTGTGACAATTTTATTCACAATATCACTATATCTCCATACATTCATATTTTGAGCTATTGTGTACCATGTCACCATTTTCCTTTAGTTCTCATTTTTAGTGAGTTAGCTTCCAGAATCATCTTTTATTAAGTAGTCTCAGGTCTAAATTATCTTCATTCTTCCTACTGGGGTATAATGTAGGCCCTGGATTTAAAATCTTGGACCTGGTCCAAAGTTGATGTAAAATCAGGATCCACCGCTGCTTCTACAGCTATAACTCCCTGTGCCGGTCATTCATTGGTTAGTATTAAGTTTTATGGCATTGTATTGCTGAGTGGGTTGCTCAAAGCCGTGTTTCATTGCTGATGTGACTAGTCTTTTACTATTTGATGCAATGAAACTCCTATGCACTGCTTTCAGATTGCATGGCAAGGAAATCAAATTCTTTCTATTGGTGGACATACAAAAGATCCCACTGAAAATATGCAAGGTTTGTATTCTTATGCTTGTACTTGGAAACTTCATTTTTTCGATCTTTACAGTTACACGTGATATCCCCATAAATCGTATGTCTCAATGATTTGAATGGAAGAGTTTATAATCTTTTTTGGCAAATTTTGGGCTATTTATGTTTGAGAGTTTAAATGTTTGAAGTGTACTTGTCCGTAATAGCATCAACTTTCAGGGGAGGTGGAACCTGACATATAAGTTTTGTTTTGTTTTTTTTTTGCATGTGTTTAGCGTCTTGTAGGTTACTTACCTTGCTGAAAATTTGAGCATTGGTTAGGTGGAAATTGGCACTTCAATACGATGATTAGCAGTGGTTAGGCTGAAAACTGCTCTTGAGATGCTTGTAAATCTTTGTCTCACAGTTACTCGTGAGATGCTTGAATCTATTACCTCAATGATTTGAATGGCGGAGATTATCAATTGTCTTTTTATTTTTGGTACATGTTTGAAAATCTGTTCAAAAAAATTCATGTAAACAAAATTCTGAAAACTACACTAATGCCCCCGTGCGAAACCTATAAACTTTTATTATAAAATGGGATTCTTGAGGATATTTAAAGCATGGCTGTCTTCAACCGATGTTATTAATGCAGTGAAGTTACCTTAAGTTTTGCTTTTCATTTTCGCAATGTACTCTGACATTCATTCTGAAAGTTATGTTGATGAAACCTGCTGTTTTTATATTTATCCTTATTGCGAATATAACTGGGCATATTCTTGTAGTTTTTGAGATGCAAAGCTGAATAAATCACTCCAGCTTGTTACAGAGCATGTTAAAAGATATTGCAAAATTTTCGTTTCCTTCTGATTGATTGGCTACATGTCTGTTTGTCATTAATTGAAACCCTTAATTTTCTGTTGGCAGTTCATCTTGATGATCTATGATTATCCACTCACAAGCTATTTTCAAGCGTTGTAATAAGAAAACATATATATCTAATTATGATCTCTTGATCAATCCTTTTCATCTTGTTTTCTTGTTGGCTGTCGAGGAATGAAAGGTTAACATCTCTTTCTCTGGACTCGAATTCTCTCATGAACTTCTGTTTTGTATGTTGCCTATGATTGATAACAGTGAAGGCCTTTGATCTGCAAACTTCTAGCTGGTCAACATTGAAGACTTATGGAACCCCACCGGTAAGTTGTAACTCCTTGTAATAAGTCGATTACATGTTGGAGTAATAAGAATCTCTCTTTCTCTCTTATTTTTCCTCTCTTAAATTCTACAATAAGCCACTTAGCTATAAATAATGGGAGAAATCTAGACAAACTAGCACAACAATCTTCCAGATGATTATGCTCTTCACCCCCTTTTTCATATAGATACTGTAGAAGAATGAGAATGAATGTTGTTTCTTGTAATTAGAATTGTAAGAATACAATAGTTTATAGGAAAAATTATCTACCTATAACGGCTAGAGTTAAACCAAACATGGCAATCATCTTAAAAGGTAAGACACAGGAAAATTATCTGGCCCAATAACGGCGCTTCCAGTGAATAAAAAATCCTAAAACCCAACAAAAATAAAAGGATTCTAAGATAGGAGAGGCAGTCATGCTTAGTTTTATCATGTTGCACTAGGTCTCTGTCAATTGTGATAAAAGACACATCGTTGCATAGAACCTGGATAGGACTTGTATTTGAGACCATAACTCTGATAGGATCTTCTTTAGCCAAAGACCTTCACTTAAGCTTGAGCCCGCGATTCAGCTTCTGTACTATTCCTTGCCACAATAGGTTTTTTGCTTCTCCAAGTTATTAGATTTTCCCAAATGGAGCAGTAGCTAGTAGTGGACCTTCTATAAGTGATTGATCCAGCACAATCAACATCAGTGTAAACGGTTATATACCTGTTAACAAACTTTTGAAGCAGTAATCCCTGTCATGGAGTCGACTTTAAATACCTGAGAATTCTAGAGAGTGCCATCAATGGCTCATTAGTAGGATTATGCATATATTGGCTAACAAGACTAACAGCAAAAGTAATGTCAGGTCTTGCGTGAGTCAAGTAATCAATTTTCCAACTAGTTTTGGCCAATGTCCTAAAAGACGCTGGACGCTGGTAGGTCGGTGAGGGGGCGCCTAGCGCCTAGACGGCTAGGCGACGCCTAGGTTTTTTTTTAATTTTTATAATAGCTAGTAGTAAGGCATATGCATTAATCAAAGAGTGAAAAGTACAAAATACATGTACAGAATACATAAGAAATAGAGATGATTAGTAATAAGTCTAAGAACTTCAAACTCAAGAGTCAACAGTGTGACTCAAACCCAATCTTCTACATCATTCTCATTACTAGTTGTTTAAAAAACTAGATCTGAAGGTTTTAAGATCTGAAACTTTTTTCTTTTTAGAATAGATCTGAAATTAACATTTAAATATAGCCCAGCCCGCCTAGACCTGCCTAGACTCTCCTAAACCCGCCTAGCCCAGCCCACCTAGGGTATCATCGGGACACCTGGCAGCTGACTAGCGCCTAGACCGATTTTCGGAACACTGGTTTTTGCCATCTTTCTTTGTTAACAGGGGTGCTATTATTGCCATTACCAAGTTTAAATCCAGTTTCAACAGGTGCTAGTAGGTTTACATCCAGACACACCGGTTTCTTCTAGTAAATCTAAATTGTACTTTTTATGTGAAACAAATAGCCCCCTTCGTCTTGCGCATTATGAATATGGCTGTGCTATGTACCACTTAGAGGGAAATACATTTAGTTATCAAGAAAGATGTTTCTTACAGCCTCCACAAAATCTGAACCAATCACAGGCCTGGCAGCTTTATGTTTTTCAACCGCCCTATGTGGTAATGTAACAATATCCCCTCCTGAAGGTTCCTGATATCCTTGTCAGGATCCTCTCAACCCAACGCAGCATCATGCTATTTAGTATTCGACTATTCGTTAGGAAGGATGTGCATGTTGGAAACTGTGTGTAGCTATTTTAAGGGGAATGTAAATTTAGGGACAATATAAATTTGAATTTCTTAAAATAGTAGATAGCAGTAGCTGATGGAATCCCTTAGAATTAGGTATCTGTAATAGGAATCCTTTAATTGAGTATTTGTCATTGGTAGTCGATCGTTCGTTTAATACATGGAGCAGTACGTGTATAAATAATTGCACTTGTTATGTACAGTAACTAAGCAATGGAGAAATCTGTTATGGTCTGTTTGGACATGAATTTTATTATTCTTCTTCAGTGAATAAATTTTGGGTACGATGTTGTTTGGATTGCATCGACTATCGTGTCGAATAAAGTGATTTTTGTGTGTCGGTAGAAGAAAAGTAAGCAAAGGAAAATTTATTTATTCAGGTGAATAAAGTTGATTTATTCCATCCAAGTGGAGTAGAGAAATAAGATCTGTCCAAGCATATAATTTTCACAATGTATCAGAGCTTTAGGCTTGTATCATCTGGGAAATTTTCCGACAACTTCTATGATTGTTGCTGCCATCATATTCTGTTTGCGGCCTTCATCGCTAATGTCCTCGGGGTGAGGTGTGTATACACACACATACATAGTTGTTCATGGCTGATTCTAGTTCACAATACTGAACTTTTGGCTGTGAAATTAACTGATCGTCGTCTATAGATTTCCTGATGCATTGATTTTTTTTTTGTTTGTTCTTTTCTAGTAGTGGCATACAGTGTCAAGCAGTATACCAATGTCATGACGAAGTGATTTAGCTTTCGTTAAAACATTACTTGTAATTACTGATTTTTTTTTCTCTAGATTTCCCGTGGAGGGCACACAGCGTCCCTTGTGGGGACAAGCATAGTTATATTCGGTGGTCAGGATGCAAAGAGATCTCTTTTGAATGACCTGCACATTCTGGATATGGAGACCATGACTTGGGATGAAATAGATACCCTGTATGGAACTCTAAACCACTAAACAGTTCACTTTGTCTCCTTTTCTGTTTTCTTGTTGTTCATCATGATTCGGGAATGCGAATATGAATTGTGAATTTAGTTAATTCACTAATATAAGGCTTACATGGAAGTGTGTAACTGATTCTTTTCATTTTTACGGCATAACGCATAATGGAAAAGCAAGGTATTATTTCTGGACTGAAGGGATGCTAGTCTCTGTCTTGTTTTATAGTAGAGCTACCTTCTAGTCTGTCTTATGATTATATTGTGATGGATCTAACTCATAAAATATGCTCTATTACATGCAAGTCGTGCTTCTCGGCCTCAACCATATGTCAATAGGACAATCACGAAGAAATACCAGACCTGGGTTGGCTCCCTGTTCTTAAAACTCAGTCATGAGGCTATGTGTGCTCTTCCTCAAACTACTAAGCACATCCTTTGTTATAGTCTATCATCTCTTAGGGATTTGATAGTAGATTCTTCGTTAGATATTGTACCTTAGGAATTTGTGTGAAAATGCATATCACAAACGTTTAGTTTCCCAATTAGTTGAGGAAATAATTTCAAAAACTTCACTTTGCTCTCATTAGCATGCCAAATGTCTAATATCCTATTTTCAGATGATAATAAAATAAAAATAAAAATCTGATTTTTTAGGGGTGTGCCACCCTCTCCGAGGTCAGATCATACTGCTGCTGTGCATGCTGAGCGGTACCTACTAATCTTTGGTGGAGGTTCGCATGCTACTTGCTTCAATGATTTGCATGTCCTTGATCTTCAAACTGTAAGATGAATTTTTTGTTTCCCTTCAGTATTTTGATCATACCCAACAAGATGTACTATCCATATGTTTTTATTTACTGCAGATGGAATGGTCAAGACCTACCCAGCAGGGTGAAATTCCAAGTCCCCGAGCTGGCCATGCAGGCGTGACAGTAGGGGAGAACTGGTTCATAGTGGGTGGTGGAGATAATAGAAGTGGTATATCTTCTATAAAAAATGGGTTTGGCAGTTATCATGAATATGTTGCTCATTCTTAGGTGCCCCAACTATGGATGTCTTTAAGCATTGTGTATAAGTATATAAGGCGAGTGGTAATACCTATATAAGAGTTGTTTGCAGTGTCCACTCAATCTATTATTTAAATGTTTATCCCCTCTTTTTCAGAAAGAAAAAAAGAAAAAAAAGGAGATTTTTTTTATCCCTTAGATTACCTCTTGACTTTATATCATATTTTGGCATACAAGTTTGATTCCTCCCTCCAGAAGTTTTTATTCTTAATCTGCAAAATTATGTGTCCACAAACTATTCCGTATGATTAAGATTATTCAAGGGATGACATAATAGTGACTTGATGTCGAATCATTGGCCAGACTTGAATGAACTTCATGCTTGATAATAAGGCGGTTCTGTTATCGAACACGTGATATTTTGTGCTCATGCATTTACACAGTTGGAATTCACATTTTTTAACAGAAATATATGAATATTGTGACAGTTCTATAGTATCTTGTTTGGTGTAGGACTTCTTGAGCCAGATGGCTAGCGCCTAAGATTGTATTATGAATGAGGATCTGAATGTGTTGGATTTTTTTTTATCTCGTGCACTGTGTAGGCAAAGAGCTATTTATTTGTACCTTTTAAGTTTTATACTTTTTCCAAATATCCTGCCTTTCCAGACGTAAGTAGCCTTTGAAGTGATTGGCATGTATATGATGCGACTTGTCTCATCAAGGATGTGAACTTTTGGTTGGAAATCTGTCAGTTCTTTAGAATAGACATTTTTAAATTGTGAATTTCATTCAAATATCTCTCTTACGTTCTTGGGTTGTCAGTACTGATAACGTTTCATCCTATATTATATAGGTGTCTCTCAGACTGTTGTCCTGAACATGTCTACATTAGTTTGGTCGGTTGTGATCACTGTTCAAGGTCGTGTTCCATTGGCTAGTGAGGTACGTCGCATCATGAGAGGATCTGTATTTGTTGTCACATTGTCATGCTCATCTATGCTTTGATTTCTTTGGGCTCTGTTTGTTATTATTTCTTTGTGAATTTGCTGCCACCCCCATCATTGTTGTTCTTATTATTATTGTTATTTGTGAGAATTGCGGTTTATGTTATGTTTTATTTCCAGCGTGTTAGCTTATTAGGTATTATTTTTTATAATTATCACATTATTTAAATTAGCGTGATATGAGTTTAAAGGTAGGATAGAAGTTATCTTTAAGAGTGAGATAAGTGGAGACTCTTGTGCTAATCCCTCTCACTTTAAACGCAGTAATTTCCTATATAAGACTCTTGTGCTAATCCCTCCCACTTTCTAATCCCTCCCACTTTCTAATCCCTCTCACTTTATAAGTGGAGACTCTTGTGCTAATCCCTCTCACTTTCTGAGTTCTTATTAATTTTTAATAAAACTTCTCTAAATTTTCTCTCCTAATTATTTCCACATTATTATTAGGTGGGTTCTATCGGCACACCCCAAATTACTATTGGTACCCATTTTTTAAATTATTTTTTCGGATGAAAAAACGTTAGTCACACTGGTGTTCCTTGTTAACATGGAAAGTCGTGGACTGACATTTCTAACTTTTAACACTTTTTATAAAGGGAACGTCAGTCACACTGGTGTTCCTTGTTGAACACCAACGTCAGTGACACTGGTGTTGGTGTTCAACAAGGAACACCAGTGTGACTGACGTTCCCTTTATAAAAAATCACTGGGTGCCGAAGTATATTTTTGTGGTGCCGGGAGTAATAGGGTGCCAGTAGTAAATTGGGGTGTGCCAATAGAACCCCCCTATTATTATTATTGTTGTTGTTGTTGTTGTTATGTTGTTGTGGTTGTTGTTGTTGTAGTAGTAGTAGTAGTAGTTGTTGTTGTTGTTATTTATGATGATAATTTCTTTTAGTATATCATCATCATCATTATCATCATCACTATGATTATTATTGAGCCTTTTTAAAAGATGATTTAGTTAGAGGACACAGATGTGAGAAACTATCGAAATCTGATTTAACTACCTTGTACTTATCCTCTAATTCAATCTGCAAAATATTACATGCCATGCTCTTGTAACTTTTTTGGGCTTTTGAACTATCAGGTAATTAGCAGATCTTGAGTTAAGCATTTATGTTATATTACAGGGCCTGAGTTTGGTCTTAAGTTCCTACAATAATGAAGATTATCTAGTTTCTTTTGGAGGATATAATGGGCGGTACAGCAATGAGGTGATGACTTTGCCTTTTCTTGTGTATTTTACCAACATTGTTACCTCTTTCGTGATTGGCCTTCTAGACTTGATATTTGGTTTGCATTCCATATTAACTCCATGGCTTATTTATGAGTTTTAATTCAATATCTATGGTGTATACAATGTTCTCCTACCATCCCTGTGATCTGGGTTTTACTAGGTTGTATGTTTTCAGCTATCAACTTTACATTTCCTCATGGACTTTGTGGCGCTTTTAGGTCAGCGTGCTTAAACCGAGTCACAAATCAACCTTGCCGTCAAAATCTGTTGAGACTCCAGTGCCTGATAGTGTGTCTGCTGTGCATAACGCTACAAATGCAACCAGAGATATCGAGTCTGAGTTTGAAACAGGACAAGAAGGGAAAATAAGGGAAATCACAATGGACTCAGAACCAACGGTAGAGTGCTTTTGACCCCCCCCACCCACCCCTCCCCTCCCCCACTCTTCTGCCTAATGATCTGTTGAAGGTAAATATGTCTCAATGTCGTATGATACTATTGTTTAACTATTACCAAGAATTACTTGCAGTGTTAATCTTGCAAACTTGAACATGATTTGACTTCTATTAGTATATATCGCAAATAGGTTTCCGAAATAAAAGAGAACTGACCGTTCAACAATTGATCCTATTGAAGTTCTTTTATTGGGATTTCGTTTGCCAGAAATTTATTTTGATTCTGTAGTTTCTTCTTAAGCAATTATGAGTTCTTACTATTTTGTTCAACCATAGAAGTTTAGTGCAGAATGTGGTCATGTTACAGGCATGTAGTTCAAGTGCATTGTGACGATTGCCCTCTATGAACTTAGGTGAATACATTTGTGCTTGTACATTGTAAGAGTCGAAGCTTAAGAAAGATAGAAATAACTTGATGTTTATTTCAGTAAGAAGAAAGCTTAAAGATTACAAAGGGGCCTGGTTTTTTATATAATACAACCAGCCACAGAAAAACAACAGAAAAGGCAACTAGCCGTTGGCAGTCTTGTCCCAACGGCTAGTTGGACTTTCAGGCCAAAAGCATGACCCGATAGAGAACAAAAGCTTATAGGAATTAAGCTTAACACTAAAACAAGGTCTAAATAACTAATTAAGAATTAGCTTAATAACAGAATTAATCATAAACGATGATTATAAATTCTAACACCCCCTCTCAAGCTGGTAGATGTATATCAAACATGCCCAGCTTGTTAACATCTTCATGAAACACCTTCCCAGGAAGACCTTTGGTAAACAAATCTGCCACTTGATCCTTGAAGGGTACAAATTCAGTATTAAGGAGGCTACTATCCAATTTCTCTTTGATGAAATGCCTATCCACTTCAATGTGCTTTGTCCTATCATGTTGAATTGGATCATGTGCAATATCAATTGCTGATTTGTTGTCACTGGACAGTTTCATAGGACTCTTCCACATCACCTTTAAGTCATTTAGAATAATCTTCATGTTAAAAAAGGAAGAAACCTTTTTTAATTATGGCTTCGATATTTTATTCATAGACTGGAATGAGGTATTTATACAATTAGACTTAGGAGTCTTGACTAGTTAGGTCTCTAGGTATGAATGAGATCCTAACAGAATCAGAAAATAAATATAAAAGTAAATGCCTCATATTACGGCTACAATAAAAAATAATAAACAATAAAATCCCCACAAATCATGGCATCAAATCATGGCAATTAATGACATCCTGACAGAAGATCTTTTCTCAACACTCCCCCTCAAATTGGGGAAAAGATATCTATCAGACCCAACTTGCTCACAAAGTATTCAAACTGTCTTCTTGCCAGTGCTTTAGTTAGGCCATTTGCAATTTGCTGTGTAGATGGAAGAAAGGGCACACAGAACAATCCACTCTCCAACTTTTCCTTAATAAAGTGCCTATCTATTTCCACATGCTTGGTCCTGTCATGTTGCACAGGATCATTAGCAATGTCAATGGCTGACTTGTTGTCACAATATAGTCTCATAGGGCCAGATATCTCTGCTCCAATGTCTTCCATAACTGTTTGATCCATGTGCCTTCACACATTCCCAATGCCATGGCCCGAACTCGCTTCAAAGCAGATTTTTGCTACAACAGATTTGCTTTTTGCTTCTCCAAGTAACTAGATTCCCCATACATGTGTACAATACCTGTTATGGACCTCCTTTCCTTGGTACAGTTCCCTAATCTGCATCAAGATATACACAAACAACATTCCTACTTTCACACTTCTTGAAGTATAGCCCTTTCCTGGTGTGGTTTTTAGATACCTCAACAATCCTCTCTACCGCCTCCATGTGGGTCTCATTTGGTGAGTGCATAAAGCGGCTCAAGGTATCGATCGTGCATAGGATACATCCGGCCTTGTATGTGCTGTATATCAACTTGCCAACTAGTCTTTGATAGCTTCCCACATCTGAGTTCACCTTTGCACTTTCCGACTTCAAATTGCACTCCATTGGTGTGTGTTTTCTTGGGTCCAGCACCTTCCAAGCCATGTTTCTTTCAAGAGGTCAGGTGTAGTTTCTTTGAGTTAGTACCAACCCCTCAGAGGACCTAGCTACCTCCATTCCCAGAAAGTGTCTTAGTTTGCCCGGATCCTTGATCTCAAATTGCATTGCAAGTTGTTTCTTCACACTGTTATTTCCTCCTCATCATTCCCAGTGAGGATGATATCATCCACATACACAATCGGAAGCGATCAGCTTTGCCTTTTCCAACCTCTTTATGAACAAAGTATGGTCGACTCTCCCTTGTACAAACCCTATCCTTTTCATGAACTTCATAAACCTGTCAAACCATGCTCTTGGGCTTTGCTTGAGTCCATATAAAGACTTGGTGAGTTTGCACAACTTGTTTCCAAATTCTTTATTGAATCCTGGGGGAGGATCCATAAATACTTCTTCCTTCAATTCTCCATGAAGGAAGGCATTCTTTACATCCAGTTGCATGAGTGGCCAATCTAGGTTTACTGCCACAGATAACAAAATCCTGATTGTGTTGAGCTTAGCAACAGGAGAGAGTCTCTGAGTAGTCGATCCCATGAGTTTGAGAGTATCCCTTGGCCACCAACCTGGCCTTGTGTCTCTCAATGCTGCCATCAGTGTTATATTTCACTACAAACACCCATTTGCACCCCACTGTTTTCCTACCTTCTGGCAAGGATACAGTTTCCCAGGTCCCATTCTTCCTCAGTGCCCTCATTTCTTCAAGAAGCGCTTCCTCCACTCAGTACCATAAGAGCTTCATTAACATCTTTGGGTATGGTGGTGGATGACACACTCAGTAGTGAAGGCTTTGAAGGATGGTGATAGGCGGCATAGGACAAGTATTTGGAGATGGGGTGTTTTGTGCTGTGCTCTGGTTGGTTTTCTAATGGCTATGGGAACATCAAGGAGCATTTTTTTCCGCTTTTGTTTCGGGAGAGTCGGGTTTTGTTGTAGGAATTTGTGAGGTTGATTCTGCTTTCACCGCCTCGATGCAACCCTCGTGTGTTTCGATCCTTCCTCAAGATGGTTGTCCATATCGGACAGGATCGGAGTCGATAATTGTGTGGACTTATCGCGCTTTGTAGGATACTTCCTCACATAAGTTTTGCCTTGGAATGGTCTTTCCTTGAGAGGTTCTATGGGATCAATGTTTCGATCTCATTTTGATGGCGATTTTCCCACAATTGTCCATTTGTTCACGAATCAGTTCTAGGTTATGCCTGCACTCTTAATTTCTAAAAATCATAGGATTCTTGAAGATGTCATCCGACACAGACATACTCTTATCGAGACACACTTGTATTCCTAGTCTCCTCGAAATTGAACCTTGTCAAAAACATTTTTCTTCAACAAAAGTGACATCCATGGTGACTATAAACTTTCCAGTTGGTCGTGTCAAGACACTTGTAACCTTTTTGTGTGGGAGAATATCCGAGAAAACAACACTTTTTGACCTCCAGTTCTAATTTCCCTTGGTTATAAGTGTGGACATATACTTGTGCATCCAAAAATCTTTAAAGGTAGTTTGCCTACTAGCTTTGTTTCTAGAAAAACACTTTGAAACAGATTGATAGGTGTTTGAAAGCTCAAAACCCTAGATGGAAGTCTGTTGATAAGGTATGTGGCAGTCAGGACACTCTCTCCCCAGAATGTCTTTGGGCATTTTGAGGTAAACAAGAGTGCTCTGGCCACTTCCAACAAGTGTCTGTTTTTCCTTTCTGCAACTCCATTTTGTTGTGGAGTTTTGACACATGAACTTTGGTGTATTATACCTTTTTCAATCAGAAATCCATCTAAGTACTGGTTGAAATACTCTGTTCCATTATCACTCCTTACAATTTGAATTTGTGTATGGAATTGAGTTTTTACCATTTCAAAGAATCTTTTAAAAATCATTTCTACTGATTTGTCTTTCATTAAATACACCCAAGTTAAACGTGTGTGGTCATCTATAAGTGTGATGAACCACCTTTTTCCATTAAAGGTGCTTACCACTAGATGGTTCTCCACACATCACTATGAATCATAGTGAATGGTTTTGAGGGAACATAGGGTTGAGCAGGGTTTGGTTGTCTGGTCTGTTTTGCAAGAATACAAACTTCACACCGAAAATTCAAATCTTTATTGCTGACAAAATGTTCTGGAAACAACTTTTTCATGTAATTAAAACTAGGGTGTCCTAATCTCTTATGCATGACTAGGATCTTATTCGGTGTGATTGGACAATTGTGTGGTAACCTCCTCTCATAAGGCTCTTCTTTACGTGGTTCGATTCAGATTCCAAGCACATATAGGCCACCGGTGAGCTTACACTTGCCAATCATCTTCCCCTATACCTTGTCCGAAATAGACAACCATCCTTAGAAAACATAGCCTCACAGTTTTGATCGTGATTAGTTTCCTATTGACAATAAATTACATGCTAGTTTAGGAACATGAAGGACATTTTTAGGATTATGTCTTTTGATATATAGATGGATCCCTTCCAAAGAATAAGTGGAAAAAGAGCCATCACCGATCTGATTTTATGGTTTCTGGACACGGGTTATAGTTTAAAAATAGTTCAGAGGATCAGTCATGTGTGGTCGGTTGCCCAGAGTCAACTATCCACTCGAGTTTGTGTGATTCCTAACAAAGAAAGGAGAAATGGTTACCTGACTCAGCAAGGGAGCAGTTTGGTTTTGCTGTCATGGAGAGTTGTGAATTTAGAAGCTTACTCAATTGTTCTAGCTGGTCCTGAGTGAATGGGAGGAGCCCTGCAGATTGTGGCACAGAATCAGAAGACACCTGGTTAGCCTTTCCTTGCTCAGAATTGGTCCCCTTGCTTCTCCAGTTTGGCTTTCCATGTATGCCCCAACATATGTCCTTAGTGTGTCCAGTCTTCTTGCAATGTTCACATTTAAGTTTCTGACTTTCCATTCTCCTTGTTGAATCGATCTACTTGCCACCATTGAGATCCTTCCATTTCGGTTTGTGAGGCTGTACATCACTTTCCTTCTTGATTCTTCCCTTCTAACTTCAGAGAAAGTTTCTCTAAGGGATGGTAGGGGGTTCCTTCCAAGGATTCTGCCTCTGACTTCATCCAGATCAGAGTTCAAACCTGCCAGGAATGAGTATACCCTTTCATATTCTTCTCTTTTGTGAAATTTCACCTTTGTCACCAGACACTCCCATTTATCCTCATGGCATAGATCCAGTTCTTGCCGGAGGACACAATGTCATTATAGTATGATGTAACATTCTGTCCCCCCTGCTTGAGGCCACAGTTTGGTTTTGATCTCATATATTTGAGATGAATTCTCCAAATCCGAGTACATTTCTTTTTTCTGCATCCCAGATATCCTTGGTGATTTCAAGAACATGTGTGGTTTGGCAATGGTCAACTCCATCTGAGTTTATAAGCCAGGCCCTTACCATTGAGTCCTCGATTTCCAAGTCTTGAACTTTGGATCGGTTTTCGTGGTTTGACCTCATCTCCAGTCAAATATCCCAATTTTCCTTTCCATCAATGGTGAGTGTGACGATCTGTGCCCACTCGAGGTAATTCTTGCCATCTAGTTTTACGGCGGCAGGAAGTAGAATTGGACCGAAATTTTTGAATGGTCATCATTTGGAGAGGAGTTGTGTCTGTTCAGCTTGATGATCCATCGGAGATGGTGCCCCTGAGCTAGAGGTCCTTTCTCGGTGAAAGTCGCCCGATAGTTCATCGGAATTATGTGCGGAAAAACGTTTTTGTGTGGGATGTCTCTGATACCATGTTAAAAAAGGAAGAAACCTTTTTTAATTAAGGCTTCGATATTTTATTCATAGACTGGAATGAGGTATTTATACAATTAGACTTGGGAGTCTTGACTAGTTAGGTCTCTAGGTATGAATGAGATCCTAACAGAATCAGAAAATAAATATAAAAGTAAATGCCTCATATTACGGCTACAATAAAATCCCCACAAATCATGGCAACAAATCATGGCAATTAATGACATCCTGGCAGAAGATCTTTTCTCAACACTTCATCCAAAGGAGTTCACAGATCCCTATAGCCATAGATCTGAATTCTGCTTCAGCACTAGATCTTGCCACAACAGGCTGCTTCTTGCTTCTCCAAATCACTAGATTACCTCCCAAGAAAATACAATGTCCAGAGGTTGATCTTCTATCTTCAATTGCACCATCATAGTCAGAATCAATATAGGCTTGTATATCCAATTCATCCCCCTTTTTGTACAGGATCCCCTTGCCAGGACATCCCTTCAGATATTCAAGGATTCTGTCTGCTGCTCTTTGATGGCACACCTTAGGATTTTGCATGAATCTGCTGACTACATTGACAGCAAATGCAATATCCGGCCTAGTGTGTGCCAGATATATCAGCTTGCCCACTAACCTTTGATAGGAATATTTTTCAACATCTTCATCCTCAGGAGAATTGCTCAAGCCATGATTGTACTCGATAGGAGTTGCAGCAAGTTTGCATCCAAGTTTCCCAGTTTCTGTAAGAAGATCAAGAATGTACTTCTGTTGGGATATGAATATTCCTTGATTTGAGTAGGCAAATTCAATCCCCAAAAAATACTTGAGTCTACCCAGATTCTTGATGTCAAATTCTCTGACCATTCCTTCTTGTAGAGTATGATTGGCTTTATGATCATCACCTGTGACAATGATGTCATCCACATACACTAGTAGAATAGATCTCTTCCCAGTGTTTCCATGTTTTACAAACATGGTGTGGTCACCCTGGCTTGGCTTATAACCTTGGTCAAGCATGAATTTAGCAAATCTGCCAAACCATGCCCTAGGAGACTGTTTTAGCCCATATAGAGCTTTATTCAGTCTGCACACTTTCCCATTTGAATTTTCAAAGCCTGGGGGAACATCCATATATATAATCTCATTCAAGTTGCCTTGTAGAAAGGCATTCTTGACATCAAATTGTTGCATGTTCCACCCCAGATTTACAGCCAGGGAGATAAGGATCCTGACTGTATTCATTTTAGCAACAGGGGCAAATGTTTCAAAGTAGTCCACCCCATGAGTTTGGGTGTACCCTTTGGCCACAAGTCTGGCCTTATGTCTTTCTATAGTCCCATCAGACTTATACTTGGTGGTAAGCACCCATTTACAGCCAACAGTTTTTTCACCCTTAGGTAAATGAACAAGAGCCCAAGTTTTGTTCTTTTCCAAAGCCTGCAGTTCTTCCTGCATGGCTTTAGACCATTTTTCATCAGACATGGCTTCTTTCACACTTTTTGGAATGTCATGTTTATGAAGATTCATTATGAATCTTTTGTGATTCTGAGAACACTTGTAAGAGAGGAATGTTCTTATGGGATGTTTGGTACATTCTCTTTTTCTCTTCCTCAGTGCTATAGGTAGATCATCATATGCATTTTCAGAACTTTCAGAGTCGGTGTTGTCAGAAAGAGAATCTGAATCAGTACTAACACCCTCCTTATCATTACTAATGCCCTCAGAATCATCACTTTCCTGAGGGTTAGTGGTGACTTCTGGATTAGTAGTAGTAGAATCAATTTCATGAGGGGAACTGATTTTAGAGAGTTTTGGTGTCTTCTTCTTTCTAGTGTACACAATAGGGGTTTTTTCTTTTGGTATTATCTCCTCTGTATCCACAGGAGAACTGTGATTACTAGAGGATCCAGAATTATTCCCTTTATTACAGGCAGGGATAGGATTGTGATCTTGAAAGAAGTCGAGATCAGTTTCCAAGTAAGGGGTAGTGATCTCCCCTTTACTGTGAAAGTAAGATACCTCTTCATGAAAGGTCACATCCCTAGAGATGATGAACCTTCTGGTAGGAGGATGATAACACTTATATCCTTTTTGGGTATTGGAGTACCCAATAAACACACATCTTAGGGCCCTGGGATCCAGTTTTCCTCTGTTATGTGCATGTATGTGAACAAATGCAACACAACAAAAGGTTTTTGGTCCCAGACCTTCAGATTTAGACATAGTAGGATACAACTCCTTCAGACATCCAATAGGTGTTTTGTTATTCAATACCTTTGTAGGTAATCTGTTTATTAAATGAGTTGCTGTTAAGACAGCTTCTCCCCAATAGTTCTTAGGGACCAACATTTGAAACATGATTGCCCTGGACACTTCCATTACCGTAGTTCTAGACAGTCTAAGTTGAATCCTTCCTTCGAGTAGGTCCGCTCACTGGAAAGTTAGGTCAACAGAAAAGTTCCATCCTGCCGTAGAACAACCGAAAAGTGTTTGTTTTTCCTTTCTGCTAATCCATTCTGTTGAGGGGTATAGACACATGAGGATTCATGTACTACCCCTTTTTCATCCAGAAAAGGACTTAGCAGTCTGTTGAAGTATTCCCTTGCATTGTCAGTCCTCAACCTCTTGATTTTTGTATCAAATTGGGTGAGGACATGACTGTAAAATTTGGGAAAGATCTCCAAGAGATCAGATTTGTTTTTCATAAGATATGTCCATGTAGCCCTGGAATAGTCATCAATGAAAGTAACAAACCAAACACAACCATTAATAATAGAATTGGGAGAAGGACCCCATATATCACTATGAATAATAGTAAAAGGTTCAGAACATCTGATACTTTGAATGGGATAAGAGGCCCTTTTATGTTTGGCCATTTCACAAACATTACAATGCATCCTATCTAAATCACAGTTGTTAAACAAAGTAGGAAACATGTGTTTAATAACTGTAAAGGGTGGATGACCTAGTCTATAACGATATAACCATAGTTTATCAGTTTTAGACTTAGACAAAAAACAAGCAACTTGGCCTTTTTCTCTAACATTCTTCTGATCTTCTAAAAAATACAGCCCCTCTTTAGCTTTAGCAAACCCCAATTCTCTCCTTCTTTACAAGATCCTGTATCAAGCAAAGGTTAGAGGAGAAGGCAACCAAGCAGTTTGAGTCTTTGGTTAATTTTTGGATAGATATCAGATTAGTAGATAAGTTAGGAACATGTAGAACATCTTTTAAGATAAGTTGAGTACATAACATATAGTCTCCTATCCCAGTAACATGGATAGGAGAACCATCAGCAACAGAAATGGTTCTGTTTTTGTCACACAATCTGTAATTTGTCTGATTTTCACAAGAGAAGACCATATGGTCTGTGGCACCAGAGTCAATAACCCATTCTATCAGACCTTCAAACTGTTTATTAATACCAGTCATACCTGAAAAAGCTAAGGAGGTTGATGAGCCTTCAATAGACTCAATGAACTAGCTCAGTTTTTCAATTTCTGAAGGTCCAAGAGTGGTGTTTTTATTCTGGTTCACAGCCTTCTGGATATTCTCACTGTGTTTCTGTTGTTCTTCACTGCCATTAGCAGTGTTTGCTGTCCTTTTGTTGGTGTTTTCACTCCCTGGTTTCCCATGGAGTTTCCAACAATTTTCCCTAGTGTGCCTGCTCTTTTTACAAAAAGAACATAAAAGAGAGTCTTTTTCTCCATTTTTGTTGTTATTCTTTTGATAAGTGTTTCCATTCCTTTGAAAGGTAGGGTTCTTATCATTGGTATTCTTGGTGCCTTGAGTTATCAAAGCAGAACTTTCAACAGGAGATGTGTCAATCATGACACTTATCCTACTTTCTTCTGCTCTAATAAGAGCTATTGTTGCATTTAAACTAGCGAGATCTCCCTTTCCCAGAATATGAACTCTGACAGAGTCATATTCCATGTTAAGACCAGCCAAAAAGGCATGGATCCTATCCTTTTCAAATATCCTTTACAGGATATTAGCATCCTCACTATTGTGCATCTTGATGCATTGGTAGTGGTCTAATTCTTGCCACAGTCCTTGCATCAGACCAGAATATTCAGTGATAGATCTACTACCCTGCTTTGTATTTGAAATCTTTGTTTTTACCTCATAGATTTGAGCTGCATCATTGACCTTTGAATAAGTCTCCTTCACATGATCCCAGATTTCCTTTGCATTGGCCATGAACATGCATGTATCACTGATTTCAGGGATCATGGAGTTCCATAGCCAAGACATCACCATGGAGTCTTGTTCATCCCATACTGTAAACTTAGGATCTTCTTGAGCTGGTCCTGTCCCATTAAGATGACTGAGCTTGCTTCTTCCTTTCAGAAAAGTTCGAACAAACTGGGACCATTTCAAGTAATTCTTTCCATTGAGTTTAAGAGCAGGCTGGATGTTTTGAAGATCACCATTATTGGTGGAAAGATGATCAGAAAGAGGAGTTGCTGCAGTAGTATTACTTGTAGCAGTTGATTCAGCAGCCATGATGATTTTAAAATTTTCCAGAAATTTTGAACCAACGTCTCTGATACCATGTAAGAGTGGAAGCTTAAGAAAGATAGAAATAACTTGATGTTTATTTCAGTAAGAAGAAAGCTTAAAGATTACAAAGGGGCCTGGTTGTTTATATAATACAACCAGCCATAGAAAAACAACAGAAAAGGCAACTAGCCGTTGGCAGTCTTGTCCCAACGGCTAGTTGGACTTTCAGGCCAAAAGCATGACCCGATAGAGAACAAAAGCTTATAGGAATTAAGCTCAACACTAAAACAAGGTCTAAATAACTAATTAAGAATTAGCTTAATAACAGAATTAATCATAAACGATGATTATAAATTCTAACATACATCAAAAGCTACAGACTTTACTGAACACAATATTAGAAATATTGCTGTGTATTTGAAGAGATAAAGAAATATTTAATGAACTCTTCTCATCATTTGAAGTACAAGAGAGAGGAGATTAAACTGGGAGATTACATAATGTTGCCGTTAACAAGGAAGCTGGACAGACACAGCTTAATCTTGGGTGGCAACTACTAATTAAAACAACCGGACCTAACTATGACCAATTAAGAAGTACCCAGCGGACATTAAACATTAAATAAGGTCATAAAGACTTCGTATGCTAGAGTATACGTCTACACCCCTCAAACTTGGTTGTAGATATTATACAACAAAGCTTGTAGCATAACTCTTGAAACCAACTGGGAGGAACAATTTTTGTGAGAATATCTGCAATTTGAAATTTGGTCGGGGGACATAGCTGAGACTGATTTCGTGACAATCCACCTTTTCCTTGAGAAAGTGTCTATCAATGTCTGTGTTTAGACATGTCATGATTGACTGGATTTTCAGCCATATTGAGGGCTGAAATATTGTCACAAAAGATTCTAGTAGGATTGCAGACATCTACGTAATTCCTTGAAAACCCTTTTGATCCAAAGACCTTCACAAACTTTAACTGCTAAGGCTCGTAATTCAGCTTCTGCACTACTCCTTGAAACTGTAGGTTGTTTCTTCCTCCATGTGACAATATTGCTCCAGAGATAGGTGCAATAGCATGTAGTAAACTTCTATCAGAGAGTGATCCAGTCCAATCAGCACGAATAGTAAACCTCCTATCAGAGAGTGATCCGGTCCAATCAACATTAGTATAGACTTCTAAGTCTCTAGTACTTAAACAGCTATTTAGGCTTTAATACACTATTAGCTGTGTAGACAACTTCCAACGGTAATGATAAACAGAAATAATCTAGGATATAAGTTAATGATATTATTATTAATATTATAGGTTTAATATTATTATTATCAACTTATAATATATTATCTTTTTAATGAAAGAAAATCCTTAGAGCTTAGATTAGCTCTTGTGTTTATCTTTTTACGTTGTAGATCATCTAAATCAGGTTTCCTTGGCTGCTTCAAATTTCCAGCATCATGGAATTCCATAGACAAGACATCTCCATGGAATCTTCTTCATCCCATGAAGCAAACCTAGAATCATCCTTAGATGGTCCAGACCCAATCAAGTGGCTTAGCTTGCTTTCAGGAATGTTCTCACCAGTTGTGACCATTTCTAGTATTTTATGTTTGAAGCTCTCCTATTATAGCGGTGTCTTGGTAGCAGCAATGGTATCTTCAGAGGTAGAATTACTTGCTGTTGAACCAGACATAGCTCAAGAAAGGTTCAGAGGGAGAAAAATCATGAATAGAGAACAAACAGCTTTGATACCATCAAAATATTTCTTTGTATTTCACTTAAAGAATACAAAGGCAAACAACTCTTGAAATAGAGCTTAAAGGCCTAAGGGTCACAAGAAAAGACCACAACCATTCAAACGCCGAAATGAATTAAGAAAAGGAACGGATAGAAGAATGAGCTAGCCAAAGCAAATACAGGATGAACAAAGAAATAGAAGACTAATAATAAAAGAAGACTGACTATATCTAACATTTACTACAAAATACATTTTTCTAGAATTCACCTTCTATTTCTCCGTCGATGCTAAGCTAAGGGTCCTAGGTCTCATTTGATGTCATGAGCCCAGACTGTTGAAGTGAAAGGAAATACAAGCCGTCATTTTTTGATTTTTTATTCTTTGGTATCTACATGAAATCCGTACATGAGATTGTTTACTAAACGAAAAGGTAGAAACTCCTTACATGAGATTTTTATTTAATTTGTTACACAAGATTGCATAGAAATTGAAAGATAATGGTGATGCGGCAGAAATCCTGAGGATAGGGAGATTATGAAGAAGATAACCATTATCCCTGCTACTTAATATTAACATTATAGAGCAATATGATAAGTTGACGACCTATTACTTTTACAAACTAAAGAAGTGATCCAGTATATTATTGATAACTAGTCAGAACAGACTAATTTTAAGTAATAATTTTGTTTATGATAGTGCTTGTAATTAATCTTTGACTTCTGGTGTATACTGTACATGTTACACTCCTCTTTACAAAGGTTCCTGGGGGTTAAGGAGTAACAAATTTTTTGATAATGATTGAAGACTTCAAATCTCTAATTTTTGGGGTAGCATGCAGAAAAATCAAGTGGAAGAGACCAGTCAACACCATTTAATCACTCTCAAGACAGAGAAGGATGGACTTGATTCCTTACTTAGCAAGGAGAAATTGCATAACCTCCAACTTAAGCAAAAATTGGGGGAAGCAGAGGCTCACAACACAGAGATTTACCAGGCAAGTTGTTGTGTCTGTTGTTGCTCTTGTTATTATTTATATTGTTGTTGTTGTATTTTCTTTTTCTTTTTGTGTTTTGGGGACATGTTTAGAGTGTGGGACAATTCACAAAGCAAGTTAAGTTCAAAGTGAGAAAAACCGCACTCCCTTTCTCTTTTCTGTGATACAGGATAACTTCCTTTAACATTTTCTTTTCATCTTCTCTTATATTCACTTTTATATACGGTTTGGAATTTGGTTAGGTATAACTAAATGATTGAGGACTTTTCTGATTTAGATAGAATATCATATTTGAGCTCCTGATTGGGTTGAGTGGTTTTCTTTTTATTTCTCGACTACATAAATCTTTTTAATCGGGTGTTTTAGGATTGAAATGTTGGACAAAACGTCGCCATGTTATTGCATTGTGGAGTTTTCCACTCCATGGTCCAGAAAATTCCCTTTGCATTACTATAGCCGGTGATTTGATGATTGATGCAAATAGGTTGTCTCTATTCGTAGTCTCTATTTCATGATACCTTGGTCTCATAATATTTGGAAGTACAAAAGGTGTGCTTCTTTGCATGTTTTCATTATATGCTCATTAGAGCATTTTTACCATCATCTTAATAGCGCGTCCATATCTCTACTTACATAGAGGTATTATTATTGTTGTTCTTGAATGGGGTATGTAAAGGAAATTTCTTACTAAGAGTTTATCTGTTCATTATATGGAACATGAGTATACAATCTTTTCCCAAGTATAGTTGTGTTCCATTTCCTTGTTTAAGTAATTGTTGTATCACTAAATAGAGGTGTTATCGCTTGATGGGATTTCGCAAAGAAGTGTACACTTGACTAGTACAGTGGTATGTCTGTCATCTGACATTTGTTAGCATACAGAGCTCGATAGAGACAAATGTTTCATATAGCTGACCCCACCACCTTGTTGGAATAAGGCTGTGTGTTATTGTTGTTCTAAAATTTAATAATAATTTTTTTTCTTCATAAAAATGACATTCTGCAGGAACTTCAGTCAGTAAGGGGTCAGCTTGCTGCCGAACAGTCCAGATGTTTCAAACTTGAGGTACTTGACTTGGCAATCTTTTCTTGGTTATTTCTCATGTTCCACTGCCTATTCTGGATTTTTTAATATATATTGTTGTACGTGCAACAATATATTTTTTGGAAAATTGTCCTTAAGAGGGGACAACATTCATGAAAAGTAATGAGCACTGATTTTTGTACTACTCCCATAATACAAATCTTTTTGGCACAATAAAACTTTTTTAGTTTTTTGTTTTTGTTATTTTCATCTTTCAAGTGAAGTATGTATTTATTGCCTTCTAACTAGTAATAGTGGGTATACATATAAATAGGTTGATGTTGCGGAGTTGCGACAAAAGTTGCAGACAATGGAAAGCTTACAAAAAGAAGTGGAGATTCTGAGGCGGCAGAAAGCAGCTTCGGAACAAGCTGTCATAGATGCAAAACAACGACAGAGCTCAGGGGGCGTATGGGGTTGGCTTTCCGGAACTCCTCCCAACCAAAAACTACTAGAAGAACAAGATGATGATGATGAATAATAAACTCTTTATACTCTACTACTCATATGAAGGCCAGCCGTCACCACAGGGGGTGCTCATCTTCACCCGATACTATCTTCATTATTTTTTTTTTTGCTCTACATTTGTGTCCGACCGATGTTGGATTGAAACATATAACTTTTGTAATTTGTATAATGTGTTTTTGAGGTCGTTGCCGGTTTTTGTCAGTAATTATTACATCAGTGTTCCCCCTGTCATATACAAGATTGTATTGTTCTACAGGATTGTATTCTAAGACTGAATTGTAAGAGAGGCAAAGAGAGAGAGAGAGAGATTCATTCTTTACTGCTGAGTACAAAATGTTAGTAGTAGTATATTTTTATTAAAGAAATCCAGTTTCTATTGAATCTGTTCTTCTGGTGTATTATTATATTCACTTTTCTGTTCTGGCAAGCTGGAATATAGAGGATTCTTCTTTATCATTTCATATGGTAATTTATATAATGTGTTTTTTATGGGGATGGGGGTGGGGTGGAACTAGCAAGTGTTGTTTTCCTGACTCCGGTTTCGTTTCCCAAATTACATGGATCGATCTGTATAAGAAAACCAATAGTCGTTTTCTGAAAAAAAAAAAAAAAGAACAGTAAAATAAAAAGAACTCGGACCAAGCAGGTAAACCTCATTGTGCACCTCAGAAATCTCCATGAAAGCCATGGAAAGCAGGAAAACCAAATAAACAAAAACAGTGAGGAAACTTTATACTTGAACTTGGTGGGGGAGGGGTGTGCTAAAGGAGCCGAGGGTGGGGAAGAGGGGAAGGGGAGGAGAATTGCTTAGTAATTTAATTCATGAAACTTTTAATTTTCTCAATTTGATTTTATATATAAATGTCCCTTCGGGGACATCCGATCCGATTTTATATATATATATGACGCTAAAGGTACAATTATACAATGCACACACATTTGATCCAATTGGGAATCGAACCCAAGACTTCAGCAATAACCACATATCAAAGCCTCATTCTTGATTTGTGGCCAATGGTTATTGTTGAGACTTCAGGACCAAGAGGTCCTAAGTTCGAGTACGTCCCGGTTGGGACAAATGTGTGATGCCATGTATTACCAGGTGATTCTAAATTTGAGTCTCAGTTGGGACAGATGTGTGCATGCGTGATATCATTATGCATAGTCATTATGCCCGCTGTCACTACATCAATTGGATCTTTCTTTCTTTCTTTTTTTTTTTTTTTTTTTTTTTTTTGACTTAAAGTCCCCGGTATCCGAAACTAACTGGTCTGATTAATCCGAAGTTCGGTCCGGGTCGTGCTTACAAAATCTTATTCAAGGGTGGTCTAGCCAAGAGCTCTTTCAACATGGGGCGTCTCTGAGGAAAAATCGAATCAGTGACCTCCCTAGGCATTATGCCGTTGTCACTATGTCGATTTGATGATCTTTTAAATTTATTATTGCTTTAGTTATAAGTATTTGAATATTTATCGTTATGTAACGTAGTCATTATTCCCATTGTCACTACATTGATTTGATGTTCTTTTAAATTTATTATAGTTTTTAGTTATAAGTATTTGTATATTTTTAATTAATATTCATTTAAAATAACAAGTGGTTGAATAATTAATTAATATTCATTTAAATTAGGTATAGCGTTTAAGGGTGATTATTATTAATTGAATATCAATATGTGATTTAAATTAGGTATAGCGTTTAAGGGTGATTATTATTAATCGAATATCAATATGATATTTATTAGAGTTAAGTATGGTGTTCGACTATGATTATAAGAAATTTATATAATTGATATTCATTTTACTTTATTACAGTGTTTAAAATAAACTATAACTTTTTCTCAAATTTTTTTTTTGTCTATAAGCAATTGAACATCAAATTTGGTGTATATGATTTTTTTTATATATGATTATCGATGATTATCATAAGTGACTATTTATGTAAATTAATATAATGTATAATCAAGTTTATTATGACGTTTAATGATGATGATTACGAGTATTTATGATGTATAACCTATTTTATTAACAAACATTTGTTAGCTTGATTGTAAATAGTGAAAGAGTTAGGGGCTTTGGTTGTCGGTTCGATTTTGGTCGACTAAATTTATTTTTTAGTATTTACAATGTTTTTGCTTGAACAATAAAAACAATTTAAAAAAATAGGCAATGAAAGAGTGTTTTTTTTTTTTTTTTTTTTTTTTTTTTTTTTGACAACGGCAATGAAAGAGTTAGGTGAAAAATAAGGGTATATTTGTCTTTAGACAATTTTTTTAGAATTTCTTATACTCCGTTTTTAAGTGGCTTTTATTGGCACCACAAAACAGCTTCCGGCATCCAAAAAAATACTTAGAACATCATGAGTATTTTTGACTATATCAGTTGTACTAACGTTCTATCTCAATAATAACGTCAGTGGCACTGACGTTATAATTATAAATATGTCATTGTTGAAAAACTTCAATCCACTGGCGTTATTATAAAAAAGAAACGTCAGTGGCACTGAAGCCGGAATTAAAAAAAAAATACATGTGTGGTGCTGGAAGTAAATAAAAAATAATTATAAATAAAGGATGTCGGAAGTAAATGAAAAAAAAGAGTGCTGATAGTAAATTCGCTTTGCCGATAAAAGCCGCCCTTTTTTATTGATCAAAGTTTATTTGGGTTAAAAAAAAAAGAGTTTGAGAAAAGCCTATCTAGGTCATTATCCCTTTGCATTATATGGTCCCATACTAAGATTTTTTTTATTTTTCTTTTGATAGCACATACTAAGATTTGTTTTATTTTATTTTGAGGGTAACATACTAAGATTTGGTAGCTTGCCCTTTTCACAAAAAAAAAAAAAAAAACCTACCGGCTACCGGATGTGATTGTGTTTACATAAGTGATCATCTGGTGACAGAGAGCTCTAAGAAACAGACTGTTGCAGCTAGATGAAGCACCAAGTGCCTCAAACAGATTTATCAGTTGGGAGACAATGGCGTAAGCAACTACTTAGTGTATTAGGCTTTCATCGACTTCACATTCCCATTATTTGGTTTGATAACATTATGGCTACAACTTTAGCACAAAATCATGTGTAAAACACGAGGACTAAACATGTTGAAGTCGGTGCTCACTACAATATCAGGGATCAAGTTATAGGAAAAAAGTTGTATGTACTTGTGCAACCATTTATTTTATGAAGGGGGGAGGGGGCGAAATTGGGATTATATCAGCTTTTAGCTAGACATGTATGTAATATAATATATGCTGCCGTCTTTAAGCTTAAATATATGAAACAAGTGGTGGGCTGATACACAGCCATCTTCCTTTTGCTGTTCATTTTGAAGCTTCCTTTTCGCGGTTTCCTCGTCGGCCTCCTACCAATTTTCACGTGGAAGACCACCAGGGATATATATATATATATATAAAATCAAAAAAAGAACAATTCATTTCCAGTTTCATTAGCACTACGGCCAGAATTTGACTTGACTAGAGCATTTACAATACAATCCACTTTTTTGGTTTTTTTGGTTTTTTTTTTTAAAATTACCAAAATTAAACCCAAACCCCTGCCTAGCAAATTACAAGCAGCAAACTACAAGACATGAGAGCACGAACCCTCAAATATAGTTCGGCATCTGCTTTAGTCAACAAGTACACTCCGTATTAAAAAAAAGAAGGAAACACTTCTACTCACCACAAAGCAGCTGCAGCAAACCATACAACGGTGTAATTATCAATTGGGACCTTCAATCCATTTGGCATTAAATTTAGCATTAAATAAAGTTGGCAATCTTAGAGGTGATACGGAACGTAGCCGAACGAACCCTCTAGAGTTTTCAAGATACCCTCACATCTGCACAGGAGACTCAACATCGTTTGTCTGATGTCAGAATTAGGTGGAGCACGAGCAACAGCAAGGTTGTTTCTTGGCTGTATAATATCATCAATAGTTTGAGGAAAGTTATTTGGAGGAAATGGAAATGGAATTGGAAATTGAAATTGAGAGGAATGAACAGGAATAGTAGTCGTCGTCGAAGAAGAAGAAGGTGTTGGGACAACCACGTGAAAGTTGTCTGTCGTATTATAATTCAATCCATGAGAAGATGCAATGTTGTCATCGGCATTTGTTCTATTACTTCCATCACCATTACCACTTCCACCACCATCACCTAACATGAATTTTACACGCCCTTTACCACCATTTCCATTACCACCGCCGGGAATGCTAACCCCCCCATCTTCATACGGTGTCCTTCTAAGGCATGATTTCAGCTGCTGATCTCTCGATTGTGGAGTTCCTCCAATGTGGTGGGAATCATCAACTTGAACCTTGGTTGATTCTGCCTCTGGATTTTCACTGTCCTTTTCACGAAGGTAACACCTGACGTTCATGTAACCAAAGTTACTACTGGTAGCAAAATTTAAAGCAGCCTGCGCATCACTTTTACGGTTGTAAACCACCCGGCATGTATGTGATGTATAGAAGATTCTTGTAGCTTTATAGTCCATCGACCCAAATCGTGCAAACTTGGCCCTAAGTTCTGCACTTGATGGCAATGAAGCTTCAGCAGGGAACCTCATGATCAGTATCGTCGGGCTTGCAGCAGCCGCAGCCTCAGCCTTTGCTGGCAGCTCTTTTTTCTTTGCTGGTTCTGATCCCGATCCCGGTCCTGATCCTGATCCTGATAACCCCACCACCAACACCCTTGCTGGAGGTTTTCGTGCAGCAGCAACTTCTTTACCATCAATTCGCGGTGTGTCTGACATCTTCTTCTGAGAGAACTTCTTTTCCACTGTCTGAGCACCAATCACTTTGCTTGCTTCAATAGTATTGCTATCTTTTCCATCAAGTTTATTAGCTTCAGAAACTCTCTTCTTCGCAGCTAACAATTTCACATCTTTGATTCGTTTCTTTTTTGCAGCTACTAGCTCTAGATGATCAGAAGGACCACGTTTTAACCCTCCTTTTGCTGAATCCTCCTCCAGACTGGCTACAGGCTTAGGTGTTCTCAGTGATGGCCGCGTAGCTTTGGGTTTTTCAGTACTATTATTGTTATTGTTATTATCATTATTGTCAGATGAGCTAGGAAGTGAAGCCAGCATACTGAGACGAGCTTCTCTTGATTCATTTGATGGGCTTTTCAGATACACAAGAGACCGGAAATTCATAAAAACCTGCGATACGTATGCAGAACAATTGCTCTCAGCACCATGGAAGGGATTCAGAGCAAGAGCTCGCAAGTCGTGAAGTAACTGTGGAAGATTGACCTGCGAGTCTTTATTCGGTTCTCCTTCTAATAATAAACCAGGAAACATTGGATATCTTGCCACTTCATCTCCCTGCTGGTTGACCTGACAATCCTCTCGACCAGGATATACTTGTGCGGACGGAAAATTCTCTCGAATCTTCCCCGCCACTGTTGCACCATTATCATCAGGACCTGGAATCGATGTAGGACTGGATTTTGTTTCCATGGCCAAATCTTTCTTTCTCTTCTTAGTCTTCTCCATTGCAACACAACTCTCGGAATCCATATGACCAAAAGGTTGCTTACGAACTTTGGCCTTCTTAAGTTCACGGTCTGTTTTCTCAACAGATAGCTTTTTCTCAGCAGCTCCAGAATTATGTTTTTCACCGAGATTATCATTAACTAGCTCATTTGCATGGAACTGGTCAGCCACTGGTTGATCCTCTGATGCCTGCGCAACTTCAGCAGCATTTGGTAAAGTAGAATGACTAGCCGCACACAGCACGTCAGGATTCGGCTCCTTCGCTGGAGGATCAGAACCATCTATTTGAGATGGATGGCTTGACATACTGGCTGGCTCATCTATCCTCTTAAAACTATACTTATCCTTTTCTGGCTCGTCCTTTGATTTACTTGGTTTTCTAGAAGTCGTCCTCTTTCCCAGAGCTTCTGCGAACACAAGTCTGCCACTCAAAGGAGCTGCAAGAGGGGAAGAGAGGGAGAGGAGCATCAGTCCATGATCATAATTGAGTGTCAAGGGTGTCTGTCAGAGAATACAGTTTATATACTTCATTTCTTTTTTATTTTAAGTCTATTTCACTTTTGTAGACAAGAATATGGAAAACACACAGATCAAGCTTACTTTAATTAGGAAGTCAAAGAATAAGTTATAAAATAATAATCATGAAATCCTATGTTAATAGCCAGGAATCATGCTAATGAGAAAACAGCCATTTTAGATGCACTTTATGGTAGAACTCAGATATACCATAAATGAAGAACAAATTGTCAAAGAGAAAAGCCTATCTACATAAGAAATTCTCTCAACAACACAAGGATAAACTAGTAGACATATTACCACCCAAGATGCCCGAAAAGAACAAAAAAAACAACTCGGTGACAAAACAACCATGCTAAAATCATGCACGAGTGCAAACATAAAAGGAAATACCTTCCCATCTATACCTTCAAAAGTTACATCAAGTAATACAAGGATACAATGACTGGACAAATTAAAGTGTATGTGCCGTTTTGTGTCCAAATGACAGTATAGATAATTCTTGAGCAAAGTGAAGGACTAGGTAGACTTTTGGTGAATACATCAGCCACTTGATTTTTTGAGTTGATATAAGATAGGAGAATCTCACCCTTCATCATCTTCTCCTTGATAAAATGCCTATCAATCTCAATATGTTTTGTTCTGTCATCAGACTGGATTCTTTGTAATCTCAATAGCAGATTGATCCACACCAGATAGACAAGGAGTAGAAATAACAAGTCTTAGTTCCTCATAATCTTCTCTGTACCCATAATATCTCACACATACATACCTGCAATGGCCTGTGCTCACCTCGGCCGAACTTCTAGCCCTGGCCTGATCGCTCTTGCTTCTCCAAGAAACCAGATTTCCAAAACATAAATGCACCATCCAGAGGTTGATTTTCTATCAATATTGCAACCGCCCAATCAAGATCCACATATGCCTCAATTCTTGCATTTTTTCAGATCTTTGAATAGTATACCTTTTCCTGGATTCCTTTCAAAAATCTTAGAGTCCGGATGCGAGCAGTGTAGTGAATTTCTTTTGGTGAATGCATGAATTGGCTGAGTTTGCTCACAGCAAATGATATGTCCGGCCTGGTATGAGATAAGTAGATTAATCTCCCTATAAGTTTTTGATATCGTTCTGCTTCAATGTCTGGACCTGTGTCATCCTTTCCAAAGTTCACAGTATTATCAAGGGGTGTACTAACAGGTTTACACCCTAACAAGCCATAATCAGATAATAAGTCCATAGTGTATTTCCTTTTGGGAGAGAATGATACCCTTAGATGACCTAGCAACTTCAATACCAAGGAAGTATTTTAGGTGACCTAGATCCTTTACCTCAAATTGTTGATTCAAAAATTGCTTTAAGGATCTGATTTCTTCCTCTGAGTTTCCTGTGATGATGATATCATCTACATACACAAGGAGAATAGTTATCTTGCCGAGAATGATCATGTTTGTAGAACATTGTATGGTCACTTGTGTGCCTTGATGATAAGCGACTTTCCTTCATAGCCTTGGTAAACTGTCAAACCAAGCCCCTGTGGGATTGCTTTAAACCATAGATAGCTTTGTTGAGTTTCAGAACATGATTAGGTTTAAGCCTGAATCCAGGGGGATAGTGCATATAAACATCCTCTTTCAAATCCCCATTTAAGAAGGCATTTTTAATGTCCATTTGATAGAGAGGCCAATTTAGAACAGCAGCAATAGAAATCAATATTCTAACAGAGTTTAGTTTAGCTACAGGTGCAAATGTCTCATTAAAGTCAATCCCTTGAGTTTGAGTAAAACCCCTTGCAACCAACCTTGCCTTGTACCTGTGAATGGTACCATCTGGGTTATGTTTGATGGTGAAAAGCCATCTACACCCAACTGGTCTCACTCCCTGTGGTTTAGGAACACAATCCCAAGTATGATTTTTATCTAAAGCTGACAGTTCTTCAAAAACAGCATTTTTCCACTTAGGATCACCTAAGGCATGTTCAATGGACTTAGGAATACAATGAGTGTCAATATGAGACAAGAAAGCTTGGTAATCTGGAGAAACTTTACTATAGGCCACAAAATTCCGAATAGGATGTTGGGTGCATTCTCTCCTACCTTTTCTAAGGGCAATAGGCAGCTCATCCTCAATCATAGGTGGTGGAAGGACAGTATGAGTTTCAGATGAGGTAGGTAGAGTAGATGATTCATCAGGTTGTAGAAAAGGCTGTATTTGTGAGTCTGTAGAAGATTCAGTAGGCTCAGGTCTCCTGTTTTTTCTGGTGTAAACAATAACCTCTTTTTCAGTTTGATGGGGGTGTTTGTTAGTGGGAGTACAGGTAGGTATGGAGGGTGCATTAACAATAATAGGCAGGGTGACAGTGTTTTCAGTGAGCAAGTCATGATCAATAGGTTTGTTTTCAGTTTTAGAGTAGAAAGGCAGATCTTCTATAAAGGTAACATCATAGGTGATGTACGTTTTATGTGTTTTGGGGTCAAAGCATTTGTACCCCTTTTTTGTAGGAGAATAACCAAGGAAGATAGTCTTAACAGACCTAGGATCAAACTTGCTTCTGTTTGGATTATGGTTGTGGACAAAAGCAGTACATCCAAATATCTTTAGAGAGATATCAGATAGGAGTTTTGTGCAAGGGTAGACAGCTTTTAGGACATCACAAGGGGTCTTGAATTTCAACATCCTAGAAGGCATTCTATTAATCAAGTATGTGGCAGTTAGAACAGCTTGACACCAGTAAAAAATAGGAACATTATAGGTAAATATTAAGGTTCTGGCAACCTCTAAGAGATGTCTGTTTTTCTCTCTGCTACCCCATTTTGTTGTGGTGTGTTTATGCGGGAGGATTGATGGACAATTCCTTTTCGGTGAGGAAAGGGACAGATGTGAATTAAAGTACTCGATCCATTATCCGATCTTAGGATCTCGAATTTTGGTTTAAAAAGCGTGTTTCAACAAAGTTGTAGAAGTTAGTGAATATGGTTGCAACATCGATTTTTGGCTCATTAGGTAAACCCATGAAGTTACGGAATGGTCATCGATGAAAGTGACAAACCAAGGTTTTTGGACGAGTTTGAGACTCTGTAAGGACCCCAAACATCATGGTGGACAAGAGCAAAGTGGTGCGATAGGAGTATAGGAGCAGATTTGTAAATATTTCTAGTTTGTTTACCAAGAATGCAGAAATTCACATTTCAAATTTTCCATACAAACTCCGAGAAAATAAGGAGGGATACAATTTTTCAAGTACACAAAATTAGGATGGCCTAGTCTAAAATGTAAGTGAATAATTTTGTTACATTTAGAATCTAAACTAGCCACTAATCCACTTGGTTCCTCTAAGAGCTTGGTATGGAGCAGTGCTGAGACCTCCTTAGTACTCCTAGCACCGCCAATCTTCATCATAGACTCCAGGATCCTGAAACTCACAATGGGTATCCGAGAAAGTTAGGTGAGCATTTTCTATCTCTACAAAAGCTGTTTGTGAGAGAGAAGGTTACATTTGAGGTTAGGAACATAGAGGACATTTTCTAGGTGAATGTTAGGTTGAAGTCTCACTCTACCTTTTCCTAACACCCTTTTTGAAGAACCATCAGCTATAGTGACATAATGATGATAATCAATACTTGTGAAAGTTTCAAAAGCAGAAAGTTCACTGTCATATGGCTAGAAGCACTGAGTCAACAATCCATTTGTGGTCTTCATATGCAAAGCAGCCTCCTACTGTGTGATTCAAAGAGTTGTTTTGAAGTTTCTTCAACATCATCTGAGAGTGTTCAATTTGCTCTTCCGAGAATCCTTGTCCTTGTTCATAAACACTAAATGCCTTGTTTTGTTCATTACCTACGCCTTGCGATCTTGACTTGTCGATTTTTAAGAAGATGAGGTGGTTTCCCGTGTAGTAGCCAAGATTTTTCCTTCAGTGACCCTTCTTTTTTACGGTGATCACATATGATTGGCCCAATTCTCACTCCTCTTGAATTTGTTGTAAGTTGCATTTGCAACATCCGGTTGAAGCTTTGAAAAGCAGATGTTACTTCTCCTGAGTTGGGAGTATACCTCCAGGATATAGGCATAACTCCTCTTCTACACTCCTCCTTTCTTAGAATACTAAAGGCATCATCAATAGATGGGAAGGGTGATATAGCCAGAATTCTTTCCCTAGCAGCCTCATAAGTAGTGTCTAGTCCTCCCAGAAAGTCTAGTAACCTATCTCTTTCTACTTCCTTTTTATGAATGTCTGCATCCTCTGTGCATTTCCATTCCTTGACTGTAAGTTGATCATATTCCTCCCACAGATTGGTTAGAGCATTGAAATACTCATTTATTGGCTGTCCAGCTTGGACAGTATTCCTTAGTTTGAGTTTCAGCCCATAAACTTGAACATAATTACCTTCATTAGAGTACAGAGACTCTAGTTTCTTCCATATATTGAGAGTGCGATTTGGCATATAAAAAATTTGAACTTATTTTTTCTATCATAGAATTCATAAGCCAAGATCTTACAATAGCATCTTGATTTCCCAAGTATCAAACTCCTTCGATGTTTTGTCGATGGAGATACTGAGTGGATCTGTGAGGTATCCTTTCTTTCCTCTTCCCAAGACATAAGTATAAACAGATTTGTGACCATGACACATAATTTGGTCGAGATAATTTTTTAGAGGTGATTTGGAGTGAAGGATTATCAGCTCCATTGAATGAGAGAGAGATAGAGGAAGGAGTTGTTTTGATGATCGGTCATGGTGAAGAAGCAGGACTGAACTTTGAGTAGAAGGAGAAGAAATCGATTAAAAGCACTGAAATAAGTTCGGTGCTCTGCTACCATATAGATAATTAGAGAGTGGGTGAAGAAGATAAATGATAAGAGAAAATTAACTCTTCATATAAAACTTAGCCAAAACAGCCAGAATAAATAGATCCATTACAAGTGACCCTTGAGCTTAAAGTAAGCATGCCTATCTAGGAAAGATAAAAAGTAACTAACAGCATTAATGACAACTTAGAGTATCTTTTCTAGAGTGGGCAGTCTAAAAAGACTTTTACAAGTAAATAACCGGCCTATGTAACAATTAAAAAATATAACTATATGATACATACACTACATTGTATTTTATTTTATACTTCAATAGACAGGTAGAAACGAAACAAGATCATCTACACCAGTCATGGGGCCACAAAGCTTCAGATATTACTGTTTGGCGACACCACTGGGAGTTGAACATTGTGCGTGAATTAGGGAAATCAGACTGGAGGCTCAGAAAATTGGGAAAATTGGAAAGGAAAGGAAATGGGGTATTTTAGTGTGCAATCATCTTACACTTCACTTTCTGTAGATGATCGTCTCTTTTTTCACAATTTTTCTCTTATGTGCTCTACACCATTCCTCTCTCCCTCTTCATCAATGCACAAGGATCATATTTATAGGGAATAAAGGGTGCTAGCCATCGAGGATCAGAGGAGGCATTAACAGCAAAGGACCATGAGCACACTAATGGTGGCAGGGTATAGTCAAGTGTAGATAGTTCGGTCGGCCAGTGAAGCAGGGCATGAAGAAGCAGCAAAGCCATGTATGGTGGAACAGAGTTTTGCAGCCTTACTATATCTATATCTATCTACATAAGTATATATGTGTGTGTGTATATATCTGTGTGTGTACGTATATATATGTGTGAATATATGTATGTATATGTATACATATGTATAGAGGCATGCATGAGGGCACAGGAGACGATGTTATTAAGGGGAGAAATTTTCCTGGCCATTTAATCAGGTGATAAACGCCGGTGTAGTAAGATCAGGTTAAAATGTGAAACAATCAAGAAATCCAAAGAATCCAAAAAAAAAACATCTTGCAAAGTTTCCACCAAGGTATGCGAATTTAGGCATAGAAGGCTGTCATTCAACCCCAAATTAGCAGAGAGCTGTGATGGTGACTGTATAGCTATGATTGTTGTGCTTCTTTTCATTAAGAAAAAACTATAAGGTTGCTCAAAATTGTAATGACTCAGAAAATTAAAAAAATACAACAAATTCTAGAAAAATGCAGGGATCAAGGGTCCTCTACAACATCTTTGATTTGATTTATAAAACTTGAATGTGAACAAATGAGGGAGTGTGTTAAAATAGGAGAAAAATGTGATATAGCCGAGTCAAGTTACCTGACAAAATGATACATTAATTAGATGTCTACGTAAACCAAACACAAATATTCATTCAATCAAGAAGTCCTTCTTGGAGCCTGAAGCATATGCTTGGTAAACTATTTATAATTCACTAGTTAGTGCAAAGAGTGGCAAACCATCCATCTCCGGAGTGGATCCATTATTCTAATTAGTCACAATAACTAATGTGTTTATGAGTTGTGGGGGTGGGGCCACCAAACTGATTCTGTATTTTATTTTGAACTCCGCTAACTAATCTACCACTCAAACATCGTAAAAAGTATAATGTCGGACATTTAACGTATTTTCCAAATGAAAAAAACAAACGCCATTACTGTCCTTCCAAGCCCCTCAACACTGATGACCATCTCTCTCCTAGTCGTTTTAAGTCATATTCTCAACAAGAAATTTTCAGAAAGATCCAAGGCCATGCACTTTTCAGATTGAACTTACAAGGTAGCAGACTTGAACATGCAAGGCATACTAAAGCACACAGTACAACTCATTTTGACAAGGAACTATATCAGAACAGAGCAAAGATAACATGATTAAGCATGCAGTACCAATCCATTTCACGAGAAAAAGTACCAGAGAGAGCTTTGATACAAACAACGGATCCATTAAAAATAGCAAGGCAGCAGTGTCCTTGGTAAATTTTTTTTATTTTATTTTTAATTCAGGTCCTTGGTAAAATTTGAAAAGTAGAACTGTTTAACATTCAATCAATGATAATAACACGCTTGGATTGAATATTGAAATGGACAATAAAAACAAAATACTTATAAAGATTGAGGCAAATAAATTATGGGATATACCCCGTCACCAAAGTATAAAAACTGTGTCCACAAACTCAACTTTCTGACGACGAACCAATTCGACATTGCAAATGCTCCATAATATCCTCTCTATTCCGGTGGCAGAGAGCATGGAAGATTGAATCCCGCCACATCACAACCTAGCCACCCGATTTTCAGTCCCCAAGGAAGGGAATTTCAATTCTTATTTCCTATCTCTTTCGAATTACTTAAACTCCAAGTACAGATTATATACTTCATAAGCATCAATGAAAGTCAATTTTAACAAATCTTAAAAAATGAAAACCGCAGAAAACTGAGGGGGATCCAACCAACTCCCTTTCTCTTTCTAACTTTCTTACTATAATTCAAACTCTCCTTCCCCTACTTAGCTACTCCCACCCACCCACTATCCACCACCTTTGGCATACTGACCCTGTTTCGGCCCTCCCTTGCCACTGTGGAGCCATCGCTTGGCTGTCCGCTCACCTAAATCTCTTCACTTTTCTTGCCCCCATTCCATCCTCTCCACACACAAACTCCACTAGCAAACTTCACCCCCACCGCCGATCGACTCCGTCATTGTTATCGCCATCGCCGTTGCCATTGATGGACCAGCCCTAGGCTGTGTATTTGGCTATTTGCACAGAAAGACTCCCTTCTCCGTCTACTCCCACTTGTTGCAAACCACCCTTTCTTCTCCATCTACTCAAGATACCCCAGACCACTGACAAACCTATCACCTACGCAGCTGGCACAGACCCATTGTCAGAGCCTAACTTATTGAATTTAGAGAAGAAAAACAGAACCTTTTATTGATATTGTCGTAATTACTAAAGTCAAACCCCATTCTACTTCCTCAATCTAAGGAATTGAGCATGGAAGCCCTAATTCTCCCAATATTCCCAATGCCTCGCGCAGCAGCCTTATTTAATCAAACCAAACAAAATAAAAGAGATAAAAATAAACATGCAACAAAAATATCACACATACACTAAAAACAAACTAATGAATGTCAGCATCTCCCCCCCCCCCCCACACCCACCCTCAAGTTAGGCAAAGATGTTAACCATGCCTAACTTGCTGGTAAAATCTTCAAACCCCACTCCACCAATGCTTTGCTTAACCCATCAGCTGCCTGCTGTGAAGATGGAAGATATGGCACATAAATCAACTCACTTTCCAATTTCTCCTTAATGAAGTGACAATCCACATCAATATGCTTGTAACTGTCATATTGTACCAATTCATTAGCAACTGAAATTGCAGTTTTATTATCACAATAAAGCTTCATAGGAACTTCCAGCTCAACTCCCACATCTGTCTGGACCTTCTTTATCCAAAGGATTTCACAGATTCCTTGAGCCATGGCTCGGGATTCAGCTTCAGCTGTACTTTTGGCCACCACATTCTGTTTTTTGCTTCTCCATGTAACATGGATACCCTATAAAAAGGTGCAATATCCAATAGTAGATCTTCTCTCTTTTGAGCCAAACCAATCGGCATCTGCAGAGGCCTCTACACTCTTCATGTTATATTTTTAAAGATTAGACTGATTCCAACAGTTCCTTTCAAGTACCTAATTATCCTCTGAACTGCCTGTTGGTGAGGAACACATGGAGCATGCATATACTGGCTAACCACTCCAACAGCATGAAAATATTCGATCTGGTATGTGCTAAGTAAATAAGCTTGTCAACCAGTCTTTGGTACCTTTCTCTATCAGGAACACATGGAGCATGCATATACTGGCTAATTACTCCAACAGCATGGGAAATATCGGGTCTGGTATGTGCTAAGTTAATAAGCTTGCCAACTAGTCTTTGGTACCTTTCTCTATCAACAGGAATTGTTTTCAGCTTCAAGGAGCTTAAAATTCTACAAATATGTTCCATTGGACTACTAGTTGGTTTGAGGCCTGTCATACACCACACATCTTTCAACAAATCTAATATGCACTTCCTTTGAGAGACAACCATACCTCTCTCAGACCTAACAACTTCCATTCCAAGGAAGTCTGTCAACCTTCCCAAATCCTTTATTTCAAATTCAGGGGCTAGGGATGCCTTGACATGTTCTATTCCAGTGAAGTCATTCCCAGTAAAGATGATATCATCCACCTAGACCACCAGCACGGTCGCCTTCCCACACTCACCCTGCTTCGCAGAGAGTGTATGATTAGAGTGACCTTGATTGAAGCCAATTCCCACAAAGAACTTCATGAATCTTTCAAACCATGCTCTTGGACTTTGCTTAAGTCCATACAAAACCTTCTTTAGCTTAGAGACTTTACCACTTGACTTCTAAGAGAACCCAGGAGGCAACTCCATAAATACATCCTCTTTAAGATTGCCATTGAGAAAAGCATTCTTTACATCTAGTTGGCATAACTCCCAATTTAGATTTACAACAAAGAACAAAATTCTCATTCAATTCAATTTGGCTACAAGAGAAAAGGCCTCTGACTAGTTGATCCCATACGTTTGACTATATCCTTTAGTCACTAGACGGGACTCGTACAATTCCATAGACTCGCTGCCAGTGTTCTAAAAGACGCTAGGCAGTAGTCGGGCGGTCATGGGGCGCCTAGGCAGCGCCTGGGTGTTTTTTTATTTATTTGATTTTTTAAATAATACAATGGTTGTCCAACATAAATCAATACATCATAAAGCATAAACATCAAGTAAATGTGTCAAAAGACTAATTAAAGTACAAAAGCACATGAGATTATGTTAAAACAAGTCTAAGAAGTAAGAACTCAAGACTCTCAAGTTCAATCTTCAATCTCATTCCCCGAGTCTTCTACTCGTCCAACTCCAACATCACGCTCTTTGTTGGAAGCCCTAGACGCCTGGACCGCTTAAAGCCTGCCTGGAACCTGCCTAGGAGCAAACCGCCTAGATCTGACCGCCTAGGGTAAAATCGAGACGGCCAGGGACCTCCTAGCGCCTAGGCGGTCGCCTAGAGCGATTTTTAGAACACTGCTCGTTGCATTGTATTTAACTGCAAACACCCATCCACACCCTATTGGTTTCTTGCGTGTGGGAAAGTCCATGGTCTCCCAGGTACTATCCTTCTCCAAAGCCCTAAGTTCCGGCACTCCACCAGGGTGAGCTAAGAGCTTGATGAATATTTTTTTTGGAATTTTGATATCAGAAACCTTGGTAACAAATGCTCGATAAGCAGGAGATAGTTTTTCATAAGACAAGAAGTTGTTTAAAGAGTGTTGCATACACTTTCTGCTGGCAGTGTTGGAACCTTTATGCTTCGGATTTACAGGTCTTTTCATTGAATAAGTGGCATCCGTGAACCTTTGTACCTTAGGAGGTTGATCTTTAAGTGGTGTATGTTCCTGAGCTGTTGAAGGATTATACATTTCATCAGTTGGGTCACACACTTTCTGACCTTCCCTTGTCTTATTCTTTTGATCTAAGAGGGATTGACCAGACGGTATAGGCATTCTAGACACATCACCAAAGGATGGAAAGATCCCATCATCTTTTATAGGTCTTCCCTGAAGATGAGGTTGACCAATTAAAATATTCCCTCGAAGAAGGTAACATCCTTGGTTTCTATGGTCTTTCTAGTTTGGGGGTCAAAACATTTGTAGCCCTACTTATTAGTGCAATATCCTACAAACGTACATTGGTTAGATTTTGGTTCAAGTTTACCTTGGTTCTATTGATAGGCAAAAACAACACACCTAAAGACCTTAGGGGTAAATCCTGAACCAATCTAGTATCATGATAATAATTTTTAAGGACTTTTAAAGGGGTTTGAAACTTTATGCTCCTCGAGGGCATCTTGTTTATTAAATAAACAGGTGTAAAAATAGTCTCATTCCAAAGGTATTTGGGACATTTGGAATATATCATTATTGATCTAACAACTTCTGTAGGTGTAACGAGATACAAGAGCGACGTGTTAAATACAGAAGAGAATGCAATGGGAGACAATAAGAAGATACAACTTAAATGATAAAGTAATTAAAGAGAAGAAGAATAAGAGAAAAATGAACTCTTTCTTATTATCTTTCAGCCATAACTGGTCTGAATAAATAGAGGATACAAAAGACTCTTGAGTTTTAAAGTAGAGCATGCTTTATCTAGGAAAGAGAAAAAGTAACTAGTAATAAATACTATGTTCCCTTTGTAGAGTGGGCTAACTAAAGTAACATTAATGAAGGACTAACCGGCCTAAGTAACAACAAATATAACACTTATGATATATAAACAACATTATGCACTTTATACAAATATTTAAACTTCAATACTCCTCCTCAAGCTGGGATGTAGATATCGAGCAGACCAAGCTTGTCAATACATTTAGTCAGAGAAGGACCGGGAAGGCTTTTGGTGAAGACATCAGCCACTTGATTTTTGGAGTTGATATAGGATAGAAGAATCTGGCCCTTTGATCATCTTTTTCTTGATAAAATGTCTATCAATTTCAATGTGTTTGGTCCGGTCATGTTGAACAGGATTCTTAGTGATCTCGATAGCGGATTATCACTTTGTAAAGACAAGTAGGAGTAGAAATAACAAGTCTTAGTTCCCTCATAAGCTTCTGTACCCATAATATTTCACACATACAAACAGCAATTGCCCTGTACTCAGCCTCAGCAGAACTTCTAGCCACAATGATTGTTTCTTGCTTCTCCAAGAAACAGTTACCAAAAACATAAATGCACCATCCAGAGGTGGATTTTCTATCAATATTGCAAACCCACCCAATCGGCATCCACATATGCCTCAATTCTTTTATTTCCTTCCGTTCGAATAGTATACCACTTTCGGGTTCCTTTCAAAAATCTTAATAGTCTAATGGCTGACATTGTAGTGTATTTCCTTTGGAGAATGCATGAATTGGTGAGAGTACTTCTGACAAATGATATATCTCGGCTGGTATGAGATAAGTAGATTAATCTACCTATAAGCTTCGATATTTTTCTGCATCAATGTCGGTCCGAAGATCATCTTTCCCAAAGTTCACAAAGATTATCAAGAGGTGTACTAATGAGTTTGCACCCCAACAAGCCATAATCTGACAATAAGTCCATAGTGTATTTCCTTTGAGTGAGTAGAATACCCTTGGATGATCTTGCAACTTCAATACCAAGGAAGTATTTTAGAGCTCCTAGGTCTTTTACTTCAAATTCTTTGATTCGAGAAAGGTCTTCAAGGAGCTGATTTCTTCCTCTGAGTTTCCAGTGATGATAATGTCATCCACATATACAATGAGGATAGTTATCCATACCAGAATGACCATGTTTGTAGAACATGGTATGATCACTGTGCCCTTGATGATATGTAGCCTCCTTCATAGCCTTGGTAAACCTGTCAAACCAGGCCCTTGGAGATTGCTTTAATCCATAGATAGCCTTGTTTAACTTCAGAACATGATTGGGTTTGATCATAAAACCAGGGGATAGTGCATATAAACTTCCTCTTTCGAGATCCCCATTTAAGAAGGCATTTTTATGTCCAGTTGATAGAGAGGCCAATTCATAACAAAGAACAATGGAAATTAATATCCGACAGAGTTTAATTTAGCCCACAGTGCAAAAGTTTCATTAAAGTCAATACCTTGAGTCCGAGTATAACCCTTGGCAGCAGTCTTGCCTTGTATCATTAATGGTACCATCGAGTTGTGTTTGATGGTAAAGAGCCATCTACACCCCAATTGGTCTTACTCTGTGGTTTAAGAACACAATCCCAAGTATGATTTTTATCTAAAGTCGATAGTTCTTCAAGGGCGGCGTTTTCAATTAGGATCACTTAGGGCATGCTCAATGGACTTGGGAATATTGTGGGTGTCGATATTAGATAAGAAGGCTTGATAAGGTTGTGAGACTTTACAGTAGGCCACAAATTTTTGAATAGGATGTTGAGTGCAATTTCTCCTACCTTTCCTAAGGGCAATAGGCAGCTCAGGTTCAATACAGGGAGGTGTTAGGTCAGTACAAGATTCAGAGGAGGTAGGTAAAGTAGATGAGTGCTCAGTTTCTTGAATAAATTTGGATAAGAGAGTCATCAGCAGGTTCAGGTCTCCAAGTGTTTCTGGTGTAGATAATGGCCTCTTTTCCAGGTTGATGGGTGAGTTTTCCAATGGGAGAATAGGTAGGCATGATGGTATCATCAATACTAATGGGCAAGGTGACAGTATTCTCAGGAAGAAGGTTTTGTTCAAGGGATTTGATTTCAGATTTGGCATAGAACGGCTGATCTTCAATAAAGGTGACATCAAAGGTGACATAGGTCTTATGTGTTTTGGGGTCAAAGCATTTGTACCCCCTTTTAGTAGGAGAATAACCAAGGAAGATAGTCTTAACAGACCTAGGATCAAGTTTTCCTCTTTGAGGGTTATGATTGTGAACAAAAGCAGTGCAGCCAAATATCTTTAGAGAGATATCAGATAGGAGTTTTGTGTCAGGGTAGGTACCTTTGAGGACATTGATGGGGTTCTGAATTTCAAGCTATCTGAAGGCATTCTATTGATCAAGTAGGTTGCGATTAGAACGACTTGGCACCGGTAAAAAATAGGAACATTATAGGTAAACATCAAGGTTACGGCAACTTCTAAGAGATGTCGATTTTTCCTCTCTCTGCTACCCCATTTTGTTGAGGTGTGTTTATGCAGGAGGATTGATGGACAATTCCTTTTCGATAAGGAAAGGAGAGAGTTGAGAGTTAAAGTATTGATCCCATTATCGATCTTAGGATGCGAATTTTGGTTTTAAATTGTGTTTCAACAAAGGTGTAAAAATTTGTGAATATGGTTGCAACATCGATTTTTGGTTCATTAAATAGACCCATGAAGTTACGGAATGGTCATCGATGAATGTGACAAACCACGGTTTTTGGATAGATTTGAGACCCTAGATGGACCCCAAACATCGGTGTGCACAAGAGTAAAGGGAGCGAGTGGGTGTATAGGGAATAGATTTGTAAACATTTCTAGTTTGTTTACCAAGGATGCAAAATTCACACTTCAAAGTGTTTATACAAACTCAGAGAAAATAACAAAGGATACAACTTTTCAAGTACACAAAATTAGGATGGCCTAGTCTAAAATGTAAGTGAAGAATTTTGTTACATTTAGAATCTAAACTTGCCACTAATCCACTTGTTTCCTCACAGGAGCTTGCTATGAAATAGGTAAAGACCTCCTTAGTACTCTTAGCACCGCCAATCTTCATCATAGACTCAGGATCTGAAACTCACAATGGGTATCCGAGAAAGTTAGTGAGCATTTTCTATCTCTACAAAAGCTGTTTGACAGAGAGAGAAGGTTACATTTGAGATTAGGAACATAGAGGACATCTTACAGGGTAATGTTGGTTTGAAGTTTGACTCTACCTTTTCCTAATACTTTCTTTGAAGAACCATCACTATAGTAACATAGTGATAAGAATCAATACTTGTGAAAGTTTCAAAAGCAGAGAAAAATCACTGTCATATGGCTAGAAGCACTGAGTCAACAATCCATTTGTGTTCTTCGTATGCGGCGACTCCAATGGGTGATTCAGTGAAAATTTGTGGTTGCGTTCTTGAACATCATCCGAAGGGTGTGTCTGTTGTTCTTCCGAGAAACCGTGCTTCTGTTCAGCAACATTATAGGCCCTGTTCAGCTCCTTTCCTCTACCCTCAGTCTTGCCTGGTTGATTTTTGAGAAGATGAGGTGGTTTCCCATGTAGAAGCCAGCATTTTTCCTTAATATGACCCTTCTTTTTGCAGTGATCACATAAGAGATTGGCCCAATTTTCACTCCTCTTGCTTCTATTGTACGCTGCATTGGCAGCTTCTGTTTCAGAAATGATGCAGCCTGATTCAGTGACTTTAAAGCCTGAGAAGGCTCCTCCTGGAGTGGGCAGTATGCCACCAGCTATAGGCATCACTCCTCTCCTACACTCCTCCTTTCTTAGAATGCTGAATGCATCATCAATGGATGGAAATGGAGATATGGCAAGGATTCTTTCCCTAGTCAGCTTCATAAGTGATGTACAGACCTCCCAGGAAGTCTGAAGCCTATCCCTTTCTACTTCTTTGTTATGAATGACTGCATCCTCGGTACACTTCCATTTCTTGATTGTGAGTTGATCATATTCTTCCCACAGATTAGTTAGAGTATTAAAATACTCATTTATAAAGTTGCCCAGATTGAACCGTATTCCTCGACTTGAGTTTCAACCCATAAACTTGTACATAGTTGCCTTCATTTAGAGTATAAAGACTCAGCTTTTTTCAGATCTTTGTGGTGATTTTGCATATAAGAAGTTTGAGCTTATTTTTCCATCATTGAATTCATAAGCCATGATCTTACCACTTGCATCTTGCCTCCTCCCAAGTATCGAACTCCTTTGAGTTGGTGTCTGTGGGAGCTATGAGAGATCTGTGAGGTATCCCTTCTTTCCTCCGCCTTGAAGACATAAGTGTAAAAGCAGATGGGACCATGAAACATAATTCGGTCCGGTCGGTTTTTAGAGGTGATTTGGAGTGATGGATTATCAACTCCATTAAATAAAAGAGAAGTAGAAGAAGATTGAGCCTCTGTCATCTTTGTTTGAACAAGGCGGGAGAAAAACAGCATTTGAAAGATCGAAGTCTGAAAAATATCAGGGCTCTGCTACCATAAAGTAATTAAAGAGAAGAAGAATAAGAGAAAATGAACTCTTTCTTATTATCTTTCACCCATAAGCTTGAGTCGAATAAATAGAGGATACAAAAGACTCTTGAGTTTTAAAGTAGAGCATGCTTTATCTAGGAAAGAGAAAAAGTAACTAGTAATAAATACTATGTTCCCTTTGTAGAGTGGGCTAACTAAAGTAACATTAATGAAGGACTAACCGGCCTAAGTAACAACAAATATAACACTTATGATATATAAACAACATTATGCACTTTATACAAATATTTAAACTTCAATAAATGAGCACTGGAGAGAGTACGGCCTATGATAGAATGTAACATACACTGACAGTCCGTATACACTTCACTGTATGAGCATAAGGCTTGAGTTGACTAGATGGGCATAAGGCTTGAGTTGACTAGATGGGCATAAGGCCTGAGTGGTATTACTGTTATATTTTATGTAGTATTCCATCATGATCAATGAAATTACACTAGTTATGAGAAATTAACACTAGGGAAAGAAATTTAAGTCATCCAAAAACCACTACATAAGTAAAACATCAAAGTTGTATAACAGCTAGTCAGTGAGGTCCAAAAAGATCAATACCTCTAGATGGCTCCAACGATGCCTTGGCTGGAGCGGGGCGTGCAGGCTGTGTACCAAATGCCTGGGAATAGGTCTCATCAAATTCCTCATACACCGCCTTTCTAAATGCTAACATGGTGGCATTGCTTAGGATAAAATCAATATCCCAAGGCTCATTGTTCATAGGTTTCAGAGCCAACTCCTTCAAAAACCCCAGCATTCCTGCTGGCACAAAATTTTCTCTCGCCCTCCTGATTTGGCTCACTGAAAAGACTCCTTCACTGTCACCAAAATCCACAGCCAGGCAACCTTCAACGTTGGTCGGCCGAAAACTGTAGTGGTTCCTACACCTACAAGTCAACCCTAGACTATGCCTTTTGTTCAGCTCATCTACGGCATCCTCAACCGCCTTTACAAAGGTCCTTGAGCCTGTCTGCCTTGACTTCTCAGCAAAATTCAGCTCAAAAGGAATAAGCTCAGCCGGATCAAACCATCCATAACTGCTATCCCCAAAAAACGCTACCAACACATGACCCTCCCTTTTTGCCTTTCGAACAGAAGTAGTAGCAAAAGCCTCACTAAATATATGACCAGGCCACCACGGATGTGACTTCACTTTCCCCCAAACCATGTCCCCAACCTCATAACCGTGCCCCACCTTGAGGGCTTTCCCATTTGCTGCGTACTCATCGAACATGGAAAGCATTGAATCATAATCTGCATTCGAAACATCTGCTATCTTCGGATGCTCCTCTATATAAGAAACAACGTTTTTGAACTTAGATCCTCGGTTTTAAGTTTATTTGCATCATCTGAAACCCCAGCTTCGTCAGAACTAGCAGAATCAGCAACTAAACAGGCGTCACCGTCACCTTCAGACACCGTATCAGCATTATCATCATGCATATAAGCCCTAGGTGTCTCCTTACCTTGAGAATGGCTGGAAGTCAAGTTTTTGAAGCTTGAGCTCAACTTCTCGGAGTTACTACCCCTGCTCATCATCACACAGGAATCAAGCTGAAGACGAAAACGCTGAGTCAAGCTTCATTCGGAGGAAAGTGAATCGAATTCTTCAGGGACGTTGAGAGAAGTAGGGCGTAGATAATGAATTTCCGGCAACGGAAAAGGGAATTCGGATGTAATTGATGGTGGGAAATTTGTGGGGGTAGGAGATTTTTGAAATTGAAAACCCTAAATAGGATCTCTTTCACTTGTCTTCAAAGAAAACTTTATTAGTAGTTTTTTTTTTTTGAGGATATATTAGTAGTTTTTAGATTTTAAAAAAAAACGAACAGCCGAAACAAAACCCGATTGGGGTCAAGCATTTTCCTTTCTTACGGAAATGGCGTGTAATTCCCTGCGCTTCTTATGTATTATTGCGGTATCCGTCTTTCTTTCTTTTTTGTCTTTTTTTGTTTCTCGAGCCGAAGTCGAGCCGAGCCGATCTCTCCTGCGCCTTGAATTTCACTAAAAGTTTAAAACAAAACTCTACTGTTCGATCGATCGAGCCATAAAATGAAATATCAAACTCATTTCGTTAAGACTGACGATATAAATTTCGATTCGAACATAAACTCGATTATATTCTTAGAATTCATTTAATTTTTAATGAAATATCGCAAGATCGATTTCATTCAAATCTAATACTCATTTCGAATAATATTTTTTGAATTATAAAAAATAATATTTTATAATAAATTTAATCAATTAAATAATTATTTAATCAAGCTCGATAAGCCCGCGAGCTACTCGTTTACTATATTTTAAAACTCGAGATATGCTCGGTTAATTATTCGAGTAGCTCGATTCGAGCTCGAACTCGAAAAAAACCGAATCGAGTCAAACTCTTTTACGAGTCGAGTACGAGTATCTTACGAGTAACCCAGCTCATTTACAACCCTAGTCGTACCATAGCTGATTTACCATCACACCACATGTAAATCGAAGTGGAATCGATAACATGTGACCCTGCGAAATTCAAACTAAGATCGACAGTGGGGAAAGTCGCATGTTGCCTCAAACATTCGACTTTCATACGACCGATTACGTAAAAATAGTGTGGTGCATCGGAAAATGAGGGACAATGAGGAGATCATTTCTAGTGCGAATAATAGCCTCATTTTCTATGGAGTTTGGAGATCATTTTTTTAAGACCGTGACATTGATTCTTTTAATATTTATTTTTATCAGTAAATTTGATTGAAAAAATATTTGGATTGCATCCGGTTTCATAGTGAATAAAGTGGATTTAATATATTATTATTAGGAGATAAGTAAGAGAGAGAATGTGTAATGACCTGGTCCATCGGCAAGGGTAAAATGGTATCCGACCGCTCGACACTTGTTCACCTCGTGACCAATTGAATACGTAAGTATCATATAACAGTGATATCATACATAAAAGAGTGAAAGTTGGGGCTGAGTAAAAATAATCAGTAAACCAATTCAAACCGTAAACCGATCCAAAACCAATCCGAATTAACCAAACCAATAATAAACCAAATGAATTTGTTTGTTTGGAACCAAACCGAATTACATTGGGTTGGTTTCGGATATTTTTAATTACACCCAATCCAATCCAAACCAAACCAAATTTTTTATACATTAATTATATATATTATACTCATTACCCAACCGACCCAATATGACCCAATTTTTTGATCATTTTGCTATGTTGTTTTGGTTAAAAGATACTCATGGTGTTTTGATCATTTTTTGTTGTGTCAACTTTCAAATTATCTTTCTTTTGATGTAAATATGTAAATCAGTAAATGCAACTATGGAGGATTGATTGTAGTTGAATTATATTATAATGTATTGTTACTTGTTAGTTGTTTTAATTTTTTTTTATCATTTTGGTTTGTAATTTATTCTAGTTTGGATGCAGCTATTTAGAGTTTATGTAAAAAAAGTTGGTTTTGTCACATTTTTTTAAAGATTAGGCATGTTAAACCGAAATCAACCGAAACCAATTCGAACCAAACCATTGGCTATTGGGGTTGACTTCGTTTTGGTTTGGTTTGGGGAACGAATTATGACGCCCCAAACCGACCCGAGTCTTTCAAAACCAACCCAAAGCCACCCAAACCAATCCAAGTTTCATTTGTAAGATTGAAAGTAATAAAAAAAAATGAATGCAGTCGAAATTGAAATTAATAAAGCAATAAATACAACACTGATCAGACTCATAACTAAAAAGATAGAAAATCATAGACAAATTAGGTAAAAGTCCACCTCGCTGAGCCGGTAGCCCATTACCAGAACCGCATATTTCAGTACTAACTACAAACTCCAATATCAACATAAATGCGTCCATAAATTTCCAGAATTCAATAACAAAAGTACAATCTTCATTAGCACTAACAAAGAGGCTACAAGCCAAACCCATTATGTCCACTGTCATAAGTGCTAAAAAAAAAAAAAAAAAAAAACAATTCTGAGATGATTGTCAACATGGGGGCACAACCAGTGGCGGATCTTGTAAGGGGTAAAGAGGGTCCACGGACTCCGCTAAAAATAAAAATACTCTACATTTTACCTATCGAAAATATTTCGGACCCCATAAAAAAAATTATTTAGTGTGTTAAATATTTACAGACCTCGCTGAAAAAACATTCTGGCTCCGCCACTGGGCACAACCCTATATTTCGAAGTACTGATACAAGAATAACAAGACAATTGTGAACAAGTACTAAAAGGAAAAAAAATCCTATAAGCATGATCATTGAGAGGCATAGTACTAAGAATCCTCTACAGACTTCTCAAACTCATACGGCTCAACATCATATCTTCCTCTGAAATGTTTATGTAAGGTGTGAGCTCGACAACTCATTAACAAAAATATAATCAAAAGGAAACTATGGAGGTATCTAAGAAATACTACCACAATTCTCTCTTTACACAATCTTACTTTATAAATAAAACTTGATATGATGATATACTATAATTAAAACGTAGAATGAGAATAATTGGAATAAGGGACTAGGGCATGCCATCCTACAATGCATTCTAACAATACTAATGCATGCATAGAATTGTAGCACTTACGTAGCATACTTAAATTACAATACTTGAATTATCGTTACGGTGCATGGGTGAAGTGAATAACATGCATGAAATACTGCTAGATGTTTCTAGAGTATTACACCTTTGTATAGTCCACAAAGAAAGCAAAGTATAACCCGCTATTAATAAAGCTCAGACCCGCAGGTGGGAACCTATAAGAGACCCAACATCCACCTGAAAGTCTACGACCCCAGGCATGCGACACTGGTCAAAGGATACTGTCACTGAACCAAAGACATACAATCAAGCAATGAAGCATGATGATTGGAAAGAAGCAATGCAAAAAGAGATTGAAGCTTTACAGACCACTCACACATGGGAAGTGATTGATCTACCACCTGACAAAAAGCCCATTGGATGCAAATGGGTGTACACGATTAAGTATAATCTTGAAGATTTTGTAGGGAGATACAAGGCCGTATTAGTAGCAAAAGATTATACTCAAACATATGCATTGACTATCAAGAGACCTTCTCACTAGTTGTGAAGATCACTAGACAAATATCTGCTGACAGCAGCATCAGCTAATAACTGGCATTTTCACCAAATGAATGTTAATACAACTTTCTTGCATGGAGATCTTCATGAAGAAGTTTACATGCAACTTTCTCTGGGTTTCAAGACTGACAAGCCAAACCAAGTTTGCAAGTTAACCAAATCCCTATATGGATTGAAACAAGCCAGCAGACAATAGAATTGTAAGCTGACAGAGTCATTGGAACAACAAGGGTTTGTTCAATCTAAGAATGATCACCACTCGAAAAAAAAGAATGATCCCAGTTTGTTCACAAAAGGATCAAGAAATTCCTTTATTCCTTTTTGGTTTATGTAGATGACATAATAACAGTCAGTCCTGATCTTCAGCTGATTCAAGAAGTTAAAGACAGTTTACATAAACAGTTTACAATCAAGGATCTTGGTGTACTAAGATATTTTTTGGGTATTGAAGCTGCCCGAACACCTGAGTATTTCAATCTCTCAAAGGAAGTACACCTCAAATCTTTTAAAAGAATATGAGTTTTAGGGGGCCAAGCCTGCCAAAACACATATGGAGTCTAAGAAGACATTACAACATGGAAATTCAGCTCTACTGGATGATAATACTACATACAAATCACTAGTTGGCAAGCTGATATTATCTCACTTTCACCAGATCTGATCCTTTGTAACTCAACAATTGAGTCAGTTTTTAGACACACATACTGAAAATCATATAATGCTGCTCACAAACTTTTGAGGTATCTAAAAGCCAATCCAGCTCAATGCATTAATTTTCTTCCCAGCTAAGAATAACTTTGTTCTGAAAGGATTCACTAATAGTGAATTGGCTGAATGTCCTGAAACCAGAAGATATTCTTCAGGATATATATATATATATATATATATATATATATATATTCTGGGAGATGCTCCTATCTCATGGAAAGCTAAAAAAAATAACTATTGCAAAAAGTTCTTTAGAAGCTGAGTACATGGTTATGGCCAATGCTACATGTGAGATTCTGTGACAATGCAGTGCTATGCATATTGCTCACAATCCTGTTTTTCGTGAAAGAACTAAACACGTTGAAACTGACTGTTATGTTGTTAGAGACAAAGTCAAATCTGGGCTGCTTAAACTCTTACCTGTGCACACCAAGGAGCAGATTGCTGACATTCTCACCAACGCTCTAAATGCACCAATGTTCTCTTATATGTTAGACAAGCTAGGCATTTCCAAGATCTTTCAACCAAGTTTCAATGATTAAAGGAATGTTGACTACAAGAGGATGTGCAAGCTGATTCATTTATCACTCTCAGTTTGAGGGGGTGTTACAATATATATGTGCGTGCGTGTGTGTGTGTGTGTAAAATTAAGACACCATTTCCGTCTCAAAATCATAGACATAATTAAGCAATCTCTTACTTCGACATTAGACGAATAAGTTCTATATTTTACTTCACTCATGAATGAAGTAAAGGAATTCGAACACAAATCCATCATATAAAAATCATGGTGTTGATGGTCAGAGAACCAACCCTTGTTAGTTAGTAGTAAAAATAGCATATGAACGTCACTTCAAATATAGTTACACCATCATTTGAATAATATTTTTTTAATATCTCACAATGTTGGTGTTCTTGAATGATAAAAAACAATTGAGATTGAGTACTCATCACAACAAACTATTGTTAGAAATATTTTCACGATGTCAATGATTTATATGACTTCCAAATCAACTTTTAGAATGACATGCAGATTAAATTTGTGTTAAGCTAAATACTTAAGTATAAGAGTTGACTTTTTGAAAATTTATGTATTCGCTTGGGTTATTTTAATTTTTTTTTTTTACTAGTTTTAGTAAATGTGCTACGATTTCACATGCACTTTCGTAAGTGGCAACTGATTTGTCTAAAAAATGTTCTTACGTCCAATATATTAAGATTTATAATTGTTTTCTCATTTGGAGGTTCTGTTGATATTACAAAAATATTTCGAGCACCACGATTAATAAAAAATTACCACATAAATTATTACACATGACACCGCACCACGATTAATAAAAAATTACCACATGAATTATTACACATGACACCACACTTTTTGTAATGTCCCACATAGGAAAAAAAAGTAGAATGCTCACCCCATATAAGTGTGAGACATAAAGTCTTGTCACTCGGATTAAGCTTTGCACCAAGCCAGCGACGAGGCGGGGTCTAAGCGATTGACCGGACATTTATGACTCATTTAGCGCGCTACCTGTGCCCGGGCCCGAAGTGCAGGGCGTTCTGAATAGTATTGAGCCGACTATCGAGACGGAACTATATGTCTTGCACCGCATACAAGAAGGCGGTGTAAGGATGGACTCTAGTTACCTCCTGGTAAGGACGATCCGGGAAACGATCTCGGCCGTCCTGGCGAGGACGCTTGATCCCTTATAAAGGGAGAATGTAATGTCCCACATAGGAAAAAAGTAGAATGCTCACTTTATATAAGTGTGAGACATAAAGGTCTTGTCAACTCGGATTAGCCCTTTTAGACCAAGCGAGGACGGCGGTCTAAGCAGTTGACCGGACATTTATGACTCATTTAGCGCTACCAGGCCCGGGGTCTGGGGGCGTTACACTTTTATATTATTTTTTATAAGAGAAAAAATTTATCTCGTATAGACATTTTCTAAATTACATATGAATGTCACACACACTGATGATGGCGTCAATGACGTTAATTTGTATACCAAGGGTAACGTTTTTCTAGACAAAAGTTTATTTCCATACATTCACATGACGAAACAAAATTTGTTGGTTATCAAATACGGGTCGTTTAATCTAGTGGTAATTGGTTGAAGGATAATAAAACAAGAAGATTATGAACAAGGGGTCTTTTTTGGGGGGGATTTAGCCTGAGCCTGCCGTAAGTCGGGCGGGAAGCAGGCCGGGCCCTACGGGCGGGCATCTCCCGCGATCAACTGCGTAAGCTGTAGCGCGCTAGCGCGCGTACTCTTCCGGCGTACGCACCTCTATTTGATGTCTATTCATTCACACTAACGAATGATCCTCCAAAAGAGTGATTGAGTCAGCTTGAAATGGGGGGTGTGTTGTCCCTATTGGGCTGGGCCCTTCCCCATAAGGCCCCACCGTCGGGGCATAAGCGCCCTTGGAGTCTTGCAAGCTCTTCTTGTAAAGCTTCTAAACCTTCCCTTGATCTCAATCTGCAAAGGCCTTGTAAATGGTGAAACTCCTCATAATTGAAGTTCTTTCTCCAAGGTGCCTACGTATCCAATGCGTATGTTGGAACAAGTTTGCCGTAGTTCTTATGAGCGTTTATATAGGGGGTGATTGTGCCCTAGGCCTTCACGGGCCGTGTCCATGGTGGACTCTTTCACCGTGTTATTCAAGTTAGAGATAATCCTAGGATTATCCCTTGATTTTAGGAGATAATTGAGATATTTGTATTAAATGATAAAGATCAGAGCCTTAATGGCTTAAGATTCTTTCCTTACTTATCTTATGAGATGTATAATTATTATTACTACTACTCTCTAGCCGACCTGCGGCGAGACACTAAGGTCCACTCGACCAGGCTGCGTAGGTCTACCCCTTCCCTGTCCTGACCGATCTGCGGTGGATCGGGGGACGACCTTAACAACCTTCCTGCATGAGGTCTCAGTTCGGCCCTTAGGCCTAGGATGGGGCTCCTGGCCCTTGAGTCAGCCTTTAAAATCACATCAAATTTACTTGATGCAACACATCAAGGTTTAAAAATATACATCAATTGTGGTGTCCTTAAAAGCAATGGTTACCCTAAAAAAAACAATTGTAGATTTAGTATGGTGTGATTAAAGACCTTTTTTTATATTAAAAACGTGGATACATTTTCCAAGATTCTTCAACGATATATAGTGAAGTCTTTTTTTTATTTTAAATTTTACGGATACAAAATATACACAAACATGCTATTTGTTCCAACTATTTTGACGGGTTAAGGGTCAAGTGAAGTCTCTTTTTTGTTTATTTATAAAAAAATAAAGTCTCTTTAAGCAAATACATAAAAACGAGACCAAAAAAAAAACTACATGCAAACACTAGGCTAAATATAGAAGTTTAAAAAAAACCATAGCATAAAAAAAAAAATGGGCCTTTAAAGGCACCACATGTAATCTACTTGGGCATCCAAATTAAGGGACACCTCATTTTCACATATTAATCTACTTTAGGCACCATATTGATTTTTACATCTACCCATTGCACCACACTATAATTACAAAATTGTCTTTTATATTTAAGGCACCACGCTTGAAAATCAATTTTCCACCCTTATCAAAATAATTACAATACATCCCATTAACTTTTGAGTTTTATGAATTCACCCTCTACCCTAGGCACTACATTTTTTCCCTCCAAATCAATTTCACCATGATCGTTCCTCCTCCATCGCCCAAAGGTTTTCTTCCTCACCAAGATTCTTCATCTCTTCATCTTCTTCAACACATAATCCTTCTTCCTTCATCTCCTTCTCAACCCTGATCATCTCTCTCTTACTCATATCACCATTATCATTATCTTCTTCTTCTCTTGAAAAATTTCATTTTTTTAAGAAAATTGTATTTTTATTTTTTTTTAGTAAGAAAGTTGTGATTTTTTTTTTTGAGGAAGAGAGTTCGATAAAAGATACGAAGAGTCTCCAAGATGACATCGTGGAAAACAATGAGGTAATTCCTAATGATTTGTCTTGCTTTGTTTCATTGAAATGAATCACCCCTTTTCTTTTCCAATGGAAATCAATCCACCTGTTTCAAAAATGTGTGGATTTATTTATGTGATATTCCGTATGAACTGAGATTTGTTATAACATTTACTTCCAAGTGACTGTAAGGATGTGTTGGATGAAGCAACCACTTTGAAACTACCGGTAAGGTGATTGCTATTTCTGTTCTTTTCCTCCTTTCTTCCATGAAATGATCATTGTTTAGTGTGAAAATGGATGCCTTTTTGGTATATCTAATGTCTTTATTTCTTTTACGTATAATGAGGTGGAAGTGAAGACATAATTAACACGTAGAGCGCATTATGTAATGGTCACTTGAAGCTTTGTAAAATTTGAGACAACGCTTTCGAAAAAAATAATAAATACATTATGAGACAATGCTTCTTCATACATGTGCAAAAAAAAAAGACAGTCTGTGCTGGGGAGAATCTGCTTGTGTAGAACCATTTAGGGCTACACATTTATATGTCTATGGCATGATTTTTCAATGGGATTCCCTGATATTAATGTGCAAGGAATTTCAAGGGTAAATAGGCTTCAAGAAGTAGGAATATTTTTGCTTGATGGTTGATACACATTGCGGACAATTCATAGTAGTTTTATGCATGGCCTTGGGGATGAAATCACGAGACACGGGCACTTGACCAGGCAAAAGAAAGAAGTGTGATGCGTCGGACTAGCTAAGACTAAAACTTGTTTTTGTTATTTAGTCCAGTTATGTGTCGATCCCACAAGGTGTTGCACGAACTTGTATCCTTTGGTCTTGTGGAAAAGAGAAAGGAAAAGAAAAAACTGATTGATTTGTGTATCGATCATATTGGAAAGGGATTGAAAATGATGTTAGAGAACTGGCCTCATGAAGATTTGCTTCTTTTGTGCCATTATTCCAGTATTTGGCAGGTAGGTAGTAAATCTTAGAGTGCATCTTGGTTGCATATGGTCCCCCAAAAGGCTTCTTCATTGTTTCAAGGGTAAACATGTGGATTGATTGTTATAATATCTCTCTCACGAGGCTAAAAAATATTTACTTCCAATAGGTATTCTATTGCTTGTTTCTGCCTTGTTTGTTATCTCCAAAGTTTCTTCATGACATTATATTGTTTGTTTCATGTTAAGCATTGCATATTTGATTGAAACTGTAGTGTAATTCCAAAGAAAATGATGAAGATGATTGTGTGTCAAGTGTTGATGAGCTAATAGCCAAGGACATTCGCATTCAGAAGGAAGAGATTCCTCAACCTTCACATTCTAATACGCAAATTGTTGAGTACAATGTCATAGAACCCGTGATGGTGGAAACCAGGGATCCATTCATGACAGAAAGGGTATGTAAAATGTCTTTATGTAATTTGTTGACATAAATGAATTTAATACGTCTTTTAAAACCGTTTTTTCCTCCTCACTAACACGTCTTTTTCTTCATTATGTTGTTTCTCTTTCTCTCTTCTTAATGAAGCAGTTGGTGCAGGCCTCTTGGATTGCTCCTCGATTGGGTATGAAGGATTCTTCGATCTAAAACGCCTCATCTTAAAACAAATGGATTATATGAGTGAAAATCACTTAAGAGCTTGGATTAGCTCTTGCTTATCGTTTTATCTTTTATCATTGTAGATAGGGTGGCATTTGGGCGGGCTAGCCCGACCGTAGCCGGACCGCCCGCTTTTTTTTGAGCCCCAACCCGCCCCAAACCCGCTAAGCCCGCCCGCCAAGCCCGGAAGTATTTAAGGGCCGTGCCCGGTCTGAAGTATGCCCAACCCGTGACCCGCCAGTTCCCGGCCCGCAACCCGCCCGCACCCCACCGCAACCCGCCCGCCCACCGGCCACGACCCCGCCCCGCCCCCGCCCCGCCCGCCCGACTTTCCCCCTTTTGAATTTTGAATTTTCCTCCCCACATTTTCCCCCTCTTTTGAATTTTGAATTCCCCCTTACATTTCCCCCCTCTTTTGAATTTTGAATTTCCCCCCCTTACATTTTTTCCTCTTTTGAATTTTGAATTTCCCCACACTTTCTACACCTATAAATACCCTCTATATCATCCATTCTCCTCACAAATCACACATCTCTCTCTCAAATCTCTATCATTCTCAATATTATCAAATTCTCAATATTATTATCTTCATATTATCGTATATAATATTAATTACTACTTACTAGTTTACTAGTAATTGTAATTTACTACTACAATATTAAATTACTCTATCATATATTCATACTATACTCTTTACTCATTTATAAATTTATACTCTTTTATATTCTCTAGTCTTTACTATCTACAAATATGGATAATAATTTTGCACAAGCTTTGGGTGACGAAATTTTTGGTGATATTCCGGTATTCGACTCACAAGATGTACAAGTTTATCCACTTCCCCAAGATTTTTCGAATTCGAGTTACGGTTCGACGCCACAATTTCAACAATTTGGTATGTATCTATCAATTATTTTTGTTTTAATTTGTTTTAATTTATTTTTGTTTATTTTAAATTCGTTTTAATCACCATATTTAATTTTTTAGGTGGCGGTGCCGGTAGTGGTAGTGGTAGTGGTGGTCCTAGTGGTAGTGCCGAATTACCCTTGGAGGAAACACCAAGTTCTTCCACAGTTCCCGGCGATAAAAAAGAATCGAAATCATTAATTTGGAAATATTTTGAAATTCATGATCTACCACAAAGGGAAGGTGATGACCCTAATATTAAAAGAACTAAAACTGTTTGTTTAGTGTGCAGGAAGAAAGGAGTCACGAAAGAATTGTCGTGGATTCGGGGTCAAGGCAACGGAACGCAAACTCGGCATCTCAGAAAAGAGCATGGTATACAATACATTGCTAATGAGAAGCGGATAATACAAGATGGCGGTCATGGCTCTCAAACCCAACTCGGGGGGTACATGTCTCAAAATCCCGGGAGGTATGCCTTTACTTTTGATAGACAAAATATGATTGACCGCATGACTCGTTATATAGCAATTGAAGAAAAACCATTTAATCACGCTGAAAGTCGCGCTTTAGAAGAATTTAATAAAATGTCTTTAAATCCACAATATTCATCCGTTTCACGAAAAGTAATTAAAACAACAATGAAAAAACAATATGAAAAAATGAGGAACGAATTAATAGAAATGTTTTCCAACTATAAAGGGTCGTGTTTTTAATAGTGATTGTTGGAAATCTCCCCAATATGAGGATTATATTTGTATTACGGCACATTGGTGCGATCCTCATATAACTTACAAAAAGAATTATTGCTTTTGATCTATTTGACGAGTCTCACAGTTGCTATTAATATATTTAATAGAATTAAACAAACGTTAATAGATTTTAAATTATATAATAAAATTTTGACAATTTCATTTGATAATGCATCCCGCAAACACAGCGTCAATAATACCATACATGAAAGAACATTTACCATTGTTACTTGAAGGTTCACTTTTACATGTTCGTTGTTGTGCACATATTTTAAATTTGTGCGCCCAAGATGGTTTGTCAAACATATACGAAGTTTTAGAACCAATACGAACTATTTTAAAAGCGTTTAGATACGATTGGCAATGTTAGTCAAGATTTAAAAATTATTGTTCTCAAAACGGTTTAAGGCCCCGTAAATTTTCATTAGATTGTAAAACTCGGTGGAATTTCCACCTACAACATGCTTATAGAGGTTTTAAAATATAAAGATGCAATTAGTACATGTTTTAATGAAGAAATGATAAACAAGGGTAATACTACTCGATTACTCGGAACTTTGGCAACTTATTGAAAAATGTTGCACTCTTTTGAAAAATTTCACAAAGCAACAAAAGTTTTTTCATTGGTTTATGAACCAAATGTACATTCGATTATAGTAGAATGTTGTCAAATAATGTCTCATTGTAAGTGGTTGTCTTGGTTAATATATTAATTAAATGCAATCATTCAATCTATAAAGACTAAATGGCTAGCATATTTAAAAACTTTTCCTCACATATATGGCATTGCCGCTTATGCTTGATCCCGGACTTAAGAGAAAATTTAAGCGATTTATTAATTGCATATTATTCATTTTTAGAAATAATGTGATTTTGACGTTGACAATTATGTAACGGAGTGTTATAATATTTTAGTTAAATAATATGATATATATTATCTTTGAGAGAAACCCGACGCTTAGTACTAATGGTGGTCGCCCACCTAAAAGCGATAGATTTGGTGCCTTAGGAAGTATATTAGGTAAAAGTAAAAGTAAATCAACTTCAAGAACATCGAACGCAAGATCCGTAATTGATAATTATTTAAACACTCGATGATATAATTGACGAAGATAATTTTAATATTTTACAATATTGGCGTAGTAAAGAGACCCATCGCCCATTTTAACCATGATAGCTAGGGATATACTTGTTATTTCCCGCTTCTACCATTGCGTCCGAGTCTCGCATTTAGTTCAGGTAGAAGAATCGCCACCGACTACCGGACGAGTTTGACCGCCGAGTCGGTCAAGATATGTGTCTCCGCAAATGAGGATTGGGAAAGAGCCAATAGACGGACACAAGACATGGAGTTCAAGAAGATAAAAGCGACGAAGAAGATCCGTGGTTAGAATACACAACATCCGGATCAGGATCTCCATCAACGAATGATTATTATGAAGACTAAGCCAACCATCTACCAATCCATCCAATGACCAAGGTAAGTGACACGTAACTACGTGGGCTTTGATTCTTTCGGAGATACGTAAGCAAATTCTAATTATTATAATTTACAAAATCATACTTCCTCCATTCCATTGAATTAAATTACCCCAAGCCCCAAGGCCCAAGTTCTAACTCCCAAACATACTTATTGGTTATTACATTCATACCTCCACCTCCACTCCAACATAGTTACATACTTACTAGTTAGTAGTTACTACCCAAAAGAGCCAAAACTCAAATATACTAAATTACTACCCCGCAAGTCTCCAACATACTTACATACTAGTTACTTACTACCAAAACTCAATCATCATACCTATTACCTCCACATATTTACTACCCAAATGCCAAAACCCAATTCTACCCCGTTATACTTAGCACTTACTACTTACTAGTTACTACCAAAAATCCAATGGAATTGAGGAAGTAATTTTGATTATTATAATAATCGGGTCCAAGCCCATTTATTTATATTTTTTGTGTTGTAATAATGTAATTTTTATGTAAACAATAGTTGTAAAGTTGTAATAATATAATTTATTGTAATAATGTACTTTTTATGTAAACAATAGTTGTAAACTTGTAATAATGTATTATATAAATGTAATTTTATTTACGATTAATAAAAATATGATCTTTTGATAATATTATATATTTATGTTTATTATCATTTATTATATTGTCTTATAATAAAAACGTAAATGTTTACATGTATTATATGTCTTATAATAAAACGTATTAAATACATGTATTATATGTCTTATAATAAAAAACGTAAAACGTAAATCATTTTTTTTAAGTTATTAACATGTTTTAAATTTGCAAAATAAAAAAATAAAAAAATAAAAAAAAAACCCGAACCGCCCGACCCGCCAAAACCCGCCCAAACTCCCCTAGAGGCCAGGCAGGTGCCCAATAAGACAAACTTCGCCATGCCGCCCAACCCGCCCAAGCCCGCCCGCCCAGCCACAGTATAGGGCGGGCGCGATCCCCAACCAGCCCCGCCAGCCGGCCCATGGTCACCCGACCTACCGGAGCCACCCCTAATTGTAGATCTTCTAAATCATTGCTGAGAACACGAGCAGTAGATTATATATACTTTGCTTGGTACAGGATGCTACAAGTAACATTCAGCAAAACCACACATTTACGCAAGTTTTTCCAGAACACACTACTAAGTTAATCTACTACCGAATGCAGAACGATGCAAACCTTGGTTTGTACAACTGGTTAGACAATCAAGAAAATGAAAGTAAATACTATACCTTACATTAGCAAGCAATGTCCAGTTTTTCCAAGCACAAAAACAGCAGGAGAATATACAAAGATTCGACTCAACTCAATGGACGATATCAAGTATGAATGCGTTCAAGTTCATACCGAACCACTACAAGAAAACAATATCCAACAACAAGGTTGGGATTTGTGATCCAAAATAGACATGATTAAATAGGTTTGTTGAATGGATAATAGGAGACATGAATTGGCGTGGACTTAAAATACACATTTCTTTATATGAATTTTAGCATAGCTGCAATACCCTTATATGAACATGAGCTGACATGAAATAAAAATACAAAATTGTCACTCGTAGCTAAAAATCAACCAAACAAGTGCTAATTCCAACAGAGTTCCTATAGTTTCTCTTGCAGAACATTTGAAACAAAACCCATGAAACACGACAATTAGGGAAAACCAGCTAATTAATAAGACATCCAATTAATCTAAAAGTGCTAAAAACACAATCTTGCTAGCAGTGTGACATCAGCTAAATTACTAACCCAACAAGTAAAGCAGAAATTAATCACATTTACAAGCGAATTGCGTACATGTGCGAGATTTTGGAGGAAGGGCAGCGGCAAGCAACAGAGGTGCGGCTACGTGAAGATAGACATAAAGATAGGGTAATTAGCTTGTGTTTGTTTTGCAATGTGGTTTTTTTGGGAGTTTTTTTAACATCACATTATCAATTATTTCTTACAATTCTCACACCAATCAAATCTTCAACTACAAATAAAAAAATATTAAATCATCTCTCATCATTTCACTTTATCAACTTTATTACATTTTTTACCATTATTTTATTCATTATTCTACTTTATTTCACCAATCATTTCATAATCTACACCAATCATTATTCTACTTTATTTTACCCCATCAACTTTCTAATCATTACTTCAATCACTTTATATAAAAAAAAACTCCCAAAAAAACTCCAAAAAAAACTCCCAAAAAAACTCCAAAAAAAATTACATATACCCTCATGCCACCACACCTATCTTAGTGTTTTGATTTTGAGGGTATATGTAATTTTTTTTTCTATAGTGGAAGGAAAATATTTCGTAAATTTGAGGGCTTAATTCACAAATAAATAAAATGACAATAGTAAAAGACTCTGGAAATAATATATTTGATTTTTTTACAAGTGTGGTGTATTAAGTAGTATCATCATTTAAAAATTGGATGTGTGGTGTCAAAGGTAAGCACATGTTTTTAAGATAGGTGTGGTGGCATGAGTAAAAAAAAATTGATGCCTTTAAAGGCACCCAAAAAAAATCCATGCACGTTATTATTTTGACCTTGCAATACAAGACCGAAGACAAAGGAAGAGGAGTTCTTATGAGCGTTTATATACGGGGATTTTCTCCAAGGTGCCTACGTATCCAATGCGTATGTTGGAATCAAGTCTGCTGTAGTTCTTATTAGTGTTTATATAGGGGGCGATTATGCCCTAGGCCTGCATGGGCCGTGTCCATGGTGGACTCTTTCACCGTGTTATTCAAGTTAGAGATAATCCTGAGATTATCCCTTGATTTTAGGAGATAATTGAGATATTCGTATTAAATGATAAAGATCAGAGCCTTAATGGCTTAAGATTCTTTCCTTACCTATCTTATTAGATGTATTATTATTATTACTCTATAGCCGACCTGCGGCGAGACACTAAGGTCCACTCGACTGTGCCACGTGAGTCTATCCCTTCCTCGTCTCTGGACCGACTGCGGCAGATCGGGGGACGACCTTAACAGCTTTCCTGCATGAGGTCTCAGTTCGGCCCTTAGGCCTAGGATGGGGCTCGATCCTGGCCCTTACAGTTAGGGTATTAGGTCTATTCTCGTCATTACTTGGGTGTCATATGTTCGGCACGTGGAGTGGTGAAATCCGGTATCGTCATCACACTTATAAATATCAAATTTACTTGATGCACCACATCAAGGTTTAAAGATATACATCAATTGTGGTGTCCTTAAAAGCAATGGTTACCCTAAAAAATGATAGATTTAGTGTGGTGTGATTAAAAACTTTTTTCATACTAAAAACGTAGATACATTTTCCGAAATTCTACAACCATATAAAGTGAAGTCTTTTTTTTTTAATTTTATATGCAAACATGCAATTTGTCCCCCCTATTTTGACGGGTTAAGGGTCAAGTGAAGTCTCTTGTGTTTTTTTTTTTTTTTTTTTTTTTTTTTTTTTGTTTATAAAAGAAATAAAGTCTCTTTAAGCAAATACATAAAAACGAGACCAAAAAAAAAAAAAAAAAAAAACAACACAACAAACTAAACCAAGGGTGTCTAAACTGAAAATGGAAAACCTGATAGCCTCGATCGAACCGGATTAAACCGGACCAGGAAAATGATGAAGCATAGAGTTTCCAATCGGCTTTTTTTCATTGAAGAAAAACCGAACCGAAATCCAATTCGATTTCGGTTTATCCCTAAAAAGCAGGTATGACCGAAACCAAGGCAGGTTATACTTCATTTTTAATTATATATATATAAAATTTAATTTAATTTTTTTCACTTCCCTACTATAAAACCCCCACACACAACCCTAAATTTCTAAAAATTATACTTCGCCGCTTCTACCTAAACCTAAACTTAAAATCTTCCCCACCGCCGATAACTGTCGTTTGAGCTCACCGGCCGTTCTTCGCTGCTTTCTAATATTCTTCATCCTTTGATCGTGAAAAGTGAAAAGGCCTTTCAAATATCGTTACAACGACCACCCACAAGTTTATGGTGCCAATAATGGAGTTTGTCTCATTTTTAAAAGAAAAATCAAAATTTTATGGTAAATAGTAAAATATCTGATCAAAGCCAAATCGAATCCAAACCTGATTATATTGGTTGATCCAATTCGAGAAAAACGACCAATTCGATTCGATTCCAGAAAATATCAAAACCAGAATTAAGTTCGATTCGTAAAATCGTAAAATCGAGCCGGATTTGGTATACATGACACCCCTAATGCAAACACTAGGCTAAATATAGAAGTTTAAAAGAAACCATCGCACAAAAAAAAATCCCTGCACGTTATTTTTTTTGACCTTGCAATACAAGACTGAAGACACCCCCTTTATTGCCATCCATAACGCCATTAAACATTCAGCCCCAAATTTTTTTTTTCTCTTCCTTGAAGATTTTCCGTCTAACATCTTTGAATTTCTTGACCCTTTTGTAATCATTATTCAATATCAAGAAAGATCAAAGAAAGAGATGGAATATCGATCATTAGATCTGACCATCATCTCCGCAGATGACATAAAGGATATGAAATTCTTCTCCAAAATGAGTGTTTACGTGGTGGTGTCTCTTATGGGTCAATCAAAAACCAAGAAAAAAACCCATGTTCATAAGAAATGTGGGACATGCCCCAGATGGAATCATCGCATGAAATTCACCATCGATGAGTCTTCCCTTTCGAATCCCGCCATTTCCCTTCTCTTTCAGGTAAAATGCGAAAGTTTTTTTCATGGAAGCAGGGATATTGGAGAGGTTTGCGTTCCTCTTCGGGAGCTTTTCAAGGACGATGATATTAATGGCGTGGAAGAGTCTGCGGAAAAAGTCTTAGATTATCAGGTGAGGACGCCTAGCGGTAAACCGAAAGGCACCTTCAAGTTTTCCTACAAATTTGGTGAGAAATTCACACAAGATTTGGATGCCGCCAACAAAAAGATCACTCTTGAGCCCGTGACGGCATACCCTGCGGCAGCCACCCCATCTCATGAGGGTGGCATGGCATATCCAGTATATCCAGGAAATGGATATGCTGCTATGCCTCCTCCAGCCGGTTATCAACATGGGGGAGGATATCCTCCACAAGGGTATCCCGCGTATCACGCAGGGCCAGGGCCATATATGTACCCACCCCCATCAGGATACGGATACCCGCCACCGCATCCGCAGGGGTATGGGTATCCTCCTCCTCCAATGCAGCATGCCGTTCAACAGCCTGCAAGGAACATGATGGGAGGAGGAGCGGGTCTAGGAATGGGATTGGCCGGTGGATTGCTCGGGGGAATGCTACTCGGAGAAATGGTATCGGACATGGGCGAAGCAGGATATGATGATGCTATGGGTATGGATGGATTCTGAGTATATATATCTCATTCATGAAAATTGCACATATATATAGATTACTTGAAATTTTCCAATATGATTGGGATGTCAAATTAAAATATTGAACGGTTGTAGCCTGTATTGACTTAATGTACGATTATATATATGTTTGAGTAATCATTCTATGAATGTTTGATTAAAATTCGTGTGAATAATATTAATACATACATGCATGCATTATGTGAGTAATATAAATGCACCGTTGTTGTCCATTATTAGGTTTTTCTTTTTAATTATATTTTCTTTTTCAGTTCGTCATGTTCACCTGTTACTTTACATTTTCATGTAAGTATAATGTTGAAAACGAAGAGACAGGTAAAGGCCTTGTAAAAGACAGTTGTTACGTTACTTTTCATAGTTTATCATGTTTAAATGTTCATTTTGTGTTATTACCTTTTGTATTCTTTTTATTCTACTTTTTCCTTAGGGCGCACCACTCACAGATAATGCCTTGACAATTATGTCTTTTCAGTTTCCTTTCTTAATAATAAATTATAAATTGGTTGTATTTTTTTATTCTAGTGGAATTGAAGGTGTGTAGTTCTTTGGGAATTATGGCAATTTTTTTTGGATTCCTTTTATTTCATTGGATATGTAGATACATTTGTATCAAGAAATAAGAGTTTGTGGAGCCATGGTAGGCTGCAATGCAAGCTCAACCTAGTTAATGAAATCGGCGTCTCAGTAAAATGCTCAAATCCTCTGGAGTGGCGTAATTTGTCCTTCAGCCTAGTTTTTCATTTTAGGAAAATTATACTCACATTGTGTGGTGTGTTAATCCACAATATGTGGTTGTAAATAGTTATAGTTTCTTCCTTTTAATTGTAATTAAAGAAAATAAGAATTTGTGGAAATTTGACCTAATGAAGTTGCAAACCACCCCCCCCCCCCTCCCACCACCATATCGGCATCATGGTTGGTTTTTGGTTTATGTTTCCTGTTCCATCCGTTCAGTTCCGAGACTGACCAGTTTTGTTAATCAATACTTATTTTGTTTTTTGTGCGTTCAAATTTATGTATATTCTTTTTATCTTCCGCTCTTTTGTATGATGCGACGACTGTTGTGTAAGGCATACATGTGCATTTGATCACGAGATGTGTACGTGTCTAGCGATCTACGACCATTTTAGATTTGCATATGGTTTGGGTCGTTAGTTACACTATCATTTAGTGGCGGCACTATCCGATATCAAATATTTGGAAGGGTACCTTAATTTCGAGGCCGCGGGCTTAAAGCTCTTTTGGTTAAGGTGCCACCCTTAGAGGACTCAACTTCAAAAGGCTTAGGGGCTAAAAATGATATGCCAAATTACCTTGTAGATGATTTACCGGGGCCTCTCATTAGACTTGTTCTCTCTTAGCAGGAATGCCTCGGATAGGTGAAACATTTGAAGGTTCATCCTCACCATTAAGGGTTATCCTTTGGATGAGAAGAATGAGGTTCTTTTCAGAATCGTCTATAATTAGTGTGTCTCTTGCTTGACTTAGAGGGGCCACCTTCACCCTCAGGGTCATTCGAAATATGAGAGCTTGACCCTATAGTGGTCACCATAACAAGTATTTACCGAGCAACTGTTTGACTACGTATATACCCTCAGGTTTGGTCCAGTAATGCAATGTGAGACAAATAGTGCTCGATAAAGTCTAGCCAAATCGAAGGAAGAAGGATTTGGTGTATACAACTTAACGGCCTGGTAACTGGTAAGGGTTTCGTTGTTCTCTCTTTAGACTTTCGGAGTCCTATCTTGAACTCTAGAAGGAATCTATACAAAGCCTATATCTCTATTTATTTACTTTCGGAATGAATTGCCTTCGAAATGGTCACCCTAGCCACTTTATCATATTCCCTTGAGGTGCCTTCAGGGACCGGTCCTGGACCATCATGTCATACTTGTTCCACCAGTAAAAATTCTTAAAAGAAGGGTAAATGTTTAAAAATATGGTATTTATATTTTACACGGTAGGGCCCCATGTGTTTTTCTGATTTTCTATTGGTCCTGGATCATCAACTCATACTTGGTCTCAGACCATAGTAAAATTTGCGTTCCACATAATGTCCATCTTTGTGAATCAGCTATGATGCACCGACACTTCAATCTGGTCGCTGTGCACCGTGTCCGACATAAGACACGACACGTCACGTTCCGACACCGTGTCCGACACGTGTCGGCTGATTAAATTAATATTATTTAAAATTTAAATATCCGACACGCTTCCGACACACTGTCGACACTCCCGACACTCGGGATCCCAATTTTTTAAATTTTTTTTTCTTTATTTAAGTTTTTTTTTCAATAGAAACATTAAAATACACGATTTTCATCGAATCAAGTTTATATGTTTTTTTATTGACAAACAATTACTTTTACAATTTGTAATATTTTGAAAATCAATCGCAATTTCTTTTGACACCGTATAAAGGTCAAATATTTATTCTATATATTCATAGAGTTTATGTAATACATATCTTATTTTGTCCAGTTTTTTCAGATGTTTACGAATATTTTTTTTTGATAAATTGAATTTTATTTACATTATATATATATAAACGTGTCGGCGGCGTTTCGTGTCCTTAAATTTTCGAATTAACCGTATCGGCGTGTCCGTATCCGTGTCGTGCGACGTGTCCGTGCCTATGCAACATAGTGAATTAGACATAATCGGACATACGCTCTATAAAATCTTGTGAATTAGGGACAGAGTAATAGCAAAATAAGTGGTTTCTTTCTTAAAGGGGTTTCTTACAGTGATCCAACTGGTTTTCCCGCTCAAGAACCGTTTCAATTTACCGGGGACACGTGGACACTGTTAGCTAATGACAACTTTTTTCCCAGACCTATTAGTCATAGTACAACAACAACTAGGTCTGAGAGGACAACTATAAATACACTAACACGGATATCCAAGCCGAATCTCTTGAGGTCTCAAATGTAAGCTCTCTAAATAAGAGGCCCTCAAACCAAACAACTCAAAAATTTAACACATCCTCTTTTTTGTGTTTACAATTGGTTTTAAATGGTTTTGGTTCCGGTGACCATCTCATGATACTAATCAGACATCTAACACCGTCCTTCAAATGCTAAAACTGCGGAGTTGTTGCCCTTCCATTTCTAGCAGATCAGCTTTTTGGCCCACACCACATGTCACACAAAGGCAGCACCAGCATCAAATTCAAGAATCACATGTTGGGAACAGCTTGGTGCAATTACACGTGATTTGCACTCAATATACATCAAGTCATGTCGGTTGAGATGTCCTTGGTTCGGTGTTTTCTTTTCTTGCTCCTGCCATAAGGGGTAGGGAAGAGAGAAAGGGGAGATAGCAAAGATCACTAAACCTGAAGATGCATACAGATTCAAAAAGTAAAAATGATATAGGGCAATCGAATAGTACTTGTCATGTGTAACAGGGTCCAGACAAGATTTTAGTTTCCTATCAATGTGTTTGACCTCTTTTGAAGTAGGAGTCTCGAGCTTATTGATCTGACATGATGGCAGCAGTTTTTGCAGGTACAAGGAGAAAAAGAAACACGACAAGTCATTTTAGCTGTGCTTATGAATGAAAGAAATAAGACCAGATGGAATAACAATGAAAATGAAAATGCACCAAATTTACCGAAGAATCAATGGCATTCAACGAAAGAAATAGTGCTGAAAGTTCATGCAGACGTTGCTGCCGAGATAATATGCTTTTCAGGTACCTTCATGGACATGAATCAACAATTAGCTTTTCCAAGAAAGGGAGTTCAAGTTTCAGCCTAACCATAAACCCGACCCGCTTCGTAAATCAGACCTCTCAAAATCATCAACTCCATGCAATCCAAAAGACTTTCGCAATGCTGTCAAAGCTAACTACACCAGAATAGAAATCCATGTTACAGAACCCCCAGTACAATGTAAATTATAATAAGCAAAAAGCACACTAGCAAGGAATAATAATAGTAAGAAAAAAATACTGTCCCATCGATAAAGCGTGTAATTCACAGTCTAAAGACATTTTCATTGGGGGTGGGGGCAGCCTGGCAGGGCACATACCGAATTTAGTATCTTTCAAATTATTATCGTTAATAATTGTACACAGTAGCACAATATGAATTGTGACACATGAAACAAGTTCCTCAGGTTAAGTACCTGACCAGGCGGAAACAAAAGTGGCGCATCTGTACGCAGAATTTTATCCACCTCTGCAGTTGCTGCTCCATGCAAATTCTGTCATAGAAGAGCAAAAAACAGAAATATGCATGAGCGAAATTGTGTAAAGAGATGCATAGCTGCAATAGAAAAGCAGAACACAGTTAAGCAGAAGGAGCCCCAGCTTACTTGTGTAATGATCAGCACAAAGAACAAAACAGGCTTTAAATTCTGTCGAGACAACTCATGTCTGGTTTACATGGCAAGATCACAAATCTTACAAACATAGGATCTTTCATGTTTTTTTATTAAGTCAAGTCATAGTTCATGACTTTTCATAAATTGAAATAACAGCAAAGAACCAGACACTCATTCAAGTATCTGGCTCTAAAGCAGGTAACAAAATTGATGTTCGTTTAACAAAGTCATGAGTGTGAGCGTGCATTACTTCCACGGACAAAAGTAAAGAGCTTTCACTCAGGTTCCTTCATTCAAGACAAGGACTATTTGGGAACCTAATGCATCAAATAATTATTTGTCAATTCATACAAAGAACTCCCCGGTTCATAGTCAACTGATATAGTTGTCAAAAACACATATATTAAGGAGGTGAGTTAATGCTTTGACTTTAACAGCAAAATGACTAAAAATCCTTAAATAAAAATAATGCAGTCTTCGTTTTAATCTCTCACCTGATAATAAATAAGGGTACAGTGGGGGGAAAACACAATCAATGATGTTTTGGAAATGAAATTGCATCAGGTAAAACGGAACATTTGTTTCGGTAACTACATCAGTTTATAAAGAACAAAGGGAGTAATAAGTAAGCACAGTCTGTCGGTAAAGTACTCTTCAGACTCTCACTCCAAGTTCAAAACCATAATGAATGATGATAGCTAAAGGGAAGCCCATGCGAAACAGTATGGAGTGTCACCATGTAGCCAGTGTTCATGACATTGAATCATTATAACAACCTCTTGTAGAGAATTTAGACTCATTAAAACAAAAATGGTCTGATCCATAGGGAGTGTTACTGCATCAGGATGTTCTATGAAATCGATAATTTATTTAAACATAAGGAAAATTAAAGATGATATGGTAAACACTGACCTCCAGTGCCTGAAGTTGCCCACCTGTTGCTCCACAAAATTCCTGAAGGGCACATATTCATGAAAGCATGCAAGGGAATGGGAAATAAAGAACCACACATTATATTAATATAGAGGAACTAGGTATTAGAGGAAAAAGATCCAAGAATATCGATAAAAAAAAGTCTAATAACAAAAGATGAAAGGTTTCACAAGCAACCTCATAATCATTGATAAAACCTTGAAGTGAACGATAAGGGGCAAAAACAATCAGATCAAATCCCAGACTCTGCAACAGATAGGTAATATGCTGGTAAGAAAAAAAGGAAAAAGAAGCGCAGGAACAAAATGGTAAGCAAATAAGTAAATACTTACAACCATACCTGAAGAACAAGCATTTCATTGTTAAGGATCACTTGATGGTCTTGTTCAATCCCTTTTCCAAGCTCCTCTGCTGAGACATGGTTTTCTTCAGCCTTGCAGGCAGTATATATGCACGTCAACCTTCAAGAAACATGGCAACTATTCAGACACAAAAAGGGTATTGAAGATAACTCGATAACATAAGCCAGGAAACAGGCATCTTGTAATTCAATTGCACCGAACGGAGAGAAGGCTGATGAGAGATACTGTGGCTTTGCAAGTTCATATATTCAGATTCTATAGAAAAGAAAAAAAATATATGAATGATATTAGATGATCCAGAATCTTCCACTACCTCGAAATATTATCAGGACAAAACACACACTGAGAGTGAATGAACAAATAAATAAGGAAAGAAAGAGAGAAAAATGCATAAACAACAGATAAACAGTCAACATATGTTGTGTGGTGGGTTCCACTGGAAGAAAAGAGGGATTGTTGTGGGAGGGAAAGAGAGAGATGCAAGTAAATGTACATGACATCCTTTGGATGATGCTCCATCACAGACCATTGCAGATAGAACCTTTTGAAGTAAATGAGAGCAGTAGCCTGAAACGAACAAAGAAAACATTAGACCAAAGCTGCCACCCTTTGACCCATTTTGATTTGTTCCCGATGTATTAACTCGTACTTGAATCTTACGAGGAAACTTGAAAGCATCACAGACATCTTGAATCTTGAATTCATAAAATGCCTTCAAAAGTTGTTCTTCTTCAACCTTCAGTGGCTTGGTTTTAGAGTGATTCTCAACTATTTCACCCAAGAAAAATTGATAATCAGAAGAAAAACTAACAAGTTATAGTAGATTAGTACATAGAGGCAGAATAACTTATCAGAAAGTTACCATTGTCTTTTGCATCAAGCTGATGTTCAGCATACGAAAAAGACCCATCAATGTGCACGTCAACTCTACTCGATCCATACTATAGCATAATACACTGTTAGTAATCATTTAACAACTTCCGCTATCGTAATGTTGATGTTAGACCAGCTCTATGTTGTGCATATACACTAATGATACACTGACTAATGCCACAACATTATATAACAAACAGGGTAGAAATGTCTACACACTAACAGTTACGATAACTGGGAATTGTACATCTGCAGATGCACTATAATAATACTTTTCAATCACAGCAGATAGTATGTAGAAAAATAATCATAAAGACGATCTTTGTGTGAAGATCAAAGACAACATCAACTTAAGTGAAGGCATTTGAGCTCCTCCCACAAGCCCACTTACCAAAATCTACATAGCACCCCAGAAAAGATGCAAAAGCTCAGTCAACTAAATGGAAAGGAAAAAGAGAGGGGAACAAAGACATTTGATTTTTAAATTTCCAGACTATTTGCTCAAAATTCACTAATCAACAACCCGTTAGCTTGACACGAGTGGTAAGTGGCTTGGGAATGCTCCGGTCCTCCGGGAGGTCGCAAGTTTGATTCTCCTAAGGTGAGCATCAATTATTAAAGAGCTCTGGGCCAAATCGAACCCCCGAGTAAATGTGAAACTCGGCGGGCACTCAGATTGACTCTGGATTTAGTCAGGTTGGTTGTGGTTCCAGATACCAAGGGACCCTCAGGGGTAACAAAAGAAATACTAATCAATGGAAAACCCAACAGCAAGAAAATTAGAGAATAATTAAATAACAGGACTGGAATGTGGGAATAAACAAAATATCCAGTAGCTTATGTACATAAAACAATCCAATGCGTTTGTATTCTTAGAACTTCATTACAATCAACTACAGCAGTCATTTAGGAGGTAACTAGCTTTGAAGAGTGAAGACCACAAGACAAACCATATTTACATCTAAATGCTAGAATTTATCTTGATCATTTTTTCCCGAGATCTTTTACAGCAAGGCGGACAGATGCATTTGTTATATTTGCTTTATGTGCTAAACCGGAAGAAGTGGGCTGCATGTCATTTGCACATCCAAGTCAAACGTGTTGCACATCTTCATTGGTCTTCCTCTCTCATGGTTATCATGTCTCTCATCTTGTATCTTACAACACATAACCGGTGTCTCTTAGACATGTTTACAAATGACCGAGAGTATGTTAATTTTGACTCCCTCCTTTTCTTATAACTGCAAACCAACCCGACTTTCTTCCTAAAATATTTCTTTATTAATTTATGCATACCACCAATCCTTTTCAGCATTTTCATTTTTGTTACTCTCATCCTTCATTCCTGATTATAAATTACATCCCAACATTATGACCCGTAGACCATCGATGACCTTATTGTGATCATGTAAAATTTGTGTTTACGGCACTTTACGATCACATAAAAAACCTAACATGTTTCTCCACTCTAACCTTTCAGTTTGGATCCCATGAGTGACGACTAATGTCTTTGTCAATTCTTCTATCATTCTATAGTATACATAATACTCCTACATACCTATTTTCACCGACTGAATCCCACATAGTCTTGTTGTACACAAATTGAATTATATTACGTTTTCTTTCAACTCAAAGTGAAACCTTTCGCCTATAGTGTACCGTGCCAACATTCAAACTTAACATTGACTTCTGCTACTGTTTCATCCACTAACACTTATCATCGACAAACAAACTATACCAAACAACTCTATCATGAATTGTCTAGTGAATTCATCCATGACTAAAAAAACGTACAAGACTCTGTATAAGCATACTATGATAAGTAATTCTTATCGATACTTGGTGTTAGCATACAGTGATAAGGGATTCATAGCTTAATTCTCCTAGAGAGATACGGGGAGGATAAGGATTTGGTGCTGCAGAGTGATGCCGAAGAACCAATATTGATTTATCTTCCTTTCATTCAAGTAGTTAAGATCCACTCAGCCGTTATTAAAGGACCAGAAAATGAAGTTTCCAAAACAGTGAAATTGTTATCAAGCAGAGATCAGATGGGGTTCAACAGCTTGACAATTTTCATTCAGGACAACCAATCTGGTTCTGATATAACAAAGATTCAGAAAATTGGCAATGTTTTTTGGGTCCATCTCATTGTCTTCGTCTTTTTTTCCCATAGTTGGATGTTAAAATTGGACAGTGGTATTGGTAATTCAAACTATTAGACGTAGATCATAAGCTCAAAAACCTCTGCCAACATTATCATTCAACATGCATTGTCCACGTCTTGCGACTCTTTATTTTCTTAATTTGCCTTGTTTGTCCGGGGCCTTTGAGCCCACACGAAGAGATGTTTCCAACTGTTTAAATAGCTTAACTACACCCCCTCCCCCTCCCAAAACTTAACCTTTTGATGGAATTGGTAGTTCAGCAATCCCCAACAAGCTACAATGGGGTAGCATTTCAGAAATTAAAATCCTCCTATTGTTACACCATTTCATCACTCAAGCCCTCAAAAAACCGGTTCATCATAACATATAGTACAACATTAAAGAAAAAACTTTGGCACAATTAACATATTCATCAACAGAATTATTAAAAGCAGCATACCTTCTCCAGTGCTTGTCTTGCTCTCTGATTAGCAGCTTTGTGCTTTTCCTTCTGAAAACAATTATTACCGCAAATAAATAAAAACAACCCGTCTCCTTCGTGAACAAAAATGTGATTGACAATCATGAAACAAGCAATATATTAGGAAGGAAACTCCAGCACCTCCTTTCTTATGAGTTATTCTTTTAAGAAAAAACAATTAGGAACGATTCAAAATTCAATGCAACATTAGCCTTTGGGGTACTCTGAACTTCTCCATGTCGCCAGAAAGTGATAGATTAAGTAGAAAGGGAAATCAATATACACATTCGTTAGAGAAAGAGGGAGAAGAAGAAAATAAAGAAAATTTACGATATCCTCCGGAGCAAATATCCACTTGGCTCTGTGGGTGGAGGTCAAGAAATCAGCCATGGAAGTTCGTCAGCCACCACGCCTCCGAGCAAAATAGGTTTAACGGATTCGGTGAAATACAGTACTCAATAAAATAGAAGAGAGAAGATAAATGAGCAAACAAAAAAAATTTAAAAATCATAACAATAAATAAATAAATAAAATTAAAAAGAAAAAAAAAAAACAGAAAAGACATGTTATGTTTTGCCACATTGTGGTTTTGCATATGAAACGTTTAAAACTTGTGGGTTTTTTTTTTCTAATATGGTTTGCCTCTTAAGATACATAATAATTTTTACATGAAATTAGTTTTCAATCTAGTATTATGTTCTAATTCACTATTGTTCATTTAATTAAAATAAGGACAATTTTTTTTTTGAGGTCGGACAAAATTAATATTCATGGACTATTTTGCCCTTTGTTTTGTTGAAATTTATGAAACAGAAAGTAAAGGCGAAATAAAACGTGGATTTCTCATCAATCAAAAAGTGTTCAAGTTAAGTTACATGATGTTAATGGTAAAGTATTTATAGTTGATATTCTTTCCAAGTTGGTTACAAACGGTTATAATCAGTTACAACAGAAAACTTTTACATCAGCTTCGTTTCTCAGCAGGTCTGATGATTCTCAAGTGACTCTTCTCATTTGATGCCTTCTTGTCTGATGTCTCTGTTCGGATGACTGTTTCAGATATGACTTTTTTCTTCTCAGATGATTCTTGCATTCAGTTGATTCCGTGTATGACTTCTTCCGTTGGCCTATATCAGACTGTTGATAGAGCATTTACCAATGCTTATTATATTCCAATGTAGACTGAAACCATTGATGGTAGCATTGTGGGAAGAATTTGTGGCCAATCAATGGGCATAAATATATGGAAGGAGAGAAAGCATGCCCATCATCGTCTGCAAAAGGCTTACAACTACCACATACTCAGGTACAACATGCGTTTCACCTTGAATGTAAAATCTTATATCAATAAAATCATAGATAATTATATTTATTCTTCGAGTTTTATGAAGTTGTTTCATTATTAACTGTTCCGTTCTCTTACATCACATTAGAGCCAAATATTCCACAAGTCAAAAAACGCCGTAACTGGTAATTCGCCTGCGTGAGTGGATGAAATTTTCTCTTCTAGCAATTGTTGGGTACGGTTTTTAATCAAAACAGAATTGTATAGGGTTGATGCGAATAATGAACTCATCAAGAGCACTGCAGAACAACCGACTAAGAATTATCTAGAATCAGCAGTTGACAAGATCGATGCCGTAAAGATAACACAGATCTCACTTATACAGCCAGACACCAATGTAAAAACCAGCATACTTCGCAATAAACAGATTCCTCATATCTATATGCATTTACGTGACTTGTACAGACTTTCTAACTTATTCAATAACATAATGTCCACATCGAGATCACGTTGTGCATTCCAGATATACTGTAGAAAATCTGGTATTCGACATGCCCTAAATGCTTTCAAGTGATCGAAGCACAATCCAATGAAGAGTTCTACTCCAACACATGCAACAGTGATCAGATCACTGTCCCACGGTAGCTCTACAACTACATATCGTTCATTCATTTCCCTTATCATGTATACAGACTCTATCCGGATTCAGTAATTTGTAAAAACAACACTGCAAAGTTATTGCAGAAATGCATGGCCTTTCTAGAGACATAAGAGCGATGTTTTTTTTTTGACAAGTCTACAGAGAAGCTCTTGCGCCAGAATGCTATCGAGTTACATGAAATGGATGAGCATGTAAAAAAAGGCTTTTCCCAACTATGGTATTGAATAAAGATAGTTCTGATAACGATATGTCCTATGTTGATATTGAATGGAATCAAACAGCTACTTGCAGACACCAACGAATGGTTGAAAACGAAGAAGATAATTGCTGAAATTAGAGCTGCAAAAAAGAGATACACAGACAAGAACACAAGGTACACAGTTCATGAATGGATAGAGTCAAAGACTGGTCATCCATCGACATCTACAAACAAAGAAATGTGCAAAGAATTTGCAAGCACCACAAGTACCTGCTAAATTGGTATTGTCGGGCATTCTTTCGATATTGTTAATTAACATTAAAATGCTGCATTGTTTGGTCATTTTACAGAGAAATAATGAGACAAACAAAATGAAGATTGTGGTACTAGGCAAAACTGAGCCTCCTTGCTCTCACGTGGAAAAAAGGCCGTCCACTACCACAGACTCCAGACCTATAAAAAAAAAGGTGAAGCTGGAATTTCCAGACAATAAGTGATCACTGGAACTCTGTACTTCGGTATAGACTTTGCATGGAAATATCTCTATTTTGCTACATAACTAAAGTCTTAGAAATTAAGAACTAGTGTTTTGGAATGTAAATTAGAATCATGCCATTTAATTGGCTTATGTAAATTGAGCGCATGTACCTGACAATGAGACTTGCCGGGAAATGTCTCTCTTTTGCTACATAACTGCAATCTTAGAAATTAAGAACTAGAAATCTGTTATGGAATGTAAGGTAGAATGATGCCAATTGTTTGGGTTATGTAGATTAAGGCTTGCACTTTGATGTGGATAAGGTAGGATCGTTTTGTGTGATGACTAGACTCTCGGAATGTAAACCTGCTTCTGCTATGCTGAAAAATGGGTGGCCAAATATGTACCGATATGTAAAAAGCCTTTGGAATGTATACTGAGGCAACCACTTTTACCATCGTACCTAGCTCACTGTTCAGCAACTACATATCTGATATACCCGACCCGGATCGGAACCCGAGCATTTAGATTGGGCTTGAATCCAGGTCCAACAACAGATCTTGGGCCTCCATCTCGCTAGTTCGCATTCAATAAGCCGGACATAAACAAATGTCGACCATGACGTCGACGCTCATCCATACTCCGACGTATCGGACACATTGGACGTTACCCATATTATCAGGCCAGTCAGTTCTAAGCTGATCACAACAAGACAAAGGAAGAAGTGAGTTCGACCTCTTTTCAAGTCCACACTCCGCCACCCCTCCTTGACAGTTGTCTGGTCGACTTATGTATAATTGCACTTAATTATATACTTTTAATGTCTTGTCATGTTTAGCTAAACCATCTTAGCGTTTGCCTATATATATTGGGTCATAATGTAATGGAAAAGGACTGGAGAATTAATATACTTAGAGCTACTCTGTCAATTTGTCGACTCACTCGTTCTCTCATTCTCTATTTAAGTCCGACCACCACGCTTCATGATATCCACCACTTCTCACCTGAGAAATCTTCCATAATCAGCCACATATCCACTCTATATTACGGTTACCGCAAACCTGACATTTCCAACCATATCAGTTGGCTCCGTTACCGGGAAATTTCATTGTTGTTTAGAATCTTCCGACCGCAAACCTCACTGCAAGTTTGGTTCCACGGCGTCGCCAGCGAGATCGCACAACCATATCCAACTCTCTGATTGACAAAAACTTTAGTTTTTGGGTTGTACGGGCCTCAAACCATTGTATCTATCAAGATAGTTGCAGATTCTTAAGAAGCAAGCTTGATTTCTGCGGATTTTGACTTGATTCTAGCTCGAACCACCTCACAATCGAGAAATACCCTTACCGGCGTGTTCATAGCTCAACACAAGCCCTTCATACTTTCCAGGTTGGTATAAACTCTTGGTCAATTCGGCTCCTCGAGTGTTAAAGAAATCATATACTGTACTTGTACTTGTTGGAATCGCCTGGAATCACACTATTGATCTTGCATCGGATTCTGAGTTTAAAAACTACTCCGGCCGATGTATCTCACTCGATATACCCAGCAAAATATCTACAAAATATCAATAGTGTGATTCCAGGCGATTCCAACAATATCCCTATGCAATATCCCTCAGGGCACATATGGATTATGTAGAGGAGATGCGTGAAAACAACATGCGACTCATTTGTTGAAAGAGTGTCCTAAACCCAATCGGGTTGGACCGGATCCAGACCGAGTCGGATCATTTCTACTATTTATTTATGTTTATACATGTATTAAATGGCTTTTTTGTTGTCATATATTTATTCTTTTAAAGAACCAATTATGAATTGTTATATGATAACGTCCTTAGTATCAAACTGTGATAGAGAAACCATGATAGGCGATTATGGTTGAGTATGGATATTATTACGTTGATAGGATTCATTTTTAAACCGTTTAATTTGTCATTGCATTTGACTCTTGTCACGTGTGCCAACATATTCGTTAAGCATTTTCATAATTTCTTTGTGGCCAACATATTCGGAAGCCTATCGGGTCACACATATAAGAACATCTAGCCGGATTAAAATGCGGTCATAGTGATAACCAAATAAGGAAAGAATTTATCTCGTACTATAAAGGTTATAGTGGTAAATTAATATGGTGGTATTTATTTATTATGAATAAATATGATACAAGATATTAATTATGTTGATTAATTAAGAATATTCCGGAAGCCAATAAAAGGCTAGATGGGGCGCAACTCTTTAGTGTATAAGATACACTTGGATTGTATAATTAATTAATAGTATTATAGTATATGTATTAATATATATATTTGCGTGAGTAGCGTGCATATGTGATATGCATGCGCACTAATGGATTATGTATATATGATATATATAGATTTATGCATATATTATGTATATGTGATATATACACATGTGTAAATTGATTTATGGTAATATAATAAAAGATAAAGATAGTCAATATTAGATATTGATAATATATTGAAAATATTTAATATAAGATATTAAATTAAATGAGATAAATCAATCAAATGTATTTTCCTTATTTTATTGGGAAAATGTTTTCTCTTTCATCTATCTTCTAGGAAGTTTCTCCTAATCAGATTAGGACACTAAGGGCGCCACTTTCTACTATAAAAGAAAGGGGTTGGCTAGCTCTTTGGTACATCACAATTCCAAAGCTGATAGTTCTTGTGAAAAATAGAGAGCTTTTTAGAGAGAAATTAAAGAGAGAGAAAAGGCCGGTCTAGCAACCGGATTTTTTTAGTAGCAATCCATGATGGGATTCCGGTGGGCTATTCGTGTGGATCACCAGTAGAGGCCGAATGCTTGGGCGGCTCCGTGCATCGCTACTCTCCTTAGACGGTCAAAGCGTCGATCTTTTAGATCAACCAAGGTAACCATCGTCTACTAGCTTATTTGTTTATTGCTTAAACGAAGTCGATCCTGGTTAAAAGGAAATAAATTTTTGAATTCCGCTGCGTTCCCGCGTAGATTTCCTAACAGTAACATCTTTACATCATATATTTAAGGTGTATAATATCAAATGGACATCCACATATTTACGTGTGTATTTATTACAACTACATTATTATTCTCCATCTAGTATTTTAAACTTGAAGTTTTCTATCTATGTCAATTTCTTGGATTTATGACTTGGTTTTCTTTAAAAGGGTTCACTTGATACAACAAAAATACTTCGAGCACCATAATCACTCAAAACACTACATAAATTACTACATGATAGCACATATTGTGTGATGTTTTTCAAGAGAGAAAAAGTCCATTGTGTGGACATTTCCAAAATTACAGAAGCATCACATTTAGTGACGATGATGAGTAAAGTTAGAATCAGTGAATTAACTTGTAAAACGAGCGTCAATCGGGGTGACGTCTCTTCCAGGAAATATTTCAACATGATGCGTGCTAATAGTAATTTTGTGGTGCCATGTAATGAAATATAAACAAAATTTATGGTGAGTGAAGCATTTTTGTGTTGTCAACATGAACTCGTTTCTTTATTATATATGATTGAGATGTTTAGTTCTGAATGAAATCAAATATCCATAGATGTCTTCGACATGTGGGTAACCACCTGGGGGTATGGTTTTAAAAATTTCTACTTCCGTGTGTAAGTGGTAGGGTATGGATAAAGAATTTTTTCGATAGGTAGAGTATGGATATTATCAAATCATAACCCACTCGTACCTACTGTCATCTCTAGGTACAAGGCGCGTACCTTGCAAGGAAGATAGTTTCTCTTTATATAGGCATTGGGATGTTATGGCCATGACCATGACATAGGATTATTGTTATAGATGTGGGCTAAACGCAAGGACCCCCTTCATCCATAGAGAAGAGATGATGGTGGACATGCTCCATAACTCAAAGGGGTAGTAAAAATATGTTTGACCAAGTCCTCGTCAGGCTTGAGGCCTAAAGCAATGGGTTGAAACAATGCAGTATGTGTGCCCCGGGCCTATTAATTACCTCAGGAGATGTTTTGTGGTAGCCATCGAGCTCATGCTAAGCCTATAGAGGTCTTGGACGCTTAGTCTGTGCAACTTTGGAGCCCTTCAATGGCTTGTCAAGAAGAAGAAAAGACTTGATTATATCCCTTCAGAAGGGAAATTCTTGCCTATGTACTCAATTTGAGAAGTAGTATCATGTGACATCATCCTGGTCAGAGACTGCAAATTATTATTTGCAGATGAATTGAGAGAATTTTGAATCAGAGTTCTTTCTTTCATCCCAAGTAACATGTTGGCATGATTTCTATGGACAACAACATGAATTGCCTTTACTTACTATAATGTTTTCCTTTATGGTTGCGTTAAGCTTATTATTATCAAAATCCCAAGTAAGTTTGCATTAATATTACAATGTTATGGAATAAGAAAAGCATAGTACAAAAATTAACAAACTCAAAACGTAGAATTGTAGAATTTGTGTTAGCCCTTCATATCATATGGCAACACTGTTGGGAATCCCTCTACCTGTTATTCCAACACTACTTGTAGGAAAAAGCAAAGTATAAGGAATCTTAACAGGTCCATTCCTGTTTCTCCATTCAGGATCATCGTTCATTTCCGTGATTTCTTCTTCAATGCTAGACAGTTTCTGTCCAAATCTTTCAAAAGCTTCAAGAGCTTCCTTATCTTTTGTCCATTCACCACTCTCCCTTTGTCCTAGATAAACCTCATCAGATGAATGTCTTGACAACGTTTCGATTATCGAGAGACCTAATAAAGTCTGCAGCTGACTTGTGATTGTTTTCAAGAATACCTTATCAGGATTATCTTTCAGCTCGCCGTACTCAGGACTACCCGGTTCAGGCATGAATTTCCGGCTTTTAGTAGGCCGGTTAGGATGGTAACCTGCATAAGGCCATTGCCCGAAATTCGTTGATGCATGAAGAGCAGATGCCACCCATATTATGGTGGCACAAGAATCAATTAACTCATCACGGGTTCGCATCTTAGGCCACCATGGCTCGTCTTTCTTATCCGCGTGTCCCTTTTGGATAATCTCTTTCCACCATGATTGTAGTTCTATGTCACTTTGGATCATCTCATCATTCTTGTAGTAAATGGTGCAATAGTCCTTTACCCATGTTTTGATTGCTGACCAAATCTTAAGCCCATCCACAGCAAATGGATAATCCTCGATTAGCAAACGAACCCCATAAGGTGATTCGGGATCTAAAACTGCTACTTTTCTGAAATCAAAGCCCCAGAAAAAGAAAATCACACTTTTGTTTTAATTAAAAACATAATCTTTTGCGTAATATATACAATAATAATTTACTATACCTTTTCAATAGGTCAGTAGGGAGGGCTTGATCAGTGAAAACCCAATCCTTGTACACAAGTGATGACATTTCCATGGTAAACATTCCAGGAAACAGAGTTATCTCTACAACTCCACCTGCATTAATCAGAATCTGACGACCAATCGCGTTTATGTTCATCGTGTCACGATAATGTGGATGCAAAAGCTTATAAATAGGATGTAGTACACTCAGCTGTCTGTTTGTAGCAATCACAAATGGCTCAATTACAGCATGCGTCCGTAGCCTACAACAACAACAAACAAACAAGAAGAGTATTATAACAAACAAAAATACAAGAGATATTTGGATGGAACAAGAATCAGGTCAGATTCAGGATTTTCGACGGATGGAACTGGCAATAATTGTCCTACAAACTTAGGGGATCAAAAGTGTCAAAATCCATATTTTTTTTTACCAGTGACTGATGAGCTGATGAACACCAGAATCATTAACAGCAACATAAGCTTTAGCGAGTTGCCAGATAGAATTATCCACTCCATTTTCTTCTTCTGTTGGAGTGTACACTATGCTAACGGGACCTAACCGATCTTCATCTGGATGTGGCAAGCTTAGTTCAATTGCCAAAGGCTTCAAGGTTCCATCATCCTTTAAAAACAACAGAGTCCTTGAGGCATATGTCTTTGTACTTGTAGTAGTATTTATTCTTCTCAGATATGGCATAATCGTGTCATGATGATCCAATATAAAGAGCCGATTCGTCTTCAGTGACTATGGACAATATATGATTAGATGTTATGAAAGAATAAAATGAAAATGAGCAAACTTTGCATATATATATATATATACCTCATCGACCGTTAACCCCAATAATTGGGGCTCTATGTGTTGTCTGGTTATACTACTTGTTTGATTGCCATAAACATCTGAATCTAGCTTGCTCGTAGGCGGAAACTCCTGGATGCACCGTTAAAATGCAAAATCATCAGATAATGAAAGAAAGAAATTATTCACATTTGATAAGGAAAGTTAAGGAATCATGAACATCACCTGGAGGCCAGTGATAATCATCGGATTCACTCCGGCCAGCATTTCTCTAGCAAACTCCTCATCTGTCCTCCATGCTGATTTATCATCTATTACAATTCCATGGAAAAATAGTTAGAGATATATTTCTCACTTTTTCCTTCTTTTTTTTTTTGTTGAGAAAATGAGGTTTAAAATTGCTAATAATTAATACCTTTGATGAGTTCTGGTTTAGGATATTTGAGGAGTCCTTCATTATCCATTGGAAGAAGTCCCTTAAGAAACTCAAAAGGGATGTTGTCAGATAACCTATTAAGTAAACCATTAGGAAGCTTGATTCCTCCATCATACAGCTTCATTACATCCTCAAAACTATCAAACTCATTAGGTGTGTTGTCCAATGTTCCCTTGATCTCGGGGATTAAAAGTTGCGCGATTGATTTTACATTGTAAGCAAGAAAGTCAGACATCTTCAGATGTCCATATCGCTCGTCTCTTGGTACGTAAATGTCTAAAGTCATTAGTATCTTCAACCTACTCTCTGAATTTGGATCTGCCACGAAATAACGAAAAAAAATACCTTAGTATACAATTTTTTTTTGAAGAATAACTATCATTCTATTCTAACCTGTCTTTGAAGGTGATCTGCCTGTTCGTCCCCTACGAGGATAAGGGTATTCAGATGATCCTCCAAGGACAGGGCGCGCGTATTCTGTGCCCTTGTCTGGATCACCCAAATCATTGTAATAAGCATAGTCATAAACTCTGTCCCACTCTTCAAGTCGTCCAGTCCCATTTCCTCTCAAAACTGTCAATTCTTCTTCTCTGTACCTACGCAACGGTTCAGGGGTATCCTTCGGAAGGTAGGCCTATAAAAAAGCATTTAACACTTGAAAACAGTATCTTTTAAAAAACTGAAGGTTAAAGCTGTCAATATAATAGTACCTGATTGAAGAAGAAAATGCGGTCGGTTTTGTACTTTGAAGCAGGATAAATCCAAGAGTTGCAAACAAAGTGAATCCTATCATGTCCAGCAGCAGGAACACCTTCAAGTGTAAGTGTCTTAAGGTAGAACTCGTCGTGATGGAAATTTCTGATGATGAATGCGCCCGGGACACCACCGATATCTTCATTCCAATCAAATGTGACTTTGAATGCTGATTCACCAGCACTTAAAGAAGTGAAAGTGGTGATCCAATCATCCAAGTATGCAGGCCTGCTTGGTTTCCCTTTCAATTTTTTTCCTGCAAATGCAACTGATAAGTATTATTTTTCTTTTTCTCTCATTAAGAAATTACAAGTCTTTGTAGTAATTATTCATAATCACATTTATGTAATTAATTTTCAAGTTGTTTAGAATCAAATTTTGGTGGTTGTTCAGTTGTCAAAATTCAAATCTAGTGCAATTCCGGTGACTGATCAAAGATAACTATAGTTTTAAGAAATCATTGGTTTTTTCAATCATTTGAGAAAACACCTATTCGTTTTGGACCATTGATGTACTAAAAGCGAGTCTCCTTCAAAAATCACCTTTGAGACTGTGGAAGACTTGTCGGTACGTGGTAGGGGAAATATCGTCAATCATTTTTGTATTTTTAAACCTTTTTTTCTCTCATGTCAAATTTTCTTTTGTCAGACGGGAGGGAAATGTTCACGCACATTTGGTAGCAGAATAAGGTCTTAGTTTAATGTTGGATTGCGACGTTAAATATGCGTAATAATAAAACATTTATTTTTCAAGAAAAAAACAAAGACAAACGGGACCAGGATAAGTTGAAGGGTTGGAGGCTATAAAAAAAAAAAAGCTCTGTAGAAAATAATTTAGAGTGGGGTTGGTTGGGATTAGACGCACAGTTGTAAAATCCTCGGTGAAAAAAACCGATATCCGTCGCACATAGGGTCCCTTGACGTAACAAAATCCTGAAAATTTGACAAAAGAAAAAATTGTGGGGTAGGGATTTTTTTTTTTAAAATAATTTTTTTAGCATTCATAAATGGCTTTCTTTCAATGGTTCTCAAAAAAACAAAAAAATGTCTTTCAGTGTAATATTCATGCATTCTGATTTTGAGCAAATATATGTACATGTTAAATGCTGCTACATCCGTCTTAAAATATAAGCCCGTTTGTGGTTTTTTTCATAGTATAAGTTAAGAAAGTTGGTTAAATGTGTATGTGTCATTAATTTTGATTAAAAAAATCTAAAATTATCTTCCGACTGTTATTAATTCAAAGTAATGAAAATTGGTGGATATATAATAAATGAAGGGTTAAAAAAATATAATAAATGTTTATTGATTATCTAAATGAGCTTACATATATTATGAGACAAAATCAAAAAGTTAAATGGATTTATATTTTGGGACGGATTTAATATTTATGTGTTATCTCTTAAGACCATACTACCTTAATTTTATAGGATCATTAGTTTTATGGTGGTCAAAAAACAAATTGTTATAGTATTTGTTTTATCAATCAAACATTTGAAAATGAGGCTAAATTTGTTTTCCTAAATAATGTTAATTAATGTTGTATCTTAATACCACAATTATTAATCTGATCCATAGTCTCAGAGCTTGAATGACCAATGAAAAATAAAATAAAATAATAATAATAATGGTATATTGTGACGTGGTACATGATTTTTTCCCGTTTATCGACACAGGAGCAGGTAGGGTGATGCTCCCATTCATATATTTTAAAAAAAATATAAAAAAAAGGTAAACGTCTTATTAGAAATTTCAACGAACATAAAATGTTTTTTAATAACAAAGTGTCCACTAATTAAGTATATTACAATTTTTAATCCTACCACCTTAAGTCTGAAAATTCAAAGCTCATGTGCATGTACATAATCACCCTTGGTTTGAAAAAAATTTCCGCCATTCCACTTAAAAAAATGCTACGTACTTAGAAGTTTCCAAGACCATTTAAAATTGACACTAAAAGCATGACAAGGAATATATGGGACGCGGATCTCCTACGGTATGCATGCTGAGGTGCAAGGTGCTGTGCATCATTTCCGTCCAAATTTTTGTCGGATCCGTCCAAATTTAGACGAAGTGAAGTAAATTGAAAAAAAAATAAAAATCGACGGAGGCAAAAATTTGGACAAAAATGGTGCACAGCACTTTGCACCTCATCATGCGTACCGTAGGGGATCCGTTCCCGAATATATGTGGTGTTCACGGACTTTATTGATTTAATTGAGACTCGTTTACTGATCAACAATAATACATAATAATGATATGTATCTTGTGTGATTGGGACTTGGGAGTGACAAAAATGTTCATAATGATACAATCGTTGTTTAAAAGTTATATCAGGTGACATGATTACAACTTTTTGTTTCTAAGATGCATCTCACACACATAAAAATGTTTATGTAAAGAAAGTAAAAATAAGTGACTCTAATATTTGCCATGTGATACGATTTTCCAACAACCGTTGCATCATAAAATCTCTTAAACTATATATATATATATATATATATATATATATATATATATATATATATATATATAATGATTACATAAAAATTTTATAGGTTGAATGTCATATTCTTCTTTAAAAGAAAAAAAAGGAAAACAGCACGATCTTAATCTCTCAGACCTCTCACACAATTAATGATTTAAATACTTTTCATGCATCTTTTTAAAACACTCATAATATTTGATCTAGATCTCTAATAATAATAACAATTCTTAAAAAAATCTCTAATAATAATATTTCTTTCACGCATATTTTTTTGTTATATATCTTTTCGTCCACTTTGTTTTAAAACTTCATTTGATATTATTTCACTGTTACCCGTGTGATTCGCTATGAAGATTCACACAATGAATTTGAATAAAAATAAATTTCAGAAATTACATCACAATATTGTCATCATGGTTTTAAAATAAAGAACACAAAACAAAAAGATTTTTTTGTGTGAAAGAACTATCGTTTTTAGAGTTATAGATTAAAAGATTATATAAATCTTTAAAAATAATGAATGAGACCCTCAAGAGCATAACTTAATGATAAAATAGCTGAATTGTTGTAGTGACACAGTTACATTTTAGCTTGAGTGTGGGAGTTCGATACCATGTATCGATTTCTCAACAAAATGAAAAAAAAAGTATACATAATTAAGTTGTTATAAATTGAACCATTGAAACATAACACTCAATTTATATCATGCATGCACGAGCTCAAGAGATTGAAGAGTAAAATCTCTTTGCGTTGGGAATCAACGGTCAACATGTTTCTTAAATAGTGGTTGAGAGAAATATTGTATTGTATCTCAATCTTAATCTCCAATATGTTCATGATTTTAAAATAGGGGTGAGAAGAGGAAAGCCGCGCGTATTCTTACGTGTGGTTATAAAGAATACGTGTAATAAACACGTGTAGTTAATGTGCAGGCGTTGTCATTCTTCTCAACCACTATTTTTTTTTTCTTGTAATTTTTCGTCATTTTAGATTAAAAACAATCCTACATAATCTTTAACCTTTTAAAATATTAGTCTTTTTTGGATATTATTTTAGAAAAATATGTCATTTTTTTTTGAAGGAAGCGATCCGTTTTATTGCAAAATAAATAAGATCCGTTTTAAGGAAGCGATCCATTTTTGTTAATTGAGATCTTATTTTGTATTTCTAAAAAATTATGTTTATGGCTCCATGATCTAGTTGTGATCTTGTGGAGGCAATAATTTTTTTTTTTTGAGGAAATTGTGGAGGCAATTTTTTTATTATTTTTTTTGAGAAAATTTATTATTTTTTAAGAACAACCATCTATAGAATTATTATAGTTTTTATTTTTATTTTAGGGAAACGAAAGATACACGCTAACTCTTTTTCTTCTCAGGTGAGACTTGAAACATGGTCATTGTCGGGTTATAATCTAGTGAAAACCATTAGGCCGATACATTTGTTGATAACCATCTATATATAGTTTAAAAAAAAGGAAACTTGAGAATATATGCTTTAAAAGTATAAGGTTTGTGTAGTATGCCCTGTAAATTATCATTTAAAAACCATGCATCTGGAATTTAGGTAGGATTTGTGTAGCACATCACATAATTTCATAGGTTTTTGGTAGCCGCCAAAAAACAACCCACGTTGATTTTAAAAAAATATCCACGCAAAATCCACATATTTCCTATGTATAATTGACTCATTTTTTACAATCTAGTTTCGATATCCGTGTAAATGATCGAACTCACTCAAACCCTGCTCAGCTCAAATATCACGTGGGATTTAAGTACCACACCATATAATTTCGTGAGTTTTCGGTAGCCGCCTTGAAAAAACCACGTTGTTTTTCTTATATTAAAAATAACAACACCTATGTTTGATGCAGGACAGATTACGACCTTATTACATTATAATTCTAAATTTAAAATTTATGACACGACACGCCGCCAAAACGTTATATATATATATATATATATATATATATATATATATATATATGTGTGTGTGTGTGTGTGTGTGTGTGTGTGATAAATTCAATTTAACAAAAAAAATATTCATAAGCGCTTGAAAAAACTAGACAAAATAAAATAGGTATTACATAAACTCTATGTGCAAAAGAAATTGTGATTGACCTTCAAAATATCACAAATTGTAAAAATAATTGTTTATAAAAAAAAACATATAAACTTGATACGGCGTATTATTTATTTAGTTATTATAGAAATAAAAATTGTGTATTTTAATATTTCCATTGAAGAAAACTTATTATTTTTTTTAAAGTGGGTTCAGGAGTGTCGGTACCGTGTCGATAGTGTGTCGGATATTTAAATTTTAAATAATATTAATTTAATTAGTCGAAACGTGTCAAACACGGTATCAAAACGTGTCGTGTGGTGTCTTATATTGAACACGACGCACAATGATCAAATTAAAATATCGGTGCATCATAGACCAGCACAAAATCCACATATTTTCTGAAAAGAGACTCATCTTTTGCGACGTAAGTTGCATAGTTATAAAAAAATATATATAAAAAGGCCCATGCTTTTCTTTCGATGTGGTCAACTCTGAAATCGGGAAACAGCTTTCAAAAAGTACGGTATTCACACCGATAAAAGTGATGTACTTGAAGTTGAAGCCCTTTTTATTTGTAATTTTATTTATTTATTTATTAGGAAGACCATAAGATTGACTTTTTATTGATTTTTAAGTGGAAAATAGAGTTGATACTCTAACCACTGGGAAAAAAATTGTATTTTGCTCATTGATTATAATAACACCGTAATTTCTTTAAAAGCTATATTATACAAATTTATTTAAATAGATTTCAGATTTAACTCATAAAATACTACTTTATTTTATAAAATAATCTATTATTAAATCATGAAGGAGTGATGGCATCAACAGCGGCGGCGACAGACCCTAAAGATTGAACGATTGAAGAAGAAGACGAAGCAGGTAAGCAGATTGAAGAAGAAGACAATTGAAGAAGAAGACCACGAGAAGAAGAAGAAGACGACGGTTGGAGTCCACCGGTCATACGGCTGTGAAGATTTGGGATTTGGGCGGATTTGCAGCAGTTTTTTTTTGAGAATTTTCTCCCATTTTTTTTTGAGAATTTTCTCCCATTTGGGATTTGGGCGGATTTGCAGCAGTTCAATGGCTGCCGGATTATTTGCAGCAGTTTTTTTGTTTTGTTTTTTTTTTTTTTGAGAATTTTCTCCCATTTTTTTCACAAATGTGCACGATCTTAAGGTCCTCAAATCACGCTGGGGTTCCTTCCGATTAGGGTTTAGTTTGGCCTCCAAAAACACCTAAAACGCGAATGTTCTTGCATCTGGATGAATATTCTTGTGATTAACGGCCTCCCTTATTTTAAAATAAAAGATTCTAACCCCTCAAAAAAAAAAAAAAATCTACAAAACAAAAACAAAAACAAAATCTTTTGCATTATGTGAAATGAAGAATCTAATAAATTTTATGTTAAATATTTTTTTTTTTTGTAGAAAAATAGAAAAATGTGTATTTTGTAAATTAGGGTATTTTTTTAAAAGGAAAAAAATATGTATTTGAAACGGTAAAATAGAGAACTCGTTAAGATGATAATCCATCAATTCCAAAATATTAATCCATTTGGTTTTTTTTTTTGTCTTTATCTCATAATATAAATCAATTTAGTATACAAAAATATTTTATACTTTTATTTTTAAAATTTATAACATTCACTCATTTTCTCAAACCGGTTGAAAAATCTAAACAAACTAATATTTTGGGACGGATATAGTATGATGCAAATGCAGTGACAAATCTACATATTAATCGATTAGTCCTACGTCATGATTAATAATATAAATAATGTTATATCTCTCGTTATGTGAATGATTATACTCGGATCCAACGACGGACGCATAAACTTAGGTAAAGAGGAGGACAATAAAAATTTTAAAGAAAAATAAAAAATTAAGAGAGACGAACAAAACATATAATACATACATTAGTTGTTGTTTTTTTTTTTTTTTCAAATCAAAGGGGAGAGCTGCCCCTTATCCATACATAGGTCAGTCTTTGCTGGTATCATTAATAGAGTCTATATATATTTTATATATATATACACATGTATACCTATTATTTTCGGGCAAAGGTCATTTAAAGTAGGGTATGATTGTTTTTATATATTATCACAAAAACGACGTAGTTTAAGAAAAAAAAAACAGTTAATTTATTTTTAAATTTTAAGTTTATGGTTATATTATTATTACTAATTAAAAAAACACTTTCTCCAATTCTTGAGAGGACATTTTCCTTCTTTATCCATGTAGATTATTACATTCGACCACTTTAGCAAACAAAATAAAAATAAAATGGCTCTTCTCGATTCCGTAAATGGAATCTTTCAGAGTTTTTTTATTTTTTATTTTATTTTTAAAAGGAATCTTACAGAGTTAGACGGAACAAAGCTGGCAGTGTTTTTTGTTTTTCGAGACAAATTCCATCTTTGTAAAGAGTAATTCTGTCTACGGAGTCTCTATTACACCCGACCGTCAGATTTACGAGCCATGTGAACAATAAAAAAAAGCAGTTTTATTTTTATATACACACGGCACATATCTGACGGTCGAGTCCAATAGAGACTCCCTACCTAAGAATTTTTCCCTTGGTAAAATGGAATGTAGAAAAAGAAGTAAAGAAGAAAAACAAAAGAAGTTGCTTTAAAGGAAGAGCGTTTAAAACGGAAGAAACATAGATAGATAGATATAGTTATTAGTATATATTACCGGGATCACCATTGACGACGACGTCGTCGGAGCTAATAAGCTGTAGAGAAACCTTTCTGCCGAGAAACTCGTCGAGGCGATCCACTACTGAAGCATTGAAATCGTTAAAGTCCAGCACGTTTTTCTTCATTAGTACTACGGTGCCTCTGATCTCTACTTTGGCCTCATGTTTGCCGCCTGTAATCCCTTCCACTAACTTATTCAACAATATCTTCTCCATTAATTTCAGATATTAAGCTTCAATTTCAAACAATACGTACATAAGCACTAATGGCGGCATGTGCAAATATATATATGTCTGTATATTTATAAAGAAGAGTGCTGAACCCATATATATATATAGTTGTGGATTAAGTAAAGAAATGAAATAGATGGGCAATATTAATGACTCCAGCCAAGAAAGTCTTTTATTTGACACGTAGAGGGCCAATTTTTTTTTTTTTTTTATTTGAAAAGTAGATGGCTACATTATCATTCACGCATGTAAGAAATTATTTTTGGGAGAAAAGTAGAGTGATGAAGTCCACGCCATTCACCGATTTTTGATTTGATATATATATATATATATATATATATATATATGGACGATGATGCAGGCAATTTTCAAAATTATTTTTGGGAGAAAAGTAGAGTGATGAAGTCCACGCCATTTTGTGATATATATATATATGGACGATGATGCAGGCACCGAATAATCCACACAAAATTAATCCATCGAGTTACTTTATCAACCATTCATTTGCATCTTTAAAAACAAAACTTAAAATTACAAAAATCTTGTACCACATGTTTCATCTCGGTACCAAATCTCGGTGGACATTTCCGGTGCCAAACTTACTCAAAAAATGACTCATCATCTATATTATCTGGTCATTATGTGGTCCGTGGCGGATCTACATACGATTAAAGGGAGCATCTATTCCTACTTGATCCGAAAAAAATATACTAATATATATACAATACTTATAGTTTGCTCTCTTTAATTTTTTTATTCGTCTTTAAAATTCTTACTGTCATTCCTTATCCGAAATTTTGCGTCCGTTCCTGTATATGGTGGATATAAAAAAATATACATAAAATAAAATGACACAAGCGCATTCACACCATAAGCCCTGTTTTTCAATCATGCATATCTCTATTCAACCCTCCATGGATGCTTTCTTAATAAAAATTCAAAAACACTTTGTAACTATTTTACAAAATTCCAACAGCTACGTTCCAATGGTCATATAGTTCTATTGCATTCATTTTTCATCATATTTGAGAGTTCAAAAACAAAATTTTCTATTTTAATTTTATTTTTTCCCGAACTTTATCCTACACAATGAGAGACATCAATAAATTTTTTGATTCTTTTTTTGTATGGAAGCGATGATGATAATTATGATTCAAATTCTAGCTTTCAAACGTGAAAAAGAAAAACTTGAGTCAGAAGGTGAAAACATCCGAATATCACGGACATCTATTGATTGTGACATTTTACAAAGGCATAAACGCTTATTCATTGATTATTTTTGCCTCACCGTTAGTTTTTCAAGCTCAAATATTTCGTAGGAGATTCCAGATAAGTCCTGATCTAGATTCACTTAGTAGTGGAAGCGCATTATCCATACTTCCAACAAAAAAATGTTGCTGGGAAATTAGGTTTGTCATCTCTTCAAAAAACTAATGCGGCACAACAAATGTTGGCGTATGGGGTAAAAACGAATTTCATGGATGAATACATACGGACTGGAGAAAGCACAACCCAAAAAAGTCTGAGGCACTTTGTTCAAGAAATCATTAATATATTTGGTCCTGAGTATCTACGAAAGCCAAACTCAGATGACATTGCAAGACTGGTTCGAGACGGTGAAGCTTAGGGCTTTCCAGGAATGGTGGGTAGTATCGATTGCATGCATTGGGGTGGAAAAATTGTCCAACTGCTTGGAAAGGTATGTCCACTGGTAACTGTCATGAACTTACACTTATCTTAAAAGCGGAAGCATTTTATGATTTATAGATTTGACATGCATTCTTTGGGTTACCGGGATTACATAATGATATCAATGTGCTAGAACGATTCTATGTGCTTCTGAAATAACAAGAGGTGATGGCCCTCATTTAACTATTCCATTAATGGTCACAACTACACAATGGGTTATTATTTAGCTGATGAGATCTATCCTCCATAGGGGACATCATCAGCATAATCAGAATCACAGTACCCTGTGACCAGACTCTAAGCATCATTTTCATAAATGAGACCAACATAAGATGTACCCATAAGGTACCTAAACATCCTCCTCATAAATTTCCAGTGTTCCTTCCCAGGTTGAGCCATAAACCTGCTAACAACACTGACTTCTTGTGCCAGGTCAGGCCTAGTGCAGACCATAGCATACAACAGACTTCCTACTGCATTAGCATATGGAACTTTTGACATGTAATCCTTCTTCTCAGATGACTGTGGATCATACTCAGTAGACGGATAATTATTTGATGCCATAGAAGCATCTATAGGTTTGGCAGCTGACATTCCAAATCTAGACAATATCTTCTGAATATAATCCCTCTATGACAAGAACAACTTCTTATGATTCCTATCTTATAGATCTTTATTCTTAAAAATTTCTTTGCTACACCTGAATCCTTCATCTCAAATTTAACACTGAGAAGATTCTTCAGATTTTGAATATCAGACTTGTTCATAGTTGCTATCAACATATCATCCACATTGTTAGGAAATCAACTAGTCTACGTAGCGGAATTTAAAAAATTGATTTCCGATCTCAAGATCGACTTCATTTAATACAATAAACACGTTAAGTAGTTGACGGTAATTACCTTGCTTGATCTAATAGATCTACGCTTAGACCGTCAATGGAGAGTAGTAGTGTGCACGAGCCGTCCACGTGTCCGGCCTCTATAGATATCCACACGAGCACCTCGCCGGAATCCTCCTTGGATTGCTACTAGAAAAATCCGGTTGCGAGACCGGCCTTTTCTCTCTCTCTAAGAAGCTCTCAGTTTTTTCACAAGAATTATGAACTCTTGGAATTGTGTTGTACAAAAGAGCTAGCTAACCCCTTGCTTATATAGGGAGAGTGGCGCCCCATATGTCCTAATCTGATTAGGAGAAGCTTCCTAGTAGATTAATGAGAAAGAAAACATTTTACAAATAAAATAAGGAAAATAATTATATTAAATAAATCCAAGATATTGTCAATATCTAATATTGAATATCTTTATCATATTACCACAAATCTATTTTTCCAAAATCTATATATCAATATCCAATATTAAAATATGATAATATCATTAATTTAATTGCACAATGCAAGTGTATCTTATACACTACAATCTGCGCCCCATGACGATGCTGGATCTCTTCTATGAGTTATCCGGGCCGTGTTTTTCCTTGTGACGATCGATTCAGGGCTAAAACCCTAGGGATGTAAAACGGGGGGTGGTTTTGTGTATTTTTAGACTGAGCTCATGAGTTGTTTCTCCCGAGTTGCCTACGTATCCAATGACTGTATCGGAATCAAGTCTCTGAAAGTTCCTTAGGGTTTACTTATATAGGGGACGATTTATCCCTTTCCTTGTCTTGCAAGGAATTGTTTTATTATTTATTCCCTAAGGATAAATACACGCAAATCCCTATAATTCAGGGATAATTATGGACATATTTAAATGTCAGGATTAAAGTCTTTATTACCCAAGATTCTTTCCTTATTTATCTTTAGCTATTCAGCACATGGACTCACAGCCGGGGTTGCTCTGTACGTCCTGCGTCGAGCCCCCAAGGCCACTATGACTGAACTAAGGCAGCTCCTCTTCATCAGACCTTGGCCGACCTGCGGTGGCTGATGGAGGAGTTCCTACCGATCTCCCACCTAGGGTTAGAGACCTACCCATAGGTATGTACCTAGGGCCCCTGGCCCTTAATGCCTTACTTTTAGAGGCTAGTATTTTATTATACGATTTAAATGGATGACACGTGGCGCAGTTCGGGTCGGCCATCATCATAAGCCCCCAGATTTGACCATGCTTCTAGCCAGTCAAATCTTTGACAGTCCTGTTCGGCTGTTCTTATCCGAACTTGCGTTTTGAAATTACTAGTTGCCAGGTGGCAACATATTAAGTAGGGCATAAATACTTTTCCGGGAACCGAGGCATTTTTCCCTCTTCCTCATAACTGACGTCGTTTCCATGTCTGGGGGTTATAGCCCCTGTTTTATCATTCAGACTCTCCCACTTCTTTTCCATAGTGACTATTAAAACGAAGACCCGATATTTCCTTCAGGATTCTCGCATTTCTTCAAGTGAGCTCTTACTCTCTTCTTTTTCTGCATCTATTCCTCTTCTATTCTTATTCTCTTCTGCCGGTTGATGAGGGTTGGACCCATGACCAGTAGTTCGATTGAAAGGGAATTTGAATACCACTCTGATTTTGTAGGAGAAGTTCCTTGTCTTAGGGCCCAATTAGAAACCCCAGTTCCTGTTCCTGCTATAAATCGTAGAGGATTCAAACATTGGATCGTTGACCCTCGGTTCCTTGACTCTATTAGGCCTCATTCGCACTTCGGGTTTTCTTATTTGAATCAGGGTCTTAGGGCACATATGACTTCTAGGTCAGCAATAGGTGGCTTTGGGGTGAATTCCACCATAGATCAGGAAGAACTCGTTCGGATCTGTAACCAGTACGGAGTTGATTTGGACCAGTACTCCCCTCGTCTTCCCGGGGGTTCGAACAGATGCTCATCAGCCCCCCGAAAGGTACTGTACTGTGTACAGGGAGCAGTTCGCACGCGGCCTTAGGGTTCCGTTTTGCCCGGCCTTGGCTGTTTTTAGACACTATCAACTAGGATCTGCCTGGATCGCCCCCAATGGGATTATGACTATTATAAGTAGCGCGAACTGGTGCAGATGCATAGACATGGAATTTTCCGTGGATCTATTTAGGACCTTCTATCAGCACAAGAAGGTTAGAAACCACAATGGGTGGTATTATATTCCCCCAGTTGCGTCGGGGTTCAAGATTTGCTGGTTCTGTTCAGCGACAACTTCCTCTTCAAGTGCATCATCAAAAATTTTAGCAAAGTCGGCCACTGAAAGAGTAAGAAAATAGCCACGTTAGTACAAGCAACAGACAAGTGTACAAAAAATGTATGGAAAATAAAGACAAGGGATAAGTGTTAGGAAATCAAATGAGTAGCGCAACGGAAAATAAGATTTTGATTTCCGATCCAAGGATCGACTTCGTTTAATCAATAAACATATAACAAGGAGGACAAAGATTATACCTTTCTTGATCTTAAATATCGAAGCTTTGATCGTCTGGTAGAAGTAGATGTGCGCAAGTCATCCAAGCGTCCGGCCTCTATCTGTTATCCACACGAACACCTCGCCGGAATCCTCCCGGATTGCTATCAGAAAAATTCGACTGCTAGGTCGACCTTTTTCTCCCTCACAATACTCTCTCTAAGAAGCTCTCTATTTTTTCTCAAGAACTATTAGCTATTGGAATTGTGATGTACAAAAGAGCTAGCCAACCCCTTTCTTATATAGGGGAAAGTGGCGCCCTAATGTCTTCCCAAACTGATTGGGAAAATCACTATAATTGATTTATCTCTTTTATTATAATATCTCATATTAAATAAGTCTAGATATTGCCAATATCTTATATTGAATATCTTTATCTTATTACCATAATTCTATTTTTCCAAAAATCAATTAATATCCAATATTAATATTATGGTAATCATATTAATTAAATTACACAATCCAAGTGTATTTTAATACACTATAGTCTACGCCCCATATGCCCAATATTGGCGTCCAGAAATTAATCAATATAATTAATATCTTGTATTTAATTTATTCATAATAAATAAATACCACCTTATTAATTTACCACTATAACCTTTATAGTCTTGAGATAAAACTTTCCTTATTTGGTCATCAACTATAACCGCATTTTAATCCGACTCGATATTCATGTGTGTGTGACCGATAGGCTTTTGAATATGTTGGCCGTAGACATAAGGTACAATTACGAAAATGCCTTTCACCTCTAACGATCATGGATAGCGTCTAGCAACACGTCCATGACCCCTAATCATCGGAAGAGTCAATACGCAATGACTACTACATTTTCATGTGCACGGTTAGCGTGTAAATAGAATCCTATCACTATAGTAATATCCATACGATCGTATCTTGATCGTTGATATACTACTTTTATATGATTAAAAATATGTTATATTATTATGTTTTATCAACGAATTCTATATAAAATATATGAAATTATGATATAAATAGTATGAAATGTTAATCTTTATAGTTTAGAATAGTTAGTAGTAAAAATAGTAAAAAGTTGTAATTTTGTACCGATTTTAGTAAATCGGAGTGTCGTGTCAGATTTACGTGGGTATTTGTGGTATTTTATTGCAGATTTATAACCCGAGACCCCGAGAATTGACATATTGAAGTATAATCATATCTCTGAAATGATTTAGAGAGTGCCACGAGCTTAAATGGTTAATTGAATAGCTTAAGTGGTCAAGTGGCCAATCAATCTGGTTAAGTGCTAATCGAGAAATGTCTTCGACATACGAATGGCTCATCAAAAAGACGTTATCTGAAAAAGTGTTCTGAATGAAAGTTGAAGATCTTCATATAAGCTTTCCAATGCAATTTAAATTATAAAGATTGGAGGTCTACAACTTAAACAGTGATCAAGTGGCTAATCAATTTGGGTTAATAAAAATCCCGAAATAGCTTCGGAGGAAAACGAGGTAATCAAGAAGGCGTTATCTGAAGAAGAGTTCTTCATGAAAGTTGTAGAGTTTCTCGAGACCTTAATTTTGGCATTTCGTTTGCAATTTTTGGAGGTCCAAAACTCGAGATATGAATTTTAGAAGTTTAATAATTATATATAAAAAATATATAATCATACGCACATGCTGAAGTGATCAAGCTAGTGGATGCAATCATTATACCGGACCGATCCGGCTTGATCTCGGACCGGTCCGGCCCCTTTACCTTTGCCTATATAAAGAGTTGATCAGAGAACAGATCGGAGAGTACCAAAATATATATATACATCATATATATATATATATATATATATATATATATATATATATATATATATATATATATATATATATATATATATCCTTTCTAGTTTTTGTTTAATTTCAGTAGTTGTAAATAAGGCCTTACGCGCCGTAATAATGTAATTTTAGTATCTTTATAATGCTCGGGAAAATCTCGGAAGTTCGGTTTTGCTGAAGAAGTTGTAATGTCCGGAAAATACGATTTCTGAATCAACTGCCGTATTCGGGTAACTTTTCTGAAGTATTTATGTTTATGTTGTTTATTTTCATCTTTTTAGTCGTTGTAATGTTTTTAGGCTAAATATAATACTGGCCAAAGCTATGTAATCGGTTTTATTTCGATCTTTTCGTTAAAGAAATGTTGTTAAGTTAAAATGATTAAAATTGAGTTAATTGAATCTTTTTCTATTTTGATCGTATTCGTATTGACGTATTTAATCGATCTGAGGAATTCATAATCTAATTATGAATTGACGCCTCGTAGTTAGGTTATGAACTCGTTAATAGAAAAACCGGAGGGTAAAATTGGCCGTGTGAATAACATGACAACGGAATCCGATTTCCTACCCGGGGGTAGATTTGTTTTGGGAGAAATAAATCTTATTATAATTTGTACTCAAGATCGTAATAATGTTAAATCATCAGTTAATTGAAACTTAAACCGGAAAGTTGAATCGTCCGGCTTGACAACCGGAGCCTTTTAAATAAAATTGACCGTTTGACGAACGGAGTGACTCCTTTTTATCTAAAGGTAGATTTGTACTCGGGACTGTTCGAAAAACCGTAATGTGATTGTGGACCTTGGGTGATGCAATGGACATATGACAATTTCATACGCTCGTGTGAGGAGGAATTGTTTGCCCTCGTGAGTGCACCGTTTCATTTACTCAATTGGACCTAAAATAAAAGGAGAGATCGAACACATTTCATTTAATCGAAAGATCGTATAAACCAATTATATAAGTTTTGTCCAGTTCTCTAAAATTATCTGTTTAATATTTTGGTATCTATATATACTTATATATATATATATATAAATTGCGGTTTATGCAGATCTATATATATTTATGTATTTATATATATCATGTTAGTATAGTTTTTAATTTTCGTATTTATTTTATGTTAACTAGAATAGTAGTGATCTCAGTATTATAAAATTGCGATTTAGATCGAGTTAATAATGACTCTTTGGTGTTTAACCACACTTAGAAGAATTACCAAGTTCCCGAGGATTCGACACTGACTCACCATACTAGCACTACTGATTTGACCCGATACATCGCGTCGGTTAAGGACTGGCATTAGCAGTAGAAATGGCCACGTCAGCTTTCTGGCGCCGTTGCCGGGGAACGTCGCTAATTTCTTTTTTTGTGTCTATGGTTACTACTTGTATTAGCTCAAAATTCTCGAGAATAAGTCAACACTTTTCTTATCCCATTTCTATTTTATTTTTCGTTGATACTTACCTTATAGGTAAGTAACCAATTTTTTCTACTACTATCTATTTCGTGTTATTTTCTATTTTCGTTAGTTGATGACCAGAAGTGGTAAGGCCCCACTCACTCCTTATAAGCCTGACATAAACACTTACGAAAGGCAGTTAAGAGTAGAGAGTAAACGAGGTCATACTAGTCAGGGAAATCCTGACGAATTATCTTCAAACAGAAATACGAGAATGGCTGAAATCAGTAATGAAACACCTGAACAAGGGCTAGAACATGCTCCAGGGCATGGACAAAACCCTGTTAACCCTAATAATAATAATAATAATAATAGAAATAATCAGAATCGGAACCAGAATAATCGTAATAACCCACCAAACCCGAGGCCTATCTGTGATCAAACCGTGAGAAGAAACCAGACTAATAATCCCATACTTTTACCTAATGAAGGAGCGAATAATTTTGAAATTAAGTCTCATCTTTTTGGTTTAATTGACGCAAGAGCCCAATTCTTAGGAGAGGATGATGAAGATCCACATCATCATCTCTATCTTTTGAAGAATCTGCAATCTGACCAAAAGTCAAGTGTGCTCATAAGGAATTAACGAGGATGACTATGTTTCCTTTTTTTCTTTAAAAGGACGAGCCCGAGATTGGTTTATGTCTCTTCCACATCATTCACTTACAAGTTGGGAGGAGATTCAAACTGAATTTCTGAAACAATATTTCACACCTGGACGAAATTTGGAATTAAAAGTCGAGGTTGCTAACTTTAGACAAGGATCTGAAGAAACACTCGGGAATGCGTGGGAAAGGTTTAAAAAACTGTTAAGAGCTTGTCCCGATCATGGTTATTCCTTAGATATGCAAATTCAACTCTTCTGTCGTAAATTGAGAAAAGATTCACGTGCAGATGTAGATCATGCATGTGGTGGTTCGTTAATGATGAGTGAAGCTCAAATAGTTTACGATGCTATAGAAAAGATTTCCAAAAATAACAGAATGTGGGAAACCGGTTCTAGCACCAGAAAAGTAGCTTTTGCAGGAGAATGTACGTCTAATACGGAAGTTCTAGCACATTTAGAAAATTTGAGTAGGAAATTTGATGGTTTACAACAGAATAAGAACCTAAGTTCAGAAAATAGTACACCAACTGAATACTCAAATCAGGATAATATGCCATTAGGGAGTGAAGAACCAACAGGATATTCAAGAGAGGAGGTGAGTTTTCTTCAGCAGCATAGGAATTTGAATAATGCATACTCGAACTCGTTTAATGCTATTAGAAGAGATCACCCTACTTATCGATGGTCTGAAAACCCTAGTAAGCAAGGACAACCGCCATATCCAGTCCCATATAGGAACCAAGTTTATCAAGAAAATACATCTAATCAGAATTTACAATCATTACCTAGATCCTATCCTCAACATACCACTCAAAGTATACCAAGAACTCGAGTTCAACTCAACTGCGAAGGAGTTGAAAAATGGGAAAAACTAATGGAAAATATGATGGGTGTAGTATCTACTCAAGCTAAGAATATGGAAACAATGATGACTTCTATTGGTACAGTCTCTAAAGATCTGAGTACAATGAAAACATCTATGAGTGGCCATGATACCAGAATGAGAACGATAGAAGCCTCATTGAGGAATATGGAAGATCATTTGAGTAGGGAAGGTGAACGTAACAACAGTAGACCCCCAGGAGGATTACCAAGTAACACTGAAAGAAACCCAAGAGAGGTAAATGTTGTAGTTACGAGAAGTAGGAAGCTCAGTGGTAGTAATGGAGTAGAAAACTTTGGGAATAATGAAGTAGAAAATGATTTAGATGGAAAGAATGATGAAACTAAAGATGAAATTGAATTCACTGATGAGGAAGAAGAAATTATAGAGAATTTCTTGAAAAGGAATAGAAGTTTGGAATCTGAAAATGAAGGTGAAAAATGGGTAAAAATCCCTAGGATTTTGAAAGACCCTATGGATAAAGATTTAAGGACTTTATTCAAGGAACATGTTAGAATAGATGAAACTAGTAATAAGGATGAGAAACAGGAAGAACCGAAAGAGTATGAAGTAGAGATTGATTCAGGGAACAATTTAAAGGAAAAAATTCAAGAACCTGAAACATGGCGACTAAGTAATACTCAAGGGTTTAAGGAAAAAGGAAAAGAGAAATTGACTAAGGAGCCAAAGGTTATAGATTTAGAATCTTTACCTTACCCTCCTAAAGATCAAATCAAAAAGGCAAAAATTGATAAGAAGTATGCTCGTTTCCTTGACACTTGTCGTCATCTTCATGTTAATATCCCTGTTATTGAAGCTCTGATTAATATACCTGCCTATGGAAAGTTTCTGAAAGATATACTATCAAATAAGAAAAATTAGAGGAATATGAGAATATATGCCTAAATGAAGAATGTTCGCATGCACTCAAGAAAGATAAGTTACCACCTAAACTGAAAGATCCTGGAAGTTTTACGATTCCATGTGAAATTGGAGGATTTCTGTTTAAGAAGGTCTTATGTGATCTAGGAGCTAGTATAAATCTCATGTCTTATGAGGATTATAGAAAGCTAGGCATAGGAAAGCTTACTAAGACTGAAATGACTCTGCAAATGGCAGATAGATCGATTAAGTACCCTAAAGGGATTATTAAGGACGTATTGGTTAAAGTAGACAAATTCTATTTTCCAGTAGACTTTGTAGTTATGGAAATGGAAGAAGGTTATTCAGCACCTCTTATTCTAGGTCGTCCATTTCTAGCTACAGGAAGAACTTTAATCGATGTTCAGAAAGGAGAATTAATTTTGAGAGTCAATGAAGATGAAGTTGCTTTCAATATTTTCAAAGCTATGAATCATCCATATACATCACCAGAATCATGTTCTTTTATAGAAGATATTCATTCTGTCTATGATAATCAGTTACCAACTTTTGAAGACAGATTAGAAGAATGCTTAACTCTGTCTATCTATAAAGAAGATGAGGAAGACATTGAAATGAAAGAGATAATCCTTTCTCTAGATAAAGGAAGCTTTACTTTTAAGCCACCATGGCATAAGTATTTGGAGTTAGAACTAGAAGGACCAGTTCTTAAATCGTCAATAGAAGATCCGCCGAAGAATCTGGAATTGAAACCGTTACCTTTAAATCTAAAATATGCTTTTCTTGAAACTAATGATCTATTACCGGTTATTATTTCATCATCTTTAACTGAGCAACAAGAAGATCAATTACTTAGAATGTTGAGAAAGCATAAGAAACCTTTTGGATGGACAGTTGCCGATATTCGAGGTATTAGCCCTGAGATTTGTGTTCATAAGATAATTCTGAAAGAAGATGCTAAACCTTGTATTCAACCGCAACGCCGCCTCAACCCGAATTTACAGTCAATCGTTAAGAAAGAGGTGATTAAGCTATTAGAAATGGGAATAATCTTTCCTATATCAGATAGTGAATGGGTAAGTCCAACTCAAGTTGTACCAAAGAAAGGAGGTTTCACAGTGAAAGAGAATGATAAGAATGAATGGATTCCAACAAGGGAAATTACAGGATATCGAATGTGCATTGATTTTAGAAAGCTAAATGATCATACTAAGAAAAATCATCATCCACTTCCATTCATAGTTCAAATGTTGGAACGTTTAAGTGGTCATAAATATTACTGTTTCTTAGATGGTTATTCAGGATATTTACAGATTTTCATTGCAGCAGGAGATAGAGAAAAAACTACTTTCACTTGTCCTTATGGAACTTTTGCGTATAAAAGAATGCCGTTTGGTTTATGTAATGCTCCTGCTACGTTTCAAAGATGTATGATGTCTATATTTTCTGATATGGTTGAGAAATGCTTAGAAATTTTTATGGACGACTTTAGTGTTTACGGAGATTCTTTTGGTAAATGTTTGTCGCACTTAGAAAGAGTGTTACAACGATGTGAGGATACCAATCTAGTACTAAACTGGGAAAAATGTCATTTAATGGTATCAGAAGGAATTGTTCTAGGTCATAGAATCTCTGAAATAGGAATTGAAGTTGATAAAGCTAAAGTCGAGGTGATTGAAAAATTACCACCACCAGTTAATCTAAGGACTCTAAGAGGATTTCTTGGACATGCAGGATTTTATAGGAGATTTATTGCAGATTTTTCAAAAATAGCAAAGCCTCTAAGTCATTTGCTTGAAAAAGAAGTACCTTTTAAGTTTGATAGTAAATGTATGGAATCATTTAAGACCCTGAAAGCGAAGTTGATTACTGCACCAGTATTGGTAGCACCAGGACGGGATTTGCCTTTTGAGATTATGTGTGATGCAAGCGATTTATTTTGTAGGAGCCATTTTAGGTCAAAGGTATAACAAAATTCTCAAAGCTATCTACTATGCTTCTCACACATTAAACGCAAATTTCAAACTTAATTATGCAACTACAGTAAAAGAAGCTGCTGGCTGTAATTTTTGCCTTAGATAAGTTTAGATCATATATTGTTGGTTCTAAGGTAATAATCTACACAGACCATTCACTCCAAGTATTTCTTGAGTAAGAAGGATGCGAAACCACGTCTTCTTAGATGGATTCTCCTACTTCAAGAATTTGATATTGAAATTAAAGATAAAAAAGGAAGTGAGAATGTAGTAGCAGGATCATCTAAGTAGAATGGAGGCTCGAGGAAGAGATAGGAATGAAATTAAAGATTCATTTCTCGATGAACAACTATTTAGAATAGATACTCCTTCAACCATGCGATTATTAAAAATAGAATTCTTCTAAGGAAATGTCACCTTGGTTTGGAGATATCATTAATTACTTAAACTGTGATTATATTCCGTCTCATTGGACTTGGCAAATGTAAAAGAAATTCTTTTACGACTTAAAATTTTATTCTTGGGAGGAACCAGACCTTTTCCGTAAATGTTCGGATGGGATAATCAGAAAATGTGTGCCTGATAATGAAATTTTAAGTATTTTATCGTTTTGTCATGATCGTGAGGCAGGAGGTCATCATGGAGGTTGGAAAACTGCTTTTAAAGTTTTACAATGTGGTTTTTATTGGCCTACGCTATATAGAGATGCTTATAAGTATGTTAAATCTTGTGAATCTTGTCAAAAATGGGGAAATGTATCTAAAAAACATGAAATGCCTATGCAACCTATTTTAGAATGTGAGTTATTTGATGTTTGGGGTATAGATTTCATGGGACCTTTTCCTATATCTTTTGGAAAAAGTTTTATTCTTGTAATGGTAGATTATGTTTCGAAATGGGTAGAAGCTGAAGCTCTTCCCACTAATGATACCAAAGTTGTCATACGATTCCTTAAAAAGAATATATTTACCAGATATGGCATTCCGAGGGCAATCATTAGTGATAGAGGTTCACATTTTTGCAATCGACCATTTACTAAGTTAATTGAGAAATATGGTGTAACGCATAAACTAGAACGCCTATCACCCGCAAACTAGTGGTCGTGCAGGTATCGAATAGAGAGATTAAAAGAATCGTGGAAAAACAGTTGATTCAAATCGTAAAAGCGGGGGCGATTAAATTAGATGATGCATTATGGGCGTCTGAAGCGACTTTTAAAACACCAATTGGTCGTTTCTCCTATAAGCTAGTCTTTGGTAAGTCTTGTCATCTCCGGTTGAGTTAGAACACCGAGCCTTCGGGCTATTAGATTTCTAAATTTCGATCCTAAGGTCATCGATGATCATAGATTGCTTCAATTGATGAGAACTAGAAGAATTTCGCCTCGATTCTTATGAAAATGCTCGAATCTACAAGGAACGTACGAAATCTTTCCATGATAAGAGAATCTTTAAGCGTGAGTTCCATGTAGGCGATCGAGTGCTTTTGTACAATTCACGTTTAAAGTTGTTTCCAGGTAAGCTTAAATCGAGATGGACAGGTCCATTTAAAGTAACACGGGTTTACAAAACTGGAGCTGTTGAACTAACTGATGGAAATACAACTTTTATAGCCAATGGCCACAGAGTAAAGTTATTTGTGGAGGGAGAAGGAATCACACTGAAAGAAGAAATAATGCTACTGATTGATCCCCCGATAAATTGAAAAAGCAGAGGAAAATAAAAGAACTGAAAAGCTGAGAAACTAGAATCAGCCGAATACCAGGTGCTATCTATATTTACTCTACTTTTCTGTATTTTTAATTATGTTTAAACTCTTTTCGTCTTTTACCGGATAGACGTAAAAGAACTGGATGTCTTTTTTAGATAGAATAGGAGTTTTTATTTTACTTATGAAATTAGGCCTTGATAAAGATGTCGCGTTTTCTATAGAAGCTTTAGTTTTTGAACAAAACAAGAAATTGTTGAGAGAGATCAGATTGAGAGAAGTATGTAATGGAACATCAAGAAGTGCGATAAAAAGAAGGGCAAAGTTTCTAATGAGATGCGAGAATCTGTGGAAAAAGTGAACATGTTGATTTGTGGGAAAAACACAACCAAATCCCAGGATGAGTGTTTGAATATTGTTAGGAAGGAACGATTAGGTGGTTATCCGAAAATCCCGATGGAATTCGAGAGATAATTCAAATGCTTCATTTTTAGGAGTTAGGTTGATCGAGCGTTATATCGTAACTCGGAAGATTTAGAAATCGAAGAATCGAGGAACCCTTAAGTTTCGAGTCTTTTCTTATATTTTATTTTATAAAATTTTCGCATAACTTCTGAAAATTTTATAGAATTGGATCTTTATGAAATTTGAGGAGTTTTATAAAAGTTTTATAAAAGTTTTTTTTAGTTTTAATTTAGATGTTTTATAAGAGTTGATATAAATTTATTAAATTTTTATAAGCTTTTTATTAAAGTATTATAAAGATTTTATTAAATTTTTAGAAATTGTTATAAAATTATAAAATTTCCTTCAAATTTTATTTTTAGTAAGTTTTAAATTTTATAAACTTATTTTTAAGATTTTAATTAAGTTTATGTTTTTTTTAAGTTGTAATAGTTTATCATGTTTAATATATATGTTTCAGTTTTTAAAGTTTTTTTTTTCTGCTATTTAATCATATATATTAGTATACGTTAAAAATGAACTCAATAATAACGATAATATATAATTTTAATTTTATTTTCCAACCTACTTATTTATTACTCATTGAACATCAGGACGATGCCACTTCGTAAGTGGGAGTAGTAGTTTAGGTTAGAAAATTCATTAAAATTTTCAAAATTATAAAATTATAAAATTTTTATTACTTATTTTCAAATTTTTAGTAGTTAATATATAAAAATGAATAAGAAATGATATAATTGGGAAGAATAAGTTTTTAATTAAGTAAAGTATATTAGATATATTATAATTATATTTTATGCCTAATTTAGATTTTAATAAGATTTTAAGTTTATATAATTGAGTAATTAATATTAGATATTGTTTTCATGAAATTATATAAGTATGTTGATATTTATAAGTAAAATTTTTAGAATCATTTTCAATAAGAATTATGAGTTTGGAATTGGATTAAGGATGTTGATTTTGGCACCACCACAAAATATAACTATAGCCAAATAACCTACTCGGCCTTGATTAGAGTGATCGAGACCTCACCGAAATTGTCAATTGTGATTAAATAACCAAGCCTTAGCTAATTTTGGTCTACATTTCTTTGAAATTCGCAAGTTTTGTACGCGACTTATGAAAGAGATGGAGACATAAAAGCTAAGTTTTGGTATATCTTTGAGATTGGAAAGATTAGATAAGTATTAGTATATTCGATCTTACCTCATGACACTTGCAATATAGTCGATTTTGGTAATAAGTTCGGATATATTAATATTCTATAAAAGAATTAAGAACGAAGCACCCTATTTACATGTAATTAATCGAATACTGTATCTTCCTTATCTCGTGATTAACAACTTAAAAATAAAAAGAAATCGATCGGTTGTAGCTACCAATGATTGGAGTGAGTAGGGTATTATCACGAAATGTCCTATATCACTATGAGGTAATTAAGCTCCCGATTGCCTGATGATAGTAGTCCAGCTAGGGTATTATCTCGAAATGTCCTATTGCTGGGAATGAAGGCACAAGATAAGATGAAAAAGAAAAAGTTGAATCATAAGATCTCAGGAATTATTACAAGTTTAAGGAAACCGGACTTGTAATTTTCGATCGAAAGAGTAGTACTCCGATCAATTTTGATGAAGCAATGCCTGTAAGTTTGATTTTCTACACACACTCACGCTTTTAGTTCTTAATCTAAAAAAAGAGAAAATCTGAAAAAAAGATGCTATTAATCGAGATTACGTTTTTTTCAAGAATATGAAGATGTAGGTACGTACGACTTGCCTCTTTCTCTTTTTGATTTCCCTTTTTCCGATTAACCAACATCTTGAACCTAAACTCTATAAGCCATTTTGTCGATTACCTGATCAATGTTTCCGATTCCAGAATTTCATAATAGTTGCGATTAAAAATAATTCTGATATTTTATTTATACTTATTAAGTATTACATGTACAGTTTCATCTAAATAATATTTAATGTTTAAATTATTTCAGTTATATACTCTTTCTGTCTTCTTAAGATTTTAAATTAAGATAAATAATATATTTATAATATTGACAATATAAAAATTATAATCTGATCAATTATATTATCTTTTATTACCGCTTATTTTTGCTCGAGGACGATCAAAAGCTAAGTGGGGAGTAGTTGATATACTACTTTTATATGATTAAAAATATGTTATATTATTATGTTTTATCAACGAATTCTATATAAAATATATGAAATTATGATATAAATAGTATGAAATGTTAATCTTTATAGTTTAGAATAGTTAGTAGTAAAAATAGTAAAAAGTTGTAATTTTGTACCGATTTTAGTAAATCGGAGTGTCGTGTCAGATTTATGTGGGTATTTGTGGTATTTTATTGCAGATTTATAACCCGAGACCCCGAGAATTGACATATTGAAGTATAATAATATCTCTGGAATGATTTAGAGAGTGCCACGAGCTTAAATGGTCAATTGAATAGCTTAAGTGGTCAAGTGGCCAATCAATCTGGTTAAGTGGTAATCGAGAAATGTCTTCGACATACGAATGGCTCATCAAAAAGACGTTATCTGAAAAAGTGTTCTTAATGAAAGTTGAAGATCTTCATATAAGCTTTCCAATGCAATTTAAATTATGAAGATTGGAGGTCTACAACTTAAACAGTGATCAAGTGGCTAATCAATTTGGGTTAATAAAAATCCCGAAATAGCTTCGGAGGAAAACGAGGTAATCAAGAAGGCGTTATCTGAAGAAGAGTTCTTCATGAAAGTTGTAGAGTTTCTCGAGACCTTAATTTTGGCATTTCGTTTGCAATTTTTGGAGGTCCAGAAATCGAGATATGAATTTTAGAATTTTAATAATTATATATAAAAAATATATAATCATACGCACATCTTTGAAGTGATCAAGCTAGTGGATGCAATCATTATACCGGACCGATCCGGCTTGATCTCGGACCGGTCCGGCCCTTTACCTTTTCCTATATAAAGAGTTGATCGGAGAGAATGATCGGAGAGTACCAAAATATATATATACATCTATATATATATATATATATATATATATATATATATATATATATATATATCCTTTCTAGTTTTTGTTTAATTTCAGTAGTTGTAAATAAGGCCTTACGCCGTAATAATGTAATTTTAGTATCGTTATAATGCTCGGAAAATCTCGGAAGTTCGGGTTTCTTTCAAGAAGTTGTAATGTCCGGAAAATACGATTTCGAATCAATCGCCGTATTCGGGTAACTTTTCAAGTATTTATGTTTATGTTGTTTATTTTCATCTTTTAGTTGTTGTAATGTTTTTAGGCTAAATATAATATGGCCAAAGCTATGTAATCGGTTTTATTTCGATCTTTTCGTTAAAGAAATGTTGTTAAGTTAAAATGATTAAAATTGAGTTAATTGAATCTTTTTCTATTTTGATCGTATTCGTATTGACGTATTTAATCGATCCGAGGAATTCATAATCTAATTATGAATTGACGCTCGTAGTTAGGTTATGAACTCGTTAATAGAAAACCGGAGGGTAAAATTGGCCGTGTGAATAACATGACAACGGAATCCGATTTCTACCCGGGTGATTTGTTTTGGGAGAAATGAATCTTATTATAATTTGTACTCGAGATCGTAATAATGTTAAATCATCGATTAATTGAAACTTAAACCGAAAGTTGAATCGTCCGGCTTGACAACCGGAGCCTTTTAAATAAAATTGACCGCTTTGTGAACGGAGTGACTCCTTTTATCTAAAGGTAGATTTGTACTCGGGACTGTTCGAAAAACCGTAAATTGTGGACCTTGGGTCGATGCAATGGACATATGACAATTTCATACGCTCGTGTGAGGAGGAATTGTTTGCCTCGTGAGTGCACCGTTTCATTTACTCAATTGGACCTAAAATAAAAAGAGAGATCGAACACATTTCATTTAATCGAAAGATCGTATAAACCAATTATATAAGTTTTTGTGATTCTCTAAAATTATCTGCATTTAATATTTTGGTATCTATATATACTTATATCTATATATATATATAAATTGCGGTTTATGCAGATCTATATATATTTATGTATTTATATATATCATGTTAGTATAGTTTTTAATTTTCGTATTTATTTTATGTTAACTAGAATAGTAGTGATCTGTATTATAAAATTGCGATTTAGATCGAGTTAATAACAGCCCTTTGGTGTTTAACCACACTTAGAAGAATTACCAAGTTCCCTGAGGATTCGACACTCTGACTCACCATACTAGCACTACAGTTTGACCCGATACACTGTCGGTTAAGGACTGGTATTAGCACTAGAAAAGGCCACGTCAATCGTATCCCATAATCTGGATATCAAGCTCTCTCGGAATAACTCATTTACGCCCACTTTGCAAAGATTCATGAGAACAAGACATTCCTTATGGGAAGGCCCTTTCGGATATTCACTCCTACTCATACGGTACGCGATTCCCAGATAACCTAACTGTATACTCCGCATGCTTCAGTATCATACCCAATCACTACCGCATGATCACCCCATGGCTAAGGTAAACCTCAATAGTGTTAAAGCATGACAATCCACACAGTGATGCCATGCAGACTCCGGTCTTAAGGATAATTACACAACCATCACATAGTATGACACTTAACAGTGTAAGTGGGCCAGTATAACGTACGCATTCTCTAATACACATCCACGTATAGTCCAAGTGTCACTACACTTCGATAGACGAGATCTATCCCTGCCCTTAAAGACAGAAGACATCTAATACGTGCTAGTCTGTTTGTACTATCAATGCCATGTTCAACAATACATCAGCCTAGAGACATTTAAGTATCAAACTTATTAAAGTGATTAGAGATCTCATCAACCATAATCACCATCATGGTTTCTCTATCACAGGTTAATACTAAGGGTGTTATCATGTACAAAAAATCACTATTGGTCTAATAAATAAACAAAGTATATAATAACAAAAGTGCTTTTATTAAAAATAATAAAGTTATTACATGAACTTAAATAGACTGTAAATGACCCGACCCAGTCAGATCCGGTCCAACCCGATTGGGTTTAGGACACCTATTCAACAATCTCCCACTTGGCCTAAACCCAATCACCCATATGCCTGAGCCCATACATGTGACGAATGAAGAAAAAGTGGGATTTCTTCTCGACCTTGCCTTTGCACTTGTTTTTTCCCCTTATTTTTATCTTGTAACCATACTAACATCGGGAACGCTCTCCTAGGTCTTCAGGATTGGCCAGGAAGTTCTGAAGAGGTTCGACGACCTCTCTTCCCAAAAAGGATCCTTATAGAAGAGGATTGCTGACATTTCTGCCAGCCGCCGAAAGCATAAGGACGCTTCAACGTCCAAAGATGAACATATCTCTGATCTGAACAAGTAGCTTCTAGCCCAACAGGTCGAGCTGCAAAAGATTAAGGATCAGTTCACCGCCGACCTGCAGACGGCCACCACTAATCATGCCAAGCAAACCTCAGAGTTGGAAGATGCAAATTCCCGGCTCTGAGCTAAGAATGAAGAGTTGGAGGCTGTGATACCTGTGTAGATCGCCCAAGCTCTTTATGACTATAAGAACTCCACTCAGTGCACCAGGGCCTTGAAGGCTTTTTTTGCCCCAATCTTAAATCATGGGTACACTCTGGGCGTGGAGGAAGCCAATGAGCAGTGTCCCGAGCTGGTAATTGAAAATATTCCCCACGGGGGACTTCGCAAGCCTGGATCCAACAAGGTCTATGAAGATAGACTTAAAGAGTTTCAGGCAGGTGTGGACTTGGCTGTAAAGTATGCTTGCCGACCTGCGGCAGCTCGCCAAGCCAGTGCTTCTTCTTCCCAGCCTTCTCAATAGAATCCTACTGTTGAGTCTTAGGTTTTTGATTCTAATTTTGCTTTGAAAATTTGTAATGATTTTAGAAGCTTTTCTATTGCCTTTTTGACAATGTATGCCTTTTGGGCACTTATTATGCTATCTTTTATGGCCCATTTCTTTTGGATTTTGTTCTTTATTCACAGTACAACTTAGGGTCCCTTGTCCCCCGTAGTACATCATTCATGAAGCCTGCTTTTCTGAATGGTGTACTTTGTGTTTTATTTTATGAACGCTAATCGCTTGTCCTGCAGACTTAGAGGGTTTGTCTTTTGCAAAATTTCTGAGTATGTTTATAACTCAGTTCTGATCGTCTATCCTGCGGACTTGTTCAGTTTGTCCTTTGCAAACTTTTTGAGTCTGCTTTGTAGCTCAGTTCTGACGTCTGTCCAGCAGACTTGTTAAGTTTGTCTTTTGCAAACTTTCTGATTATGTTTATAACTCAGTTCTGATCGTCTATCCTGCAGACTTGTTCAGTTTGTCCTTTGCAAACTTTATGAGTCTGCTCTACAGCTTAGTTCTGATCGTCGGTCCTGCAGACTTGTTAAGCTTGTCTTTTTCAAACTTTCTGAGTCTGCTCTGCAGCTCAGTTATGATCGTCTATCCTGCAGACTTGTTAAGTTTGTCTTTTGCAAACTTCAAACTTTCTGAGTCTACTCTGCAGATTAGTTATGATCGTATGTCCTGTAGACTTGTTCAGTTTGTCCTTTGCAAACTTAAAGCAAGTATATAAATTCAAATATGCACATGTGTAAAACATAAATTGTATTATTATAACTGATGTTTAATTACATCTTATTGGAAAATAAAATCTAAAACATAAAATAATGCAAAAATAAAGTCTGGAACCTGTCCTAGACATAGAATTTCCTTAAGTTAGTGGCTGACGATGCTGAAAATTGTCGGGTATCAATCCGGGCCGTTTAATCTAGGGTAAAATGACCGAGGGATGGTTTTTTTGGGTGATTTTTAGACTGAGCTTGAGAGTTATTTCTCTCAAGTTGCCTACATATCCTGTTATTGTTTAGGAATCAAGTCTCTGTAGTTCCTTAGGGGTTGTTTATATAGAGGACGTCTAGTCCAAAGCCTTGTCTTGCAAGGATTCTAATTCTTAGTCCCTAAGGATTATTACGTGTATATCCCTATAATTTAGGAGATAATTAGGATATTTTAAATAACAAAATCAGATTCTTAATGGGTAAAGGATCCTTAGGATCTTCCCCTAATTATCTCATAAGCACGTGGGCTAATTATCATATAAAGGAGCCTCTGGCCGACCTGTGCCAAGCCCCCCAGGCCGTCTTGGCCTAAACTACATTGGCCCAGCTCCGTTGCGACCTAGCCGACCTGCGGTGGTCGGGGGAGGGGGGCCGATCTCTCACCTGAGGTTCGGATCTGCCCTTAGGCGTGAAGTGGGGCTCCTGGCCCTTAATGCTAAAGTTTTTATGTCTTCAATTAATGTTTGATCAATTAGAAGATGATACGTGGCGAGGCTCAGTTCAACCCTCGTCATAAGCCCCTCAGATAAGGCTGAACCACTCATTGTGAGGTCAGATCTGTTAGAGGTGCTATTCAGTCACTGTCATCTAGGCTTGAAATTTTTTATAATAAGCTAATATGCCAGGTGGCATAGTTACTGTTATGACACTGTCATTCTGTTGAAATAGTGTCCTAAACCCAATCGGGTTGGACCGGATCTGACCGGGTCGGATCATTTCTATTATTTCTTTATGTTTATACATATATTAAATGGCTTCTCTGTTGTCATATATATGTTCTTTTAAAGAACCAATTATGAATTGTTATATGATAACGTCCTTAATATTAAACTCTGATAGAGAAACCATGATAGGCGATTATGGTTGATGAGATCTCTAATCACTTTAATAAGTTTGATACTTAAATGTCTCTAGGCTGATGTACTATTAAACAGGGCATTGATAGTATGAACAGGCTAGCATGTATTAGATGTCTTATGTCTTTAAGGGCAGGGATAGATCTCGTCTATCGAAGTGTAGAGACACTTGGACTGTACGTGGACGTGAATTAAAGAATGCGTACATTAGACTGACCCACTTACATTAAGTGTCGCACTATATGGCAGTTGTGTAATTATCCTTAAGACCGGAGTCTGCATGGCATCACGGTGTGGATTGTCATGCTTTGACATTATTGAGATTTCCCCTATCCACGGGACGATCATGCAGTAGTGATTGGGTGTGATACTGAAGCATGCGGAGTATACATGTTAGTTCATCCGGGAATCGCGTATCCTATGATTGAGATTGAATATCCGAAATGGCCTTCTTATAAGGAATGTCTAGCTCTCGTGAATCTTTGTAAAGTGGGAGTAAATGTGTTACTTCGAGAGAGCATGATATCCAGATTATAAGATACGATCGTTAATGTATTAACACTCGAGATACGATCGTATGGATATTATTACAGCGATAGGATTGTAATTTACACGGTAAATGTTTCATATGAAAGGTAGTAGTCATTGCATTTGACTCTTCCGATGATTGGGGGTCACGGTGTGTTGCTAGACGCTATCCCGTGATCGTTAGGCATGAAGGGCATTTTTGTAATTTGCACTTTGTGTCTATGGCCAACATATTCGGAAGCCTATCGAGTCACACACATATGAACATCTAGCCGAATTAAAATGTGGTTATAGTTGATAACCAAATAAGGAAAGAATTTATCTCGTACTATAAAGTTTATAGTAGTAAATTAATATGGTGGTATTTATTTATTATGAATAAATATAATACAAGATATTAATTATTATGTCGATTAATTAAATATACACATAATGTATGTGCGTCGAAATTTATTGTGTATTTTGATACACATGGATTTTGTAAATTAATTAATCATAGTATTATATTAATTAAAGAATATTCCGGGTGCCAAAATGTTGGCAAAAGGGACGCTATATTCACGCCATATTTAAGTGTATTGGATATATTTGAATTGTGCAATTTAATTAATAAGATTACCATAATATTAATATTAGATTTTAATTGATTTTGAAAAAAAATAGATTTATAGTTACAAGATAAATATAGTCAATATAAGATATTAACAATATCTTGGAAATATTTAATATATGATATTAAATTAAATGAGATAATTCAATAAAGATATTTTCCTTATTTTATTAGGAAAATATTTTCTTTCTCCCCAATTTACTAGGAAGTTTCTTCCAATCAGATTGGGATCACATAGGGGCGCAAGTCATCCTATAAATAGGAGGGCTTGGCTAGTTTTTTGTACAACACAATTCCAAGAGCTAATAGTTCTTATGAAAAATATAGAGTTTCCTAGAGAGAGATTTATAAGAGAGAAAAAGTCGGTCTACAGCCGAGTTTTTCTGGTAGCAATCCATGATGGGATTCCGGCGAGGTGTTCGTGTGGATCACCGGTAGAGGCCGAACACTTGGGCGGCTTAGTGCAGAAACTACAACCGTAGACCAAGCGTCGATCCAATTGGATCAACCAATGTATTCTTTTGTCTACTTCTTTTATGCTTGTTGCTTAAATGAAGTCGACCTTGGGTAAAAGGAAATCAAAATTTTGAATTCCGCTGCGTTTCCGCGTAGATTTCCTAACAGTGGTATCACAGAGAGATTCGAGCTTAAGCAAATTTTATCATTTAAATCACTAATTAAAAGATGAAAGATTTTAGATTCGCAAAACGATACACGAAAAAAAAAAAAAAAGAAGACCGGGTGGTACTCGGCCGACTGGCGGCGGCACCACCACCATCGTCGGCGGCAACTTTACACGTCGGCCGGCGGTCGCGGTCTTGGGTGGTCTCTCTTTTTGTTTTGTGTATTTTGTGTTTCTATATGGTTCATAGTTGTGATTAATAATATATTCTTTGTTTAGTTATGTCATATGGCTAACTAATGGTTCAAATAGTTTGGATCATTGGAATGCCACATGACATTAAAATAATAATGACCTTTCCAAACTTTATTTGGAATAGGCCTAAGCCTAGGCCACTTTCAAAATTTTGATTTTGGAAAGTGGCCAGACACATTAATCAAAATATTGGCATTTCCAAATTTTGTTTGGAATAGGCCTAGGCCCTTTTCAAAATATTTGATTTTGGAAAATGCCTAGGCCTAGACCCTTTTCAAAATTTTGATTTTAGAAAGGGCCAAGGGAGATGTCTTTTGGTTTAGGAAACGAAAGACATCCCTTTTGATTAGGAATCAAAAGGAAAGAAACAAAAGAGACCTAATTTTAATTTTGATTTATTTTTGAAATAGTTCTAATTAATTAAAATTAAAATTGAAATCGGTTTAAAATTAATCGTTAATTTTATTTCGATTAAAATCATTTAATTAATTAAATGTTAATTAGTTAATTGATTGGATAAAATTATTTAATAGATTAAACATTAATTGATTAATTAAGACGTAAGTAGTTAAAATTTTAATTTTAATTTTTTCATAAGATGTATTGTATGGATTAGATATAGTAGATATAATATGATTATATGGACCCCGACTGATCATGGACTCGACCGATATGATAGATGTGAATGATTTAATTTTTCTGTTGGTTTTAAAATTATCCTAGGCCGTTATGAAGAACGTGACCTAGTTTATTTTCTGCATTTATCCCATTCCCGTTAGCTCCCCCGTGTGCGGCGGGTGTATTTATTTTATTAGATAGAATTAAATGTAACGAGAATGGAGTAGGAGATGGAGACCAAAGAAAGAAGAATAAAGATCCCATTGGAGATGGCACATTAAAGATCCTATTGGCGGTTGCAGCTACCCTTAGATTGTGACCCGCGGTTTCGTCAGTTTGTATTCGAAACCGCACCTAGGAAAAGTCTATGATCATACCGGTTACTTTACGCATTTATTTATTTGTGCTTGTATTTATTTTATATGATACGATAGATGCATAACTAGGCACAATCTAGAAGAATGTGTAGGATCTATGTCTATAGAGATAGATATGCATAATGAGACCATAAATTAATTAATTAAGAGAATTAATTCGAAATTAATTAAGTGAATTAATTTAAAATTACTCCCACAACAAAAATCGAGTTATAATATGTGTCCCAATATTATAGTGACGGTGAAGAGCCCTTGTTCATATCCAACTGATCGGCCCACATCGGGAGTTGACCTACCTCGGGTATATCGTCATTATCGAGCTATGATCGTTATGAGATCTCATGAATACTTGGGTTATGACTCGACTAAGAATCTTGCGGTGATTGGTCCACGTCAGGGCCGTCTGCTTTTAGAGACATAAGGTTGACTATCACATAGACGATGTGAATTGACAAAGAGTTGACTAGTCAAACCACTGGAAGTCGCGTTGAACGCGATTGGTAGGAAGTACCTACCCGTCGAAATTAACCCGGTCGATCGGCCCACGTCGGGGATCGAGTCAACTAGATAGGATTCCAGCCACTAAAGAATTAATAAAATAAAATAAATAAATAAATAAATCTTGAAAATCAATTGGGAGTAGTTGACTAGTGGGAGCAAAATCATAAACCAAAGACCATCTTTGATTTTGCATGTATAAACAACAACACTCTATTATCTTTATTTTATGTTTTAGTTTTTAGCGAACTTTTATATTTATGTTTTTCTCGATTAGTAAAATCAAATTATGACTGTTTGCGAAACGTTCTCAAGAATGGTTAAGTAAATTTTTATCCTTTTAAAATAAGCAATGACACGAGCAATCCCATTATAGTAGTTAGAGACAAGGAGATTACATATTTGATGGAGTTCTCCAAGGCCTTAATTATTAATGAAAACGGAAGCTCATGATATGATTAAATCATTTGAAATAAGTTTCAACAAATTAATCATATATTGGATACGATCCAAGATGATCATTATGTCATACGATGACAATTAATTCAAACGTTGGATAAGAATGACACATCTAATTTTGGAAAGGTTGTTTTCAAAATTGTAAGATTTAAGTATCGACTTAATTCTATCATTGCTTAAAGGTTAATTAAATAGTCAATGTTTTGAATACGATTCAAAAGGTTAAATAAACTAATTAATAAACTTTAGATTTTCTTTATGAAAGGAAATTAAAGACATGGCTCTTGTGATCTTTCTTAAGTCTTATGAAGACTACAATAAGAAACATTTTTCAAGTGCTTAAAGGATTAAAAAGGAAATTTAGGGCATGTGCTTAAATAGAGAACTTATTGAAGTTTCTATTCTAGGCAAGTGAGTTGAGATAAATCTATCTAAGTTCAAAGTCGACTCCAAAGATATATGATATCTTTCGAGTGTGATTAAATTAGAAAGATTAAATGCAGATATGGAAGGTGAAGCAAACGTTGTGACACTTACCATATTCTGGATCTAGTAAACTGATAAGGGAACTAAATAAATGTTATTATGTTCCGGTTCTTATGAAGAAACTGTTTTCAGTTGCTTGTTAGGATTTAGTAGACAAATTCAATTGTAAAGAATAAATGTTATTCCGATAAAGTTGAAAGGTCACTGAATCTAACATACTAGATTGTTGTCACTATATAGTTGATATATGTGATGAAATCTCAACTAAATGTTTATATGGGTGTTATCCTTAATATTTGGTGGTCGTTCTAGACATAGTCTCTATGGAGGGGAAGCGTGTGATCAGATGTCATATTGATAACGTCTGAACCATATGTTTATGAATCATGTGGGTAATACGTATCTTATCTAAAGATGACTAAAATACCCTTTTATGAAAAGGTTATAAAATCTAGAAAAATTGTCTAAAGCCTAAACATACCAATGTTTGATGACTTGTGACAATTAATGCCACAAATAATTGTTTATTAATCTCTAGGACTATTTTTAGAAATAGTCAAGTGTACTCAGTGAAGTGCATAATTCAGAAAGCCCGAAAAGTTTGAGCTAGTACGAATATGAGGTTGATAAACTGCTTAGGAATTAATCTTCTATTGGATTGAAGCAATTAATATCTGTAGGGTGTTTCAGAAGACGTCTGAAATAGAATCAAATTCTCTCTTGAAGGATACCATCTTTGGGTTACGCAATTAGATTGTGTCCTAAAATGGAAACAACACTTTATATGATAAAGGTGTGACGCAAGCCATGCGAAGTATCCCTTACCCGTTTGGGATAGTGCCCTTATACTTAACCGAGTTCCAAAGAATAAAGGTTGAATAAATTCCATATTAGATATGGAAGGGGATAATGTCGAATCTATCTTAACTGATGATTTGAAGTTGTCCTAGGCAGAGTCAGAAAGGCTTGAAGCCTATTACGACATATGCAACTTTGTGGAATATCTTAGCAAGTACGCTAGATATTATTTACTTGTCCGCGGAGCAAAAATGTTTGTCTTCAAACATGCTGTCTTCTAGAGGAAGTGTTTCTTCCAAAAGAAACAGTGGGAGTAGATTTAGATCTCGAAGGTAGTTTGAGAACCACAAGGAGAAATTCAACCATAGGAACGTGAGCAGACGCCATATAGCGATGAGGTGTAGAACACTGCTCAGTGCACACAAAAGTTCTGTAAGTCTATGGATAACCTCAAGCCTGAAAAGGCTGTTGGTATGTTCATCTTGAAGAATGAATATCTCACGACTTATGGAAGAATGTTTGAAAGGCAAGATTGAGAGATATGGCCAGGAGCTATAATATCTGAATTAGATTCGTAGTGACAACCAGGTTGTGAACCTAGTCTGTCTTACCTAGATGGAATGTCCCTAAAAGGCTGACATGGATGGTAATATGATTACCATAAGGCTATAGTGACGGCTGAAGGGTACAGGGTGTAAACCTTGTAATTATCTTTATACTGCCAGCTAAGCCCAGTTCTATTTAGACGATGCTTGTTATAACCCCATATCATGGCTATATGATAGTGTTGAAGACGTTGGGCAAACAACTCGATGTTTATAGACGATAACATGATATGTGAGCCCACGAGATCCATTTATGGACTCAAACAAGTTTCTCTAGACGATTTCTTTGTTTGATAATCAAAGGAGTTTGATTTAGTCAAAAGAAGGATATGACCAATGTGCAAGATGGATAGTGGGAGCGTGTTATGGTTTTTAAGAAAGGTACTGGATACTTCTCTCAGGAATCATCACCCTATGTCATAGTCAATTAATGTTTGGTAGTTCAAGGTCTTTACGAAAGCACTTGGATTAGCAGTTCTTATTTTTGGAAATAAGAATCTATAGTGATATATTTAACTGCTGTTAGATTATAGTTTACCTATATAGATGTGATGCTAAAAGAGTTTATCATAGATTGCGACAAGAGATACTGCTAGCCGGTGTTCTCAAGATCTATCTATGTTAGGACGTTGGTCCTAAAGATAAGGTGAAAGATGATGCTTATGGAAGGTTTCCTTTGCTGCTGCAATAGGAACCATCACAAAAGAAATGCCGGATGTTCATAGTCCATAAATATTCATGAGCAAGTATGAAAGTAAATCTAGTGAATGTCGAGAATAATTAAACGTAGATATACAGACGTATATCCTGAGTCTTATGAAGGCGAGTGGGAGCTACTGTCTGGGTTTGCAGTCACTTTGATTAAGTGATATAATGAGCTAGAAATGTTCTAGGCTATGGGTCACTGTAAATTCTACAACTTAGCCAAAACACAGTAGTGCCTTAGAGGCACAACGGGAGCAGTACATGGATCTTGAAGGTTCATTCCTGAACCTTGTGCGGTTCTTCCACCTTTTCTATATAGCTGATATAGTAAGTGGATTCATTGCTAGAAGCAAGGACCAGGGTCTCGTCAAATATTCGTGTGTGTGTTGAGACGGTTTCTTTGACTTAATCATTTGGAGCAAGATATGAAGATAGTCTGAGTCCCCACGGATAGCGATCCGTTCACGGCTAGGGCTGGTTGCGAGTATTGCATGAGATTCTTGTGTTTCAACTTGGTCTTGTGTATGCTAGTGATTGGTTTTAGGCCAAGTGGGAGATTGTTGAAATAGTGTTCTAAACCCAATCGGGTTGGACCGGATCCGACCGGGTCGGATCATTTCTACTATTTCTTTATGTTTATACATGTATTAAATGGAATTCTCTGTTGTCATATATATGTTCTTTTAAAGAACCAATTATGAATTGTTATATGATAACGTCCTTAGTATTAAACTCTGATAGAGAAACCATGATAGGCGATTATGGTTGATGAGATCTCTAATCACTTTAATAAGTTTGATACTTAAATGTCTCTAGGCTGATGTACTATTAAACAGGGCATTGATAGTATGAACAAGCTAGCACGTATTATATGTCTTCTGTTTTTAAGGGTAGGGATAGATCTCGTCTATCGAATTTTAGAGACACTTGGACTGTACGTGGACGTGTATTAGAGAATGCGTACGTTAGACTGACCCACTTACATTAAGTGTTGCACTATGTGGCAGTTGTGTAATTATCCTTAAGACCGGAGTCTTCATAGCATCACGGTGCGGATTGTCATGCTTTGACACTATTGAGATTTCCCTTATCCACGGGGCGATCATGCAGTAGTGATTGGCTGTGATACTGAAGCATGCGGAGTATACATGTTAGTTCGTCCGGGAATCGCGTATCCTATGATTGGGATTGAATATCCAAAATGGCCTTCTTATAAGGAATGTCTAGCTCTCGTGAATCTTTGCAAATTGGGAGTAAATGTGTTACTTCGAGAGAGCATGATATCCAGATTATAATATACGATCGTTAATGTATTGACACTCGAGATACGATCGTATGGATATTATTACAGCGATAGGATTGTAATTTACACGGTAACTGTTTCACATGAAAGGTAGTAGTCATTGCATTTGACTCTTCCGATGATTGGGGGTCACGGTGTGTTGCTAGACGCTATCCCGTGATCGTTAGGCATGAAGGGCGTTTTCGTAATTTTCACTTTGTGTCTACGGCCAACATATTCGGAAGCCTATCGGGTCACACACATATGAACATCTAGCCGGATTAAAATGTGGTTATAGTTAATAATCAAATAAGGAAAGAATTTATCTCGTACTATAAAGGTTATAGTGGTAAATTAATATGGTGGTATTTATTTATTATGAATAAATATAATACAAGATATTAATTATATTGATTAATTAAATATACACATAATGTATGTGTGTCGAAATTTATTGTGTATTTTGATATACATGGATTTTGCAATTTAATTAATCATAGTATTATATTAATTAAAGAATATTCCGGGTGCCAAAATGTTGGTAAAAGGGACACCATATTCATGCCATATTTAAGTGTATTGGATACATTTGAATTGTGCAATTTAATTAATAAGATTACCATAATATTAATATTAGATATTAATTGATTTTGAAAAAAATAGATTTATGGTAACAAGATAAATATAGTCAATATAAGATATTGACAATATCTTGAAAATATTTAATAAATGATATTAAATTAAATGAGATAATTCATTAAAAGATATTTTCCTTATTTTATTAGGAAAATGTTTTCTTTCTCCCCAAGCTAATAGGAAGCTTCTCCCAATTAGATTGTGATCACATAGGGGCACAGGTTTTCCTATAAATATGAGGGCTTGGCTAGCTCTTTTGTACAACACAATTCTAAGAGCTAATAGTTCTTGTGAAAAATAGAGAGTTTCCTAGAGAGAGATTTATGAGAAAGAAAAAGTCGGTCTAGCAGCCGAGTTTTTCTGGTAGCAATCCATGATGGGATTCCGGCGAGGTGTTCGTGTGGATCACCTATAGAGGCCGAACGCTTGGGCGGCTTCGTGCAGAAACTACAACCGTAGACAAAGCGTCGATCCAATTGGATCAACCAAGGTATTCTTTTGTCTACTTCTTTTATGCTTGTTTCTTAAACGAAGTCGATCTTGGGTAAAATGAAATCAAAATTTTGAATTCCGCTGCGTTCCCGCGTAGATTTCCTAACACATTCATGCCCATGTTTTCTGAAGTGGAACGATTTTTGAGAACGTTGCTGCAGCTTCTTATTTAGCGGCTGCTGCTTCTACTTCAACGGCTCCTGCCAAGCTACCCTAGGTCAATGCTTCCGTGGAGAATCTTACTCTTGCTACAGAGTCTGGGCAGAACTCAACCCTTAATGCTTCTTAGGTTTTTGAACTAGCATTTCGTTTATGCTTCATTGTATTTTTATGAGCCCGACCTGCGTAGCTCAGCTCGGGTCCCTTTGGGGACTTAGGAAGTTTACTTCGCAAAGTTAGCGAGCCTAACATGTGGAGCCCAAAAAATTTATCCGACATGCAGAATTGCGCGAGTCTGACCTGTAGTTTGACTGTTTAGAGTTAGTCCAACCTGTGGAGCTCAGCTTTGCAAGGCATTGAGCCTGACATCCAGTGCTCTGAATTTCTATCCATCCTACAGACTTGCTTTCTGAGGAGTCTGACCTGCGGAGCTCGGTTTGAGTTCATCTGCGAAATAACTTTGTCCCGTAAACTTAATGAGCCTGGCCTGCAAAGCTCTAAAATTTGGATCCGTCCTACGGATTATTGCTCGAGACTGTCCCGTGGACTAGTTTTCTGACGAGTCCGACCTGCGGAGCTCGGTTTGAGGTCGTCTACGAACTAAGGAAATTTGGTCTACAAACTTTACGGAGGCTGAGCTAGAGAGCTCATACTTTTGTCTGTCCTGCTGTCTTGGCGAGTTTGTCCTGCAATCTCGGTGAGTCCGATCTGCGGATCTCAATTCGATGAGTTTGACCTGCAAACTTTGTTGAGTCTGACCTGTAAACTTTGTTGAGTCTGACCTGCAGAGTTCTGAAAGTTGATGTCTTTCCTGCAGACTTAAGCAAACTTTTCGGGTCCGACCTGCGGAGCTGTAGCTTTCGAGCCCGACCCGCGGAGCTCAAACTTTGGAGTCTGTCCTGTAGACTTTGGAGAAAAGCTTCCAATTTTTTCATGTACAATGTTTTAATATATGCAAGTTTTGCAAGTTTTTTGCTAGTTTTAATGTATGCAAATTTTTGCAAGTTCTCGTGCCTTCATTTTATTTTCAGCACTTACCTGAAGTACCCTGATCCGCAGTGGGGTTTCTTGCCCCCCCAGTATGCCATGCATTAACTTATAGTTTTTTGGATGACATACTTAGTAGCGTGTATAGTTTTTTTGCCTTTGAAACTTACTTGCACGGCTCTGTAATTCGATGTCTACCATGCCGACTTAGGAAGTTTGACTGTTGCAAACTTTTTGAATCTGACCTGCAGACCTCAGTTTGATTTATCTGACCTGCAGTAATATGAAGTTTGTCCTTTGCAAACTTTCTGAGCCTGACCTGCAGCGCTCGGTTCAATTCATCTGACCTGCAGAGTTCAGTTGTCACTCCTGCTGACTTATAATTTTTTGCCGAGTCCGACCTATGGAGCTCAACTGTCTGTCTTGCAGACTTAAAGCTTTTATCTTAAGGCCATTACATATTATACACAATAAAAAAGAGAAATATAATATTGAAATAATACTGGTAAATTGAAATAATTTATTGAATTCTGGAACCTGTCCCGGATGTAAAGTTTGCAGGGATTGTTTGCATGCTAGCTTTGTGGAATGGTCCGGCCATTTTTATCTGCCGGTTGATATGCACCCTTGCCTTGTAATTTTACCGGTTTATAGAGGTGTCGTGTAGACCTCGGGTTGTCTGACCTGTAGACTTGTAAATTTTATTAAGTCTGTTGTACTTAGTTGTCAGTCCTTCTAACCTGAATTTTTTGCTGAGTCTGACCTGCGGAACTCAGTTCGTCAGTTCTGCTGACTTATAATTTTTTATTGAGTCCAACCTACGGAGCTCAGTTGTCAGTCCTGCTGACTTATGAATTTTTTGCTGATTCCGACCTGTAGAGCTCAGTTGTCATATTTAGTGTTTTGAGTGGAGCTCAGCTTGTTTTGTCTATTTTTATTATTATTTATTTTATTTTATTTTATATATATATTTTTTGGGCCTGACCTGCAGACTTAATTTTCTTCAGTCTGTCCTGTAGACTTAAATTTTTGAGTCTGACCTGCAAACTTAATTATCTTCAGTCTGTCCTGCAGACTTAATATTTTTTTTTGAGTCTAACTTGCAGACTCAATAAATTTGACCGAGTCCGATCTGTGGAGCTCAGTTGGTCTGTCCTGCAGACCTAATAATTTTGACTGAGTCAGACTTGCTGATGTAAGTCAACCAGATGATGCATTTTACTATGTTTTAGTCCCATTTCTTGAGTTTTTAGTGATGTTTTCGTATCAATTTCAGTAAATATTGTGGTGATATAGACTATCTTTTGTATATAGTAGATATTAGAAGAACCGGTTATTTTGGCATATTTTGAAGCACATTAGCCTAATTTTGTTATCAGATTTACCCGTGGTATCTGTTTATTTTTGTTTTGCAGCAGATACTGGGGTATGGAACCTTAACGTGGTGATAATTGAAGTCAAGAGAGCATTAGAGAAGAGAACCAAGCATCAAAGGAGAAAGTTCTGAAACTCTGTTTTTATCCGGCTTAGACCGGGAGATGTCCGGCTTAAACCGTGTAGAGTTCAAAGGAAACATAAGGTTTCTCTTATCAGTCCGGCGTAGACCGTGAAAGGCCCGGAGCACGCCGTGTGTTAAGGAGATTGATCAGACAAAGCATTTATTGTTACATGACAGGTCCACCTACCCGGTGTGACTCGGCGTACGCCGGAGAAGGTCCGGCGCAGACCGGTAAAAAATGAATTCAGATTCATAAGAGCACATTTGCTCTCATTTTTGAGATATGCAGGATAGAATCCCTCACCCACTTCCCTCTTGAAGGCACCACCACCTCCAAGGCTCCTATAGCCAAATTACTACTATCTAGCATTTTTATTACAAGTGTAACTCTTAAGAATGCTTAGTTTAATCTTTTGGATAGTTTAATTGGAGCAAGGTTAACAATTTTTGTGTACCTAACTCCATTGAAGCTTCTTGGAATATGAATGAAAGCCTCCCTTTTCAAGTTCATCACTTGTGATTGGTAAATTCTTCGTTTTATCTTGTTTTAATTGTTCTCATTGTTATGAATACTAATCTTGACATGTTGGTACTTATAGTAATGAGTGGCTAGTTCTATAACTAGCTAAGGCAATGTAGTTGAGTTAATTTAAGCTCTTGTGGTTGATTGGGAATGATTGTGTATGTTTTTAGCTTCAATTGTGTTGAAACCTTTCCTACTTGTATTGTATGGCTTGTTTGCATTGGAGTAATTAACCAATATTAGCACACACATACTTAATGGATACCGAACAGAGATATTAGGTGTGAGAAAGAGGTAGGAAAACCGGAAGGTAAAGTTGACCTATGTTGGAGTTCAATTTCTTATCCGGGGAGTAAACTAGTCTTGTGCTCAAGTTTTTATCATGTCGAATCATTAGGTTTAGTGTTCTAAACCAAGGAGGAGGCATGGTGCAACTTCGTACACTCGTATGAGGGGAGGTTGTTAGCTTAGGAGTACACCGTTTCACATAATTGAACACCCTTAATTGGTCGGTCGAATTATCCCCTTGACACTAGAAGAGATTGTTGCTCAATGAAGTTGCCTTGGTTAGTCCTTTTTATTATTTAACTGTTGAATTAAGAGTAGAATGGAACAATTACTTTATTGTTAATTTGCGACTTAGATCAAGATAATCATAACTAATTGGTGTTTGACCTCACAATCCTCGTGGATACGACCTTGACCCTTACTAGACTACAACTGACCCGATACACTGCCGGTAAGATTGGACACCTAGGAAGAATCCATCACTTGCAGATCTCAAGTTTCTGTCCGTCCTGCGGACTTAATGAATTGGTCATTTACCAAATTTTGAGTCTGACCTGCGGAGCTCAGTTCAATGAGTCTGACCAACAAACATTGTGGAGTCCGACCTGCGGAGCTCAATCTTTGGAGTCCGACTTGCGGACTTAATGGGTTTGTCCATTGCAAACTTACCGAGTCTGACCTGCAGAGCTCATGTGCTGAGTCTGACCTGCAGATCTCAGTTAGTCCGTCCTGCAGACATAATAAAATTTGCTGATATATGTTTGCTGAGTCCGACCGGCGGAGCTCAGATGTCAGTTTTAATGATTTGAGCGGAGTCCGTTTTTCGGAGCTCGGCTTGTCTGTCTTGCAGACTTAATGTTTTTGCTGACATATGTTTGCTGAGTCCGACCGGCGGAGATCATATGTCAGTGTTAATGATTTGAGCGGAGTCCGTTCTGCGGAGCTCGGCTTGTCTGTCTTGCAGACTTAATTTTCTGGAGTTTGCTCAGGCAAACTTAATTTTTTAGGGTCTGCTCAGGCAGACTTAATTTCTTGGGGTCTGCTCATGCAGTCTTAATTTTTTGGGGTCTGATCAGGTAGACTTAATTTCTTGGGGTCTGCTCAGGCAGACTTAATGTTTTGGGGTCTGCTCAGGCAGACTTAATTTTTGAAGTCTGACCTGCAGACTTAGTTTTTTGGTCATATCAAAAATTGTATAAGTACAAAAATTATAGTATATGAAATTTTTTGCTACTTACCTTGCTTTTTCCGGTTATTTTCCTTGCAAATTTTTCGGCTATATGCTTATGTGATCTGCTCTTCTAGCCATCCAGTATGCCATGCAATAACTTAATAGTTTTTGGATGGCATACTCAATTTAAAGCATTTGCCTCAGCTTTTTTATTTGATGCCACGATGTCCATCCTGTGGATTTAAACAGTTTATCCTTTGTAAACTTTATAGAGCTTGACATGCAGAGCTCAGTTGGTCCGTCCTGTGGACTTAATTAGTTCATCATTTGTGAACTTAGAGCCTGACCTGCAGAGTTCGGTTGGTCCGTCCTGCGGACTTAATTAGTTCATCCTTTGTGAACTTAGAGCATGACCTGAAGAGCTCGGTTGGTCCGTCCTACGGACTTAATTAGTTCATCATTTGTGAACTTAGAGCCTGACCTGCAAAGCTCGGTTGGTCCATCCTGCGGACTTAATTAGTTCATCCTTTATGAACTTAGAGCCTTACCAGCAGAGCTCAAAAGTTATGTTGAATCAGAAGATGATGCCGAGCTGAGCTCGGTCTTATAGAATATGATGCCGAGCCGAGCTCAGTCTTATAAAAGATTCGCTCAAGGGAGAGCTCCAAATATGATGCCGAGCCGAGCTCGGTCTTATAGAATATGATGCCTAGCCGAGCTCGGTCTTATAGAAGATTCGCTCAAGGGAGAGCTCCAAATATGATGCCGAGCCGAGCTCGGTCTTATAGAATATGATGCCGTGCTATTAAGCGGACGGTCTTATGATGTACTGATAAGAAAATATCGTCCCTTCATGTTCGGTAGAGAGAGTTCCAAAATAAGATAGCTTGACCCGCCATGTTCGACAGGGAGAGTTCCAAAACAAGATAGCTCGACCCGTCATGTTCGATAGGGTGAGTTCCAAAATAAGATAGCTCGACCCGACATGTTCAGTAGGGTGAGTTCCAAAATAAGATTGGTCATTTAAGTTGTAAAAACAGGAATAAATTTCAATGAGGGCTCGTACCTGGACGGCTTGTAATGAAAGAGCTCGCTGATAGAGAGCTTGTAATTAGAGAGCTCATACTGGAGAGGTTGAGAGCTCAGCTCGGATTTTGGAGCCTGAGAGCTCGTCCATGAGCCCAACCTGCAGAGCTCATGTTAAATTGTCTGTCCTGCAGACTTAGAGAGTTTGTCCTTTGCACCTTTCCGGGGATGATCAGGCATCTAAACGGTCTCCGATCGGCACAAAATATTTGGAGGGATTGTTCTTCTCTCCTTATTCTTCAATCTGAACGGTGGAATTCTTGTTCAACGGTGCAATCTCTAGCAATAAGCCTCCGATCTGACTGCTGGTGACTGCTGCATTTTTGGTGATACAACAACAACTTTCCGGTGACGATCGGGCATCTAAACGGACTCCGATCGGTACGAAATTTGGAGGGCTTGTTCGTCCCCCATTTTCCTCAATCTGAACGGTGGAATTCTCATTCCAGCGTTGAAATCTCTGGCAATAAGCCTCTGATCTGATAGCTGCATTTTTGGTGACTGCTGCATTTTTATGATACAACTGCATCTTTCCGGCGACGATCGGGCTTCTAACCAGGCTCCGATCGGGACGAAATTTGGAGGGCTTGTTCGTACCTCTTTCTTCTTCAATATGAACGGTGAAATTATTGTTCCAACGGTGAAATCTCTGGAAATAAGCCTCCGATCTGACTACGTTTTTGGCATATTTTTGCCATTAACTTGATCACGAACAACCTCGATCCATTACCAATAGAAGGAACTCCTTCTAGCGCCAATTGACGATGCTGAAAATCATCAGGTATCAATCTAGGCCATTTAATCTAGGGTTATATGAACGAGGGATGGTTTTTTGGGTGATTTTTAGACTGAGCTTGAGAGTTATTTCTCTCAAGTTGCCTACGTATCCTGTAATTGTTTAGGAATCAAGTCTCCGTAGTTTCTTAGGGGTTGTTTATATAGAGGACGTCTCGTCCAAAGCCTTGTCCTGCAAGGATTCTAATTCTTAGTGCCTAAGGATTATATGTGTATATACCTATAATTTAGGAGATAATTATGGATATTTTAAATATCAAAATCAGAGTCTTAATGGGTAAAGGATCCTTAGGATCTTCCCTTAATTATCTTATAAGCACGTAGGCTAGTTATCATATAAAGGAGGCTCTGGCTGACCTGCGTCAAGCCCCCCAGGCCGTCTCGGCCCAAACTGCATTGGCCTAGCTCCGTTGCGACCTAGCCGACCTGCGGTGGTTGGGGGAGCATGACCAATCTCTCCCTGGGGTTCGGATCTGCCCTTAGGCGTGAAGTGGGGCTCCTGGACCTTACTGTTAAAGTTTTTATGTGTTCATTTAATGTTTGATCAATATGGAGATGACACGTGGTGAGGCTCAATTCAACCCTCATCCAACTACGCGGTATGGTCCTGCCATTTGCGTCAGCTAGCTGATACGCTCCTTTTCTATGCACCTTAACCACTCTATAAGGGCCTTCCCAGTTCGGGTCAAGTTTGCCCTGTGGACCTTGCCTGCTGACCTCATTTTTTTTTCTGAGCACCAGAACTCCTTCTTTGAAGTATGAATATTTAACCCAAGAGTTATAGTACTGGGAGATCCGTTGTTTATACTTGGCCATTCTGATAAAGGCCACATTCTGAGCTTCCTCCAGGTCGTCTTTCGAGTGCTGGAGCTTAGTTAACTGCCGTTCCTCAGAGTAGAGCGCTACTCGGGGTGATGGCAGGCCGATCTCAGCCCGGATTACTACCTCACACCCATATGCCAGACTGAACGGAGTTTCACCTATGGCCGAGTTCGGCATGGTTCTGTATGCCCATAAAATGTTGGGTAAGTGCTCGGCCCAGTTCTCTCATTCTTCTTCAAGGAATTTCTTTGACCCTATTTTGATCTGCATGTTGGTCTATTCGACCTGCCCGTTGGCTTGAGGATGGCCAACTTAGGTGAAATGTTGAGCTATGTGCAGCTCGGCACACCAATCATTAACGGTTTTATCCTCAAATTGAGTTCCGTTATCAGAGATCAGAGCTTTCGGAATTCCAAACCTGCACACTATGTTTTTCCATAGAAATTTTTGTATCTGTTTCCCAGTAATGGTGGTTAGTGGTTTGGCTTCAACCCACTTGGTGAAGTAGTCCACCGCTACTATAAAAAACCTAACATTTCCAGAAGCTCAGGGAAGTGGTCCCACTAGGTCCACTCCCCATTGATCAAAGGGCCATGGGGAAACAAGAGGAATCATGTCCTGCGATGGCTGATGTGAAAGATTATCGTGCACCTGGAACTATTTACACTTCTCCACCAGTTCTTTAGCGTCTTGAGATATTGTAGGCCAGTAATATCCGAACAGCCTGCATTTTCTTGCTGAAGTTTGCGCCCCGGGATGATTTCCACAAATCCCCAAGTGTATTTATCGAAGAAGGTAGTTCCCTTCCTCAGTTGTTGTATATCTAAGCCATGGAGCAATGTACGACCTGCGATAATAGATGTTATCGAACAAGGAATATCTGGCTACTAAGAGCTTCATCTTTCTGGCATGAGCCCTGTCGTAAGGCATGGTCCCATCTATGAGGTAGGAAACGATGATATCCATCCAAGTGTTGGTCTGTGTGATCGGCTGAACCATTTGTTGGTCGTAACTCCTTTCTTTGAGGAGTTCTACCAACACTTTTCTGTCTGATATGAAGTTGGAAGCCAACTTTGATAGTGCGTCTGCCCTCTTGTTCTTAGCTCGAGGTATTCGGCCGACCTGGACATGATGGAATTTCCCCAATAATAATTGCGCAATAGTTAGATACATCTTCATGGGTTCTTATTTTGCTTCATATTCACCATTTATATGGTTCACGATGAGCTAGGAATCATTGTGAACTTGCAAATTATTTGCCCCAAGCTTTGCTGCCAGTTTAAGCCCTGTAATTAAGGCTTCATATATATTCTGCTTCATTGTTTGTGGCCTGAAACCCAAATTGTAGGGCATAGGGGAATTCTTCCTCTTTTGGACCAACGAGCAGGAGACCTGCCCTATCTTTGCTAGCTGCTCCATCCACATACAAACTCCATTTGTTCTCTTTTTGACATGGCCGATCGTCTTCTAGACGAACAACTATCCCTTCTGCCATGAAGTCTACTAAGGCTTGTGCTTTGATCGCAGTTCGGGGACGAAAGTCGATATCATACTCTGCCAGTTCAACGACCCACTTTGCCAACCTTCCTGAGGTTTCCGGTCATCCTAAAATTTGCTGAAGAGGCTGATTGGTGATCACAGTAATTGGATGTGGTTGGAAGTAGTGTCTTAACTTCCTAGAGGCATGAACCAAGGCTAACGCCAACTTTTTTGCGTTTGAATATCTGACCTCTGGTCCATGCAATGCCTTACTCACAAAGAAAACCGGTACTTGGTGTCCACCTTGTTCTATGACCAGAACAACGCTCAGTGCTTCTTCGCATACTGCTAAGTAGATATATAAAGATTCTCCTTCCTGAGGAACTGTTAGCGTGGGCAGTTCGGCCAAGTACAACTTCAGTTCTTCAAAAGCCTTCTACCTCTCCTCGTCCCATTGGAAAGGACTTGCCCTTCTTAAAATCTTGAGGAAAGGCAAGGCACGCTATGCCGATCTTGAGAGAAACCTGTCAGTGCTTCTATTCTTCCTGTCAGTCTCTGTACATCCTTGATGCTTTTTGGTGGTTGCATTGCTTTAAGGGAATCCACCTTATCAGGATTGGCTCTAATCCCATCTTTCGATATCATGTATCCTAGGAACTTGCCCGATCTGAACCCGAATGTGCATTTTTTAGGGTTAAGCTTCATTTGAGTTCGTCTCAGCACATCAAATACTTCTCTAGCGTCCAATAGATATTGATCTTGAGTCCTACTCTTGATTAGGAGGTCATCCACATATACATCCATGCATCTTCCAATCTGTTGTGCAAATACTTTGTTCACTGTTCGCTGGCTGGTTGCTCCCGCGTTCTTCAATCCAAAGGGTATACTGACATAGCAGTACGTCCCAAACTCTATGATAAAAATGGTTTTCTCTGAGTCTTTGGGGTCCATAGTGATCTGATGATACCCCTTGTATGCATCCAAGAATGCAAATACCTCATACCCCACTGTTGAGTCAACTAGACGATCAATCTTGGGTAGAGCATAACAAATTTTTCGGACAAGCTTTGTTGAGGTTGGTGAAATCAATACACATCCTCCAACTTCCATCTAGCTTCTTGACCAGTACTGGATTTGCCAGCCATTCTGGGTATAATACTTCTTTGATGTTTCCTGCCCACAGTAGCTTGGTTATTTCCTTCTCAATTGCTGAGATGCGTTCAGAGGCAAAGTGCCTTTTCTTTTGCCGAACAGGCCTCCTGTTCAGATTTATGTTTAGCTTGTGCACGGCTAACTCCAGGGATAACCCTGGCATGTCCTCTGTTGTCCATGCAAATACGTCTTTGAATTCCTTCAGTAGGGCTATCAAAGATCCTTTGTGTGAGGCTGGGATCCAGGTACCCACATTCATTGTCGAGTCTGTCTGTTCGTCCTATAGAGGAACAACCTCTGTCATGTGCTCAGATGACCAGCTCTCTTCATCTTCAGGGAGCAACTCCTCGATGCTCACTTGTTGAACCATCATTTTTCCATTCACTATCGCAGTGTAACAGCTCCTGGATATTTCCACATCGCCTTTGATTTCTACAGAGCCTTCTCCTGTAGGGAACCTCATACTAACATGAGCCGGTGATATCACAGCTCGAAGATTGATAAGTGCTGGTCTTCCCATGATCATATTGTATACTAAGTGCACTTTTACTACAACATAATTCACCGTCAGGGTCCTGCCCTTGGTTCCTTCTCCAAAGGTAATTGGAAGCTTAATCATGCCCAGTGGATGAACTGGGGGTCCGGCAAAAGCCAAACAACGGAGCTAAGACTGGAGTAAGATCGGCGTCTTTCAATTCCATAGCTTTGAAGACATTGTAGTATAGAACATTCACGGCACTGCCTGTGTCCATGCATATTCGCTTCGTCAGGTTCCTGCTGATCACCGCTTCTATCACCAATCCTTCATTATTTATCACCAAATAGAGTGAATCATTAGGACCATAAGTCACTTCTCCCAGCAGTCTCTGCATTTTGTTGGGTTGAGTAGGAGCAGCAGACCTGCCACTGCTCGTACCCTCAGCCCTGTTAGTGTTGTTCGGCCCTCCTAAAATTGTGTTGATTTTGTTGATAGGGCGGTTGTCCATTTGACCATCAGGGTCTGGTGAGTGGTCTCTTCTCCTTCGAAAATCGTCTCTATTATCTCGTTCATGATAGTTATTTCTACGCCTGAACTCACGTCGGCCACGCGGTTCGGCCTGATAAGACCGATCTACTACTTCGTCCAGCTTTCCTTCCATTACTACCGCGTCAATATCTCTTATTAAATCTTGGCATTGCTCTGAGTCATAACCAATGTCTTTGTGGTACTTGCAAAACTTGTTGGGATCTCTCTTTTCCCTGGGTCCCCTCATGGGTTCAGGGACCTTTTCTATCCCTTTTCTTTCCATTATTGAGAGGACCTACTCGCGAGATCTATTCAACAGGATGAAGTCTCTGTCCTGCAGAGCTCCTTTCTTACCCAGCCGATCTGAGACGGGTGCAGTTACCCGATCCCACACTGACTTTCTTTTCTTGTCTGATTTGTCTTCAGACTTATTTTTCTTTCCTTCACTTCTTTCCTTGTCTTTTTAGCCTATTTGCTTCTTCTCATTGGAAATTCTTGTATGCCACATCTAAGCACTCTTCTATTGTCTGCGGAAGTTTGCTGTTCAGGTTGGCGTTCCGCTGTCCCTCTCGCAGACCTGCCACAAAAGAGACAACCAGCAGTCGATCTTCTGCATCCCGCACCTGTGTGGATTCTTCATTAAAACGCTTTATGAACTGAAGAACGGACTCATCTTGTCTCTGCTTCAAGGTTAGAAGGTGAGTCTGGTTTCTCTGAAACGGACGAGCAGCGATGAATGCATGTACGAACTTCCGAGTTAGTGCTCCAAAATCGGAGACCGACCTGGGAGGGATCTTGTTCAACCATTCCCGAGCTCTTCCCGTGAGCAGAGCAGGGAAGGCTTTACACTTCATCTCATCTAAGGCATTGTACAGATTCATGTGAGATATGTACTGATGCATATGGTCATAGCTAGGGATCCTTAGATCCTTCATATGACTCAATCTTGGGAATCTTAAACCCCGCTGGTTGGGGATAGCTGTCGATGTACTCAGTGTAATATGACGCACGAAGAAGTTCATCTGATCATTTTCCGAGCATGTTGATAACGCTCTGAATGCACCATTAAATTAACCCTTATTTACCCCGAATTCTGCTCTAGAGAATGAGGGTAGGCCCATTATTGTGAAGGAATGTATGTTAAACACTGAGTGCAAGTTCCTAAGTTCGTAATTCTGCATTTGTGTTATTATCCCAAAAATTTGGTACTGTTTTGCCGTGTTTTATTCACTTTTCAGGATGTATCAAATCTGGAGCACTTAAGGACGGATCTGGATCAACGGAAGAGTATTAGGCCAAGTGGAGTAAGTCCAGGAAGAGATCTGCTGAAAAAAGAAGAAGAAATGCAGGCCCGGTTTACCGTGGGCTAGGCCCGATAAACCGACGGTCTTGGGGAACACGAAACTGAATCTGCCACATCTACTAGGTCGGTTAGGGTTTATTTGAGTCAGAAGTCGGCTAATGTATCTATATAAAGCCGCAGAACTGATATTATTAGTGTGTCACATGTATTATTATTATTTCAATATACAATTTTGATGCAATAAAGTTCTTTTAAGCTTTTGGAGTTTATTTTCTGGTTTCCTTCCCTTCCTTGTTGTCTCTAGCTTGAGTGGATCAAGCTAGATCTCCATAGTTGAAGGTATGAAGCTTTGAACGTTCCTTTATGTCTTTAATATGGTGGATCTGCTTGTATTTACGTGTTTTAGTTGATCTGCATGTTTAACGACCCCATAATTTACTTGAATTAATCTGAATTGGGCAATGTAGATTCCCGATTAAGAACCACCACCCCCAGTAAATCGGCGGTCTATTCCAATTTTCCAAGGCACTTTTTAAGTCACATTAATCTGGAGATTCAGCGTCAGCTACGTTGATCGACAGGAATAATTAAAACGAGTATTAGGTCTGGCCAATCTAGTATTCATAACTTATAAAATAACATGAAGGACTGTTAGTGAAGTGTTAATTAGGACATTTTCTTGATGGATCCCTAGGAACGTGAAAGTCATAGTCGATAGATGCTTAAGAGGTTTTCGGTTTTGTGCCGGTAACTCTAGAACTTATGGCGTATGGGCTAATACAACCAACGAAGGAGGTTAGTTGCGTACAGATTGTCTGCTGTGTCCTTACAGTGGAAGTAGATAGGGTTAGAAGATGCACCCGTAGCTAAAACTAAATTTAAAAGCTCGATTAGTTTATGGAAATTATGTGGGGAAGTAAACATAAGGATTAACTAAACCAAGTTAGTAGACAGAAGGGATGGGGGAGGAATACCATGTTTTTTATGTTCATTGTTGGTCAATGACCACTTATGTCTTCTTGATAAGGTCAGAATTGTTTATGCTTAAGTTGCATTGTCTCTGTGGGATCGACCTTGACTCGCCCCTGCTATACTACGATTGACCTAGTACTCTTGCTAGTATAATCGACGTAAGGCTTGCGACGATCACATGGCATCTAGTTCGGCCCTGGCCGTATCATTTGGCTGCTGGTGCATGTTCCTCTTCTTTGTGTGACCACTAGACTCCACGACCTCCTGCTTTTTGTGAGTCCTTTGAGGGAGTGTCGTTTCTGAAGCTTCTAGGGGGACTCTCCCCTTCAATGTTTCCTCAAATATAATTTTGAGGGTGTTATTATCCATGTTTTTTAGGGCTTCCACCAACGCCTGGTTGGCAGGATCTTGAAGGACTGGATCAGGTTGATGAGTCTGATCCTCAACAGGGTTTGCACCCTTTTGTACGGCCATAGTCTGGCCTTCTCCCTGGGTGGTGGTGGCAGCCCCACCTTGTTGGGTTGGATCCACTGGATCCTAAGCACCTTTCTTGCTAGTGTTCTTAGCCATGATCAACGAAAAATGAGATTCTAGGGTTTCTAAATCAATTTGTCATAAATGTTGCCCTCCTTCTAGCGCCAATTGACGATGCTGGATCTCTTCTATGAGTTATCCGGGCCGTGTTTCTCCTTGTGACGATCGATTCAGGGCTAAAACCCTAGGGATGTAAACCGGGGGGTGGTTTTGTGTATTTTTAGACTAAGCTCGTGAGTTGTTTCTCCCGAGTTGCCTACATATCCAATGACTGTATCGGATTCAAGTCTCTCGTAGTTCCTTAGGGTTTACTTATATAGGGGAAAATTTATCCCTTTCCTTGTCCTGCAAGGAATTGTTTTATTATTTATTCCCTAAGGATAAATACACGTAAATCCCTATACTTTAGGGATAATAATGGACATATTTAAATGTCAGGATTAGAGTCTTTATTACCCAAAATTCTTTCCTTATTTATCTTTAGATATTCAACACATGGACTAACAGCCGGGGTTGCTCTGTACGTCCTGCGTCGAGCCCCCAAGGCCATTATGGCTGAACTAAGGCAGCTCCTCTTCACCAGACCTTGGCCGACCTGCGGTGGGGATGGGGGAGTTCCTGCCGATCTCCCACCTGGGGTTAGGGACCTACCCATAGGTATGTACCTAGGGCCCCTGGCCCTTAATGCCTTACTTTTAGAGGCTAGTCATTTATTATACGATTTAAATGGATGACACGTGGCGCAGTTCGGGTCGGCCATCATCACCCCATATGCCAAATATTGGCATGCGGATTATTCTTTAATCAATCAATATAATTAATATCTTGTATTTAATTTATTCATAATAAATAAATACCGTCATATTAATTTAATCGCTATAACACCTTATAGTCGAGATAAAATTTCCTTATTTGGTTATCACTATAACCGCATTTTGATCCGGCTAGATGTTCTTATGTGTGTGACCCAATAGGCTACCAAATATGTTGGCCGTAGACATAAAGTGTAAAAATTATGAAAATGCCCTTCATACATAACGATCACGGAATAGCGTCTAGCAACACACCGTGACCCCCAATCATCGGAAGATTCAAAAGCAATGACTACTACCTTTCATGTGAAACAGTTACCGTATAAATAGAATCCTATCGCTATAATAATATCCATACGATCATATCTCAAGTGTCAGTAACGATCGTATCTTATAATCTGGATATTATGCTCTCTCGGAATAACTCATTTATTCCCACTTTGCAAAGATTCATGAGAGCTAGGCATTTCTTATAAGAAGGACATTTTGGATATTTACTCCTAATCATAGGATACGCGATTTCCGGACGAACAAACATGTATCCTACGCATGCTTCAATATCATACCCGAGCACTACCGCATGATCGCCCCATGGCTAGGGGAAACCTTAATAGTGTCAAAGCATGACAATCCACACCATGATGCCATGAAGACTCCGGTCTCAAGATAATTACACAATTGCCACATAGTGCGATACTTAATGTACGTGGGCCAGTCTATCGTACGCATTCTCTAATACACATCCACGTACAGTCCAAGCGACTTTACACTTAGATAGATGAGATCTATCAATATCTTCTATAAGATAGAAGACATCCAATACGTGCTAGTCTAATCCTACCATCAATGCCCCGATGACAGTACATTTGACTAGATACATTCAAATATCAAACTTGTTCAAGTGAATAGAGATCTCAACAACCATAATCAGTATCACGGTTCTCTATCACAGTTTAATACTAAGGACGTTACTATATATATATATATTCAATAACATGAAGACAAGCAAGATATATAATAACAAAAGTGCTTTTATTAATCCTAATAAATTTATTACATGAACTAAATAGACTGTAAACGACCCGACCCGATCGGATCCGGTCCAACCCGATTGGGTTTAGGACACCGATTCAACACACATATAGCACTACATAGATGATGAACCATTCTTCATCTTGTTATGATATACACAACAATCACACGGACTTCTGTTATAGCCCAAATTGATCATGTAATTATCAAATCTCTTGTTCCACTGTTTTAAAGCCTGCTTAAGTCTACACAAGGACTTCCTCAACTTGAAAACATATAGAAACCCTCTGGCTGAGTCATATACATCTTATCCACATCTAGATGTAGAAAATCTGTCTCCACATCTAACTACTCAAGTTCAAGATTCTGATATGCAACCATTCCTAGTAGCACCCTGATGGAAGTATGTCTGGCTACATATGAGAATATCTCATCATAGTCTACCCTATATTTCTGATTGAGCCCTCTTGCAACTAAATATGCCTTATATTTTATGCCCTCAGCTCATGATAATCCTTCATTCTTCTTGAAGACCTATTTATAAGTGACTGCCATTTTCTTATGTGGTTGTTGACAAGATCCTAAGTCTGATTCTTCGGAAGTGACTTCATTTCATCTCCCAGGGCAGCAAACCATTGAGATGTTTCTAAACATGTCACAACAATATTTGTGGGGTTTGGTTCTGATCCATCTCTTCAGCTACCTGAAGTGCATATCCAACCATATCCTCAAACTCATACTTCTTGGAAGGTCCAACATTGATCATTCTGGCTCTGCTGAGAGCTATAATAGGCTGAGTAAGTTCAGCTATTTGAGTCTCAATTGATCTTTGCTCAACTTATTTGATGGTATCAGCTTTGATTGTTCTTCTAGATTTGATGTGTGTTGACTGTTCTGTGCTGTATCTTCCCACTCGGATGATTACACCTAAAGCTCCACCTATTTGTCAACACCTCTAGATTTAGATTCAACACCGGATCTCACAGATGAGTTAAACATAGAATTCTCATCAAAGTCTACACATGTATAACCATGTTTTCAGTTGATGACCAATTTTTTACCCCTTAAATCCGTCTATATATCCATATCCTACAAACACCCCCTTCTTGGCTCTTGGTTCTAGCTTACACTCATTTACATGATAACAAACTATGCACCCAAAATTAAACCCTTAGAAAGATACAAGCTTGTGAGAGCTTTTAAGTGGTAGAAAATTTTCCCGATGACTACTTGAAACACCGATTCGGTTATCTAAATATTTGGAGGAATATCTGATATAACCAGAGAAGCAAGTATTACATTCTCAGAATTAGGCTATAGCATAGTTTTTGGCAGTGATGCCTAGCCTACCTCCAAGTGAAATAATTTCACTGAAATGATGAACCAAAAATTGCCTAAATAGCTGATATGCTACAATACTTTACTTAACTCAATTAAGATGTTGGTTGCAAAATAATGGCTTACATTATAACGTGACAACGAGAAGTCTACCTAGAAGATGCTTATGAACTTATGGATACGGAGTGAAGCACAATTACTCTATTTCCGCAAATATAGGTATTTAACACTTGTGCTTGAAGGTAGGACTAGAGATTTTGCTTACACGTTTAGATGTTGACTGTTCCTGAAATATCTTAATGCAATGAGAAAAGTTTGGTTATAAGATTCTCAAGACCGGAAAGTGAGGGTTGGACTGTCACCGACTTTCTCAGGAATGTTAAACAACAACCGTGGACCTTGAAGTAAAGTTACTCAATGAAGTTACTATTTGATTTAATCAGACCGTATCCATCATTGGTTGTTGGGGATAACACTGATAAATACTACCAAACTAGATCAGAATATCGATCCACCCAAATGCAATGGGAGTATGATTTAATGATTGACCCGCTGTGATTATGCGAAATTTACAGTTTGTTGGGAGTGATTGACAGCCTATGGATTTTGGAAAGGTTGTATGAGATTCTGATAATAAGAGGTTGATTAAAGCCATAAAATTGTAAATAGAGTTTTGGTACTCCATTTTTGTTCACACTCTTGTAGGATCACCTGAGTGTCTTGGGCCCAGTGGGAGCGTTTAGATCTATGTGAGAAAGAGATGAATGAATGAGAAAGTTTGTCTTTCAAAGAAAAACTAAGCGGTCTAGGGGTAATTCCCTGTGAAGTGGAGAGTTCACTATGGGTGATTCCCGAAACTTTCTCACCATTAGCCCTTGCTTGATTCCCTGGAAAGTGAAAAGTTTGCTAGGGTAATTCCCTAAGAAGTGGAGAGTTCACTAAGGATGATGACCTGAAACATTCTCACCATTCAGCCTTGCTTGATTCCCTGAAAGCAGAAAGTTTGCTATGGGCGATTCCCTGATACTTTCATGCCATACAACGGGGTTTGAATTCATTCAAAATAGAAGGTTTATAGCTTCAATCCAATAGAAGATTGACTGCTAATGCTTATATCCATTGGTGGATTAAAGCAAACCACAAGGTCGTGAAAATCCACATATTTGAGATGTGTGTGCTTGACCAAAAATATTGATAAGTCTTTTGTGGACTAGGATATAAATATTGGTAAAGTGGTGAATATTAGTGTTAATGAAAAGTGGCACTGCAACATTTGTAAACAACAGGGATGTGTTATCTGAAGTCAGAAACTGACGAGCCAAAGCTTCTATGAATTAAAGAAGTAGACCATATTCTTAGAATTCAATTTGGTCGAATTAATGAAAAAAAATTGTTGGCAGTATCTCAAACATGTTATTAGTTAATATGATGATACATTTCAAATGTAAAATTCAATGGGAGGTTTCCTACAAACCCCTCACGGAATAATTCTCTACATCTACGGATATAGAGAAAATGGATTGATTCTCTTTTGGATAGAGAAATTCAGACTATTAAGTCAATTACATTCAAATCTACGACTCGAGCATTGGATAGCAGTATAGTGCATCCTCAAGTATCTTTGGAGAACAATGAATTATATGCGTGTATATTCGGGTGAAAACTAGAATATTATTGACGATAATGATTCTGACTTTAAGTCGGATAAGGATGATCGAATGTCGATCTCGGGCTTAGTGTTTGCTCTTTCTGGTGGAGATATAGTCTGGAGAAATCAAGCATCATTGATTTGACTTTAAGTAGTTGAATACACAACCTCTTTTGGACCGGCTAGTGAGGCGACATGGCTTAAAAAGTTCCTTGTAGGTCTGAAAATAATTCTAGATCATAATAAGCCGATACCATTTTTATCGTGAAAGCAGTGGAAAGGTAGCTTCTGCAAAGGATCTTCGCATTCACAAGAGGTCAAAAGCATATTGAGAGAGATTACCACATGGTCAGATAGATTGTGCAGAGAGGCGACATGTCGGTCCTAAAGATCTCCTCAACTCGACAACCTTGCTAATCTGTTTACCAAGTCACGTGGTATTTAATGTCATTGATAGGTGTTGATGGGTATAGAATTGAGAGATATGCATCGTCTGCTTTAGAGAAAGTGAGAGAATGTTATGAATAGGATAAGGGTGTTCTCCAAAAACATTTATTGCTTGTCCTTACGGGCAAGTGTGAGATTGTTGGATGTAGTGTCCGACAATTTTCGTAATTGTTTTTATTATTGATAAATGACAAATTTATTCATCATCTTATTATTTTCTTCATGCACATAAGTAATACACTGTTGGAAACCCGAAATTGTATCATATGTAGCCATATAAATTAGGGTGTGTCACACGCGAGGATTAAGTTTATGGTGATACACTTAAATTGTTAGTCCGTAGTGAACATAATCAAAGTATGTGGTCTATTGATTAAACCACCATTAATGTGTCCAGAACACTTTACGGTATGACAGTCTTATCCGGACCGTCGATATTAGTTATCTAAGTGAGGTATTTATATATGATGTAGTCACATAAGATTGGATCGATTTAATATGCATTTCTCATATAATTCCATGATTGAGATATCTTATTAAATCACAAGATGATCATATATGGATTAACCTTAATCCAGAAGAGATTACATACTGTTGCTTGTTCTAAGATGAGGCTTAATGTGTTCGTTAAGGATTGCTAAGAGGCTCGGTCCGAATCACTTTCACGTTATAACTATTCGGGAATGAGTATCAAGTGTGTGTTTCAAAAGTACGGAATCCATTACTTTTTACGGGAAGTAGATTGACAATCCTCTTATTTGTTAATCCAAGAAATTGATCGATCCACAGAGTTCGTATTGGTTATGAACTAATTGATCACTTGTGAGTTAATGGTAAATAAGGATAAGATGTGATGAAGAAGGTTTACATAAACTTTCTCACTTCATTACGGATAGTCTATGGAGGGTTAGTCTGTATGTATTGATTATATCAATGTACACTTATTGACTCGACATATTGAGGATAAGTTATATCTATAGTCGATAGAGTTCAGTTTCAGATGCGTAATTCCAGAATAAATAAGTCGAGTAGAAATATTCTGTTCGATGAATATTTTATTCAATTCATTGGAGTTATTTATTATAGGTCCATGGTCTCCGGGTTGGCTCCTAACACGTGAGTGATTTCTCGTATTTAGAAACCTCGAGAAAAATATTTAATAGTTGGTCTATTTAATAAATATGTGAAATATTATTTATTTGGTAAATAATAAGTAAAATAGAAATGATGTTTTCTGTTATCCCAATTGGCAAATATGGCGTCACATGTGAAAGAAATTTGGGAAAATAAATCTTCCTGAATTATGTCAAATGTATAATTAATTATTTATTTGTTAAATAATTAATGATTAAATAAGAGATTGATTTTATTATTTAATGAAGATTATCTTTTACGTAAAGAAAAATATAATTGTCTTGTGAAAAGGATAACTCTCAAACCCTGGTTATTTTCCTATATAAATAGATTTTCTCCAACATAATTGACAACGACTTCTGCGCCACATTTATCTAAAAAAAAGAAAAATTAGTTTCTTATCTTAGCCAATAAGAAGAAGAAAAACTAAGGTTTTTCTTGAAGGCATATTCAAGAGGTTTGAATGTGGGATCGACCTCCACCAGTCGTCGCTTACAGATACAACTAGGAAGATCACGACATCTCGATTCGGTTTGGGTAAATCTTCAAATCCTCATGTAGATTAGATTAATTAATTATGTGAATCATATCATGGTAAAATCAAAAGCGAATTTAATTCGTAGTTTCCACTACGCATGATTGAGTGTCTCGGTCGGTGCTATAAACCTGATACGCAACCGGATCTGAAAAACAGAGAAAAACTCTAGCCGCGGCTAAACTACCCGCGCCGCGGATGGACCTGGGAAACTTCCATATCGGATTTTTTTGCGATTCGGATCCTGTTCGGGTTGACGGTATATCCAGCACTTTAAACCCACGAGACATAGCATAACGGCTTGGTGCAAATGGCTAATATGACTAACCTTACCTCCAATCATGGGACTTAAAACCCACGAGACTTAAAACCCACAAGACGGCTTGAGAACGACATGGTGAGAACAACTAGCCATACCTCCGACACGAGACTTAAAACCCATGGAACTCCGTACAATACGTTGCGAGATAACTAACTAGACCTTATCTTAACACAAGTAGGAGCACATGAAACACAAAGATTTCAAGTTAAAATCCATTTTTAACCTATGAAAACCTACTAGTGTCATAGCAACACTGAACTCCTATCATATCTTCACTACTCGTAACCAAAATGCCTAAACAATTTACAGAAAACCCGAAAACAGATTATCGTTCTGAAACACAGTTTGATAGGTAGCCGGCAAAACATAATTATGTTTAGTTTTGTGCAGTTTAACTTAAAACATTATTCAAAACACATTTAAAGCATAATATTTAACTGAAAACAAAACTTTTTAATAAGAAGAACTCATTACCTTAAAGACGAGCCAAAGTATGAACTGGACATCAACAACTTTGAGCTCTATGAATAATATATGAAAAAACGATAAAATAAATTACTACTACGAACGAATTAAAGATCCAACCTTTAACGCTAAATCTAAAATTAAAACTCTTAAAAGACAATAAATATCATAACTTAAGTTTACCCGTAAATCACTCGTGAATCATATAAAAGAGCGATGTACGGTTTGGGGAGAGATGAAAATTCAAGTATGACTAAGGGTCAGGGGTCAATAATTAAAAAATTAGAGTGTCTGTTAATAGATTTTTTTAGGGAGGTAGGTGACCCATATTCACCTACATGCTGCCGCCCCTGCACTCACATGAAGCCTTGCTTTTCTAATCTGCATGAGGTACTTCTCAACACATGAAATACAATGTCCTACTTGAATCCTTATACATATTCATTGAATATGTTCGCTGCCGATCCTTTATCGACACCAACTTTTTTTTGGGGAGGGGGATGGTTGATCCTATATCACTCACATGCAACAGGAGCGGATCCATGTAGTTTTAGGGGTCACGTGCCTCCACTGAGATCCGGGAATTTTTTTTATTATTAAACCGATATAATTTTTTTTGTTAAAAAATATAGTTTTAGGCTTTGATGACCCAACTGAAATAAATTTTTGAATGGTGAACTCACGGCCCCACCGGAAAAAATTTATGCATCCGCCCCTGCTTGCAACACGACACACTTATAGTGTGTATAATCTTCTTCAAAAAAAAAAACTCATTAATTATTCGTATCAATCCAATTTCAATCAATTCCTATTTTAAGTTAATTTACCTTAATTAACTGATGTCAAAATACCTCTAATAATTTTCTTCTTAAATTAATAATTATCTCTTTAAATTTAAAATTCATAATCTCAGTCAAACACGTCTTTGTCGGTGACTTATTAATCATTAAAAATCACTTATTATCGAAATTACAAAAATACCCTTAAATAAAATTTCGGGGTTTTACACATTTATATCCATCCCTTTTATTTAATGTCGGCTCCACCCCGAGAAGGTGATGAAGACGAGGTTGAGTTTAAATTGTTGACGAGTAGAGTTGCGTTTGTTGTTGTTGTTGTTGTTTTTATTTTTTATTTTTACTTATTCGAAAGATACACATGCACGCATGCTTATTGCCCCCACAGGTGCTCAAACCCGGAACTTCCGTGTTAAGGACTACAACACTTATCACTGGACCGATGACTTGTTGGCAGATTTGCGTTTGTTGAGGAAAACTATTATTATTTTCTTTTATGTATTGACCCTGAGACAGGTTATCTCAATTACATTTCTTAAATAGGATTACTTATTAAATATGCATCCTGGTACGACGTTTTTGTCGTTTTGCGCTTTTCCTTTTAAACCCTTTTTTTCCTTTCTGAATAGCCAAAACGGCGTCACATTCCTGCGTAATTGCAATCCTCACACGTACCAGCTACGTGGAGTTTCACTTCTGATTCTCATCTCCACCACCATTCGCCAAGGCCTATGATCGTTCTTCTTCTCCACTGAAGGAGGGCAGTGGAATGTTGAAGACGGGGGGTTTCGTATGGTTATCATTTCCCAGTCAGATTCTCATATATCTGTGTCTGTGAGAGAGCTGCTTGCATTTTTCCGGCAGGTCGATCTCCTTCTCCGGTAGGTTTTTTGCTCTGTTTTCTTCTCGTATGCCTTCTTTGCTTCGTCTTCTTGTCTTTCGGGTTACGAATTCCTGCCTTTTTTGGGTTTGCATATGTCCTCTTGGGTACTTCTCTGAGAATTCTATTGTCAGCATGTGCCTGATGTTTGATAAAAATATAACCATATTATATGACTTTTTATATCGTATTTACGATAATATCGTATAAATTTTATAAAAATATATCTAAAAACACATAAAAATCGAAATCGTTATAAATAGATATTATCGTTATAATTTTAGTAAAACTTAAAGTTTTTGTGGTCAAAATTATCGTGGCTCGTGTTTATTTGTTTGAGGTACGTGTGATGGAAAATCAAGAATTAAAACCAAAGCTTGATTAGAAACCGAAGAAAGATATTTTTCAAGATCCGGCCCGAACCGAAAAAACCCGGCCCGAGCCGAATATCTCTCGCCACCAAAGACATGGGGGATCGCCAGGAGAGAATCTTCCATCGTAGCACCGGCCCGCGCCGGTGTATGACCGGCCCGCGCCGGCCTTGTGTTCCAGCCTATAAATACAGCTCATTTGCAGGCTGTGGGAGTTGTACCAATATATATATATATATATATTATCTTAATCTAATTTCTAGTTCTGTAAATACCGTAAAAGGCACTCTGCCGAAATAATAATGTAGTATAAGTATCGTTGTAATACTTAGAAGGATTATCAAGGCTCGTTGTTGCTAAAGGAGTTGTTATTTCCGGAGAATACGGCTATGACGCTTCAATTGTAATCTGGTAACTTTTTAATGTATTTATGTTTGTTTATTATATTAGTATCTATATATTAGTTATAATGATATTAGGCTAACTCTATATCTAGCCAAGATATGAAATTGAATTAGTTTATCTTTTAGGAAATAGATGATGACTATGTTAAAATAGAATTAAAATCGATTATGATGAATCTTTTTCTATTTTGCAACGTATTGATAATATTCGGATTGACGTAATTAACCAAGATGAATCGCTACATATAACCTAACGATGAACTGACCAGAGAAGTTAGGATATGAGATAAAGGATAGAAAAACCGGAGGGTAAAATTGGCCGTGCAAAAGCGTGACAACGGAATCCTATTTCCTACCCGGGGGCAGATTTGTCTTGGGAAAGATGAATCTTATTAAATTTGTGCTCAAGATCGTAATAATGTTAAAATCAACGGTTTAATTGAAACTAACACCGGAAAGTTAAATCGATCCGCCTGACAACCGGAGCCTTTTGAATAACATCGGCCGTCTGACAAACGGAATAACCTCTTTTATCCGGGGTAGATTTGTACTCGGTACCTGTTCAGACTAACTGAGATTAGCATGGGGCAGTTGTGGAAATTAAACTGATGACAATTTGACATATGACAATTTCATACGCTTCGTGTGAGGAGGAGTTGTCTAGCTTAGAGTACACCGGTTCATATATAATTGATTCACCTTAAAATAAGGAAAGATCAAGCACATCTATTTTTACTAAAAAGAATCTTGATTGATGACATATTCTTGGCTAGTTTCTAATAATATTACTAGTATTTATATCCTATATATTGTATTGGTATTATATATATATATATATATATATATATATATATATATATATATATATATATATATATTTATATATATATATATATATATATATATATATATATATATATATATTTATATATATATATATATATATATATATATATATATATATATATATATATATATATATATTTATGTATCTATATATACATTTTAGTTTTATGCATTTATTTATTGTTTTAATTTTATTTACTGTTTTACGGTTACTAAAAAAAGAGAGAAGGAAAAATTGCGACTTAGATTGAGTTAATAACAGCTTATTAATGTTTAGCCACAGTCTGAATTACCACACGTTTCCCTGAGGATTCGACACCTGACTCACCATACTAGCACTACTGATTTGACCCGATACATCGCCGGTTAAGGGGTCGGAATAGCACTAGAAAAGGCCACGTCGACTTTTCTCGGCGCCGTTGCCGGGGAAACGACGCTAATTCATTGTGTTCGAATGGTTTCTACTTGTATTAGCTCAAAATTCTCGAGGATAAGTCAACACTCTTCGTATCACATTTCTTTTTTATTTTTCGTTGGTACTTACCTTGTAGGTAAGTTACCAATCTTTTTACTTCTATCTTTTTCGAGTTATTTTCTGTTTTCGATAGTTGATGACCTGAAGCGGTAAGGCCCCACTCACTCCTTATAAGCCTGACATAAATACCTACGAAAGGCAGTTAAGAGTAGAGAGTAAACGTGGTCATACTAGTCGGGAAATCTCGACGAATCATCATCAAATCGAGAAGCGAGAATGGCGAAAACCGGTGATGAAACACCTGAACAAGGGCTAGAACATGCTCAAGGGCATGGACAAAACCCTAATAATCCTAATAACCAGAATCCTAATAATAGAAATAATCAGAATCGGAACCATAATAATCATAATAATCCTAACCTACCAAACCCGAGACCTATCTGTGATCAAACCGTAAGGAGAAATCAGACTAATAATCCTATTCTTTTACCTAATGAAGGAGCAAATAATTTCGAAATAAAATCTCATCTTTTTGGTTTAATTGACACAAGAGCCCAATTTCTAGGAGAAGATGATGAAGATCCACATCATCATCTCTATCTTTTGAAGAATTGTGTAATCTGACCAAAAGTCGGGGTGCTCATCATGAATTAACAAGGATGTCTATGTTTCCTTTTTCTTTAAAAGGAAGAGCACGAGATTGGTTTATGTCACTCCCACATCATTCATTGACAAGTTGGGAGGAGATTCAAACCGAGTTCTTAAAGCAGTATTTTACTCCTGGTAGAAATTTGGAATTAAAGGTCGAAGTTGCTAACTTTAGACAAGGATCTGAAGAAACGCTTGGGAATGCTTGGGAAAGATTTAAGAAACTATTAAGAGCTTGTCCCGATCATGGTTATTCCTTAGATATGCAAATCCAACTTTTTTGTCGTAAACTAAGGAAAGACTCACGTGCAGACGTTGATCATGCATGTGGTGGTTCTTTAATGATGAGTGAAGCCCAATTAGTTTACGATGCTATTGAAAAGATTTCCAAAAATAACAGAATGTGGGAAACCGGTTCTAGCACAAGAAAAGTAGCATTTGCAGGAGAATGTACATCGAATACGGAAGTTCTAGTACACTTGGAGAATTTAAGTAGGAAATTTGATGGCTTACAAGCCAGTAAGAATACTAACTCGGAAAATATCTTAACAAATGACTACTCAAATCATGATAATGTGTCATTAGGGAAAGAAGAACCATAAGGATATTCAAGGGAGGAGGTGAGTTTTTTACAACAGCATAAGAATTTGAACAACACGTATTCAAACTCGTTTAATGCTATTAGAAGAGATCACCCTACTTATCGTTGGTCTGAAAACCCTAGTAAGCAAGGACAACCACCGTATCCAGTTCAATATAAGAATTCATATAGTAATCAAGTTTATCAAGGAGATACCTCGAATCAGAACCTGCAATCATTGCCTAGATCATATCCACAACATACTACTCAAAGTATACCAGTCACCCAAAGCTCAACTCAACCTGAAGGAGTTGATAAATGGGAGAAATTAATGGAGAACATGATGGGTGTAGTGTCTACTCAAGCTCAAAATGTAGAAACTATGATAACTTCTATATGAGTACGATCCACTAAGGATATGAGTACGTTAAAAACATCCATGAGTGGACATGATACCAGAATGAGAACTATAGAAGCATCAATAAGGAATATGGAAGATCATTTGAGTAGAGAAGGAGAACGTAAAAACAGTAGACCTCCAGGAGGATTACCAAGTAATACCGAAAGAAACCCGAGAGAGGTAAATGCTGTTATTACGAGGAGTAGAAAACTCTGTGGAAATACTGGAACATAAAACTCAGGAAATAATGAAGTAGAAAATGATTTAAATGATAAATTTATAAAGGAAAATGACGAACTTGAATTTACTGATGAAGAAGAAGAAATTATTGAAGATTTATTAAGACAAAATAGGAATGTTGAACCTAAAAGTAAGAATGAGGAATGGGTCAAAATCCCTAGGATTCTAAAAGATCCAGCGGATAAAGACCTGAGAACCTTATTTAAGGAACATGTTAGAGAAAACAATACTGAAGAAAAGAAGGAAGATTTGCCAATAACCGAAAAAGGGAAATACAGAAGATGTTTCAAAGAGAAGATCGTATGAGAATGAAACATGGCGGACAAGTAATGCTCAAAGATCTAAGGAAAAAGGAAAATAGAAAATAACTTCAGAACCAAAGGTTATAGATTTGGAATCTTTACCTTACCCACCAAAGGATCAAATTAAAAAGATAAAAACTGATAAGAAGTATGCTCGTTTCCTTGATACTTTTCGTCATATTCATGTCAATATCCCTGTTATCGAAGCCCTAATCAACATGCCTACCTATGGAAAGTTTCTTAAAGATATCCTATCAAACAAAAAACGGTTAGAAGAATATGAGAATATATGCCTTAATGAAGAATGCTCTCTGCAATACTTCAACATAAGTTACCACCTAAACTGAAAGATCCTGGTAGTTTTACCATTCCATGTGAGATTGGAGGATTTCTGTTTAAGAAAGTGCTATGTGATCTCGGAGCAAGTATAAATCTCATGTCTTATGAGGATTATAAGAAACTATGTATAGGAGAGCTTACAACATCGAAATGACTCTGCAAATGGCAGATAGATCGATTAAACATCCTAAGGGAGTCATCGAGGACGTGTTGGTTAAAGTAGACAAATTCTACTTCCCAGTGGACTTTGTAATAATGGAAATGGAAGAAGGATATTCAGCGCCAATTATTCTAGGACGTCCATTTCTAGCTACGGGAAGAACATTAATTGATGTTCAAAAAGGAGAATTGATACTAAGAGTTAATGAAGATGAAGTTTCTTTCAATATCTTCAAAGCTATGAACCATCCATACAAATCACCAAAATCATGTTCGTTTATAGATAAGATATCTACATTCTGTGATGACCAATTGCAAGATTATGAAGATAGGCTAGAGGAATGTTTAGCATTATCTATCTATAAGGAAGATGAAAATGATACTGAAATGAGAGAAGTGATCCTTTATCTTGATAAGGGACTGTTTTCTAAGCATCCATGGCATAAGTATTTGGAATTAGAACTAGAAGGACCGATTCTAAAACCTTGATAGAAGATCCACCAAGGAATATGGAATTGAAACCACTTCCTACAAATCTGAAATATGCTTTTCTTGAAACCGATAATCTGCTACCGATTATTATTTCATCAACCTTAACTAATGAACATGAAGATCAATTACTTAGAATGTTAAGAAATCATAAGAAAGCATTTGGATGGACAGTGGAAGATATTCAAGGAATTAGCCCTGAGATTTGCGTTCATAAGATCATTCTAAATGAAGGAGCTAAACCTTGTATTCAGCCACAACGCCGCCTCAACCCAAATTTACAAACCATTGTTAAGAAAGAGGTCATTAAACTATTAGAAATAGGGATAATCTTTCCCATATCAGATAGTGAATGGGTGAGTCCAACTCAAGTGGTACCAAAGAAAGGAGGTTTCACGGTAAAAGAAAATGATAAAAACGAATGGATTCCGACAAGGGAAATTACAGGATATCGAATGTGTATTGATTTTAGAAAACTGAATGAACATACTAAGAAAGATCATCATCCACTTCCATTCATCGTACAGATGTTGGAACGCTTAAGTGGACATAAGTATTACTGTTTCTTAGATGGTTATTCAGGATACTTACAGATATTCATTGCAGCAGGAGATAGAGAAAAAACTACTTTCATTTGTCCGTATGGAACTTTTGCTTACAAACGAATGCCGTTTGGCTTATGTAATGCACCAGCTACATTTCAGCGATGTATGATGGCAATATTTTCTGACATGGTCGAGAAATTCTTAGAAATCTTTATGGATGACTTTAGTGTATACGGAGATTCTTTCGATGAATGCTTATCGCATTTAGAACGAGTATTGCAACGCTGTGAAGATACCAATTTAGTGCTAAACTGGGAAAAATGTCACTTAATGGTATCAGAAGGAATTGTTCTAGGTCATAGAATCTCTGAAATAGGTATTGAAGTTGACAAAGCTAAAGTCGAAGTAATTGAAAAATTACCTCCTCCAATTAATCTAAGAACTTTGAGAGGATTTCTCGGACATGTAGGTTTTTATAGGAGATTTATTGCAGATTTCTCGAAAATAGCAAAGCCTCTAAGCCATTTGCTTGAAAAGGAAGTACCATTAATTTTGATGATAAATGTATGGAAGCCTTTCAGACCCTAAAAGCGAAGTTGACTACTGCACCAGTGCTAGTAGCACCAGATTGGGATTTACCATTTGAAATAATGTGTGATGCAAGTGATTTAGCTGTAGGAGCTATCTTAGGTCAACGATATAACAAAGTACTCAAAGCAATTTACTATGCATCTCACACATTAAATCTTGACTCAACTCAATTATGCAACTACTGAGAGAAAGAATCATATTGTAATCTTTGCCTTAGATAAGTTTCGATCGTATATTGTTGGATCTAAGGTTATTATTTATCTGAGACCATTCGGCCTTGAAGTACTTACTAAGTAAGAAAGATGCTAAACCACGTCTTCTTAGATGGATTCTGTTACTTCAAGAATTTGATATTGAAATCAAGGATAAAAATGGGAGTGAAAATGTAGTAGCAGATCATCTAAGTAGAATGGAAAATGATGAAGGAAGAGGAAATGAAATACGAGATTCATTTCCAGATGAACAACTTTTTAGGATCGATACTCCCTCAACCATGCAATTATTAAAAGATAGAATACCATCAAAAGAGAATTCACCGTGGTTTGGGAATATCGTTAACTATCTAACCTGTAATTACATCCCGTCTCATTGGACTTGGCAGCAGAAAAAGAAATTCTTTTACCACTTAAAGTTTTACTATTGGGAGAAACCAGATCTTTTCCGAAGATGCTCAGATGGAATAATCAGAAAATGTATTCCTGATAATGAGATTTTAAGTGTTTTTTCATTTTGTCATGATCGTGAGGCAGGAGGTCATCATGGAGGATGGAAAACTGCTTTTAAAGTTTTACAATGTGGTTTTTATTGGCCTACACTATATAAAGATGCGTATAAATATGTAAAATCTTGTAAATCATGTCAAAAATGGGGAAATATATCGAAAAAACATGAAATGCCTATGCAACCGATTTTAGAATGTGAATTATTTGATGTATGGGGTATAGATTTCATGGGACCTTTCCCTATATCGTTTGGAAAAAGATTTATTCTAGTAATGGTTGATTATGTATCGAAATGGGTAAAAGCTGAAGCTCTTCCCACTAATGATACCAAGGTTGTGCTAAGGTTCCTTAAAAAGAATATATTTACAAGATATGGCACTCCGAGGGCTATCATTAGTGATAGGGGTTCACATTTTTGCAACCGGCCATTTACTAAAATAATTGAGAAATATGGTGTAACTCATAAATTAGGAACACCCTATCATCCGCAAACTAGTGGACAGGTAGAGGTGTCTAATAGAGAAATTAAAAGAATCGTGGAGAAAACAGTGGACTCAAATCGTAGAAACTGGGCAGAAAGACTAGATGATGCATTATGGGCATATAGAACAACCTTTAAAACACCAATTGGTTGTTCTCCTTATAAATTAGTTTTTGGTAAATCTTGTCATCTCCCTGTTGAATTAGAACACCGAGCTTTATGGGCTATTAAATTCCTAAATTTTGATCCTAAAGTTGTTGGTGATCATAGATTACTTCAGTTAACAGAACTGGAAGAGTTTCGACTCGATTCTTATGAAAATGCTCGAATCTACAAGGAACGCACGAAAGCTTTCCATGATAAGAAAGTCTATAATCGTGAGTTCCATGTAGATGATCGAGTACTTTTATACAATTCACGTTTAAAGTTGTTTCCAGGAAATCTTAAATCTAGATGGACAGGCCCATACGACGTAACTAAAGTCTATAAGTCTGGAGCTGTTGAACTAACTGATGGAAAAACAACTTTTATAGCCAATGGTCACATGGTAAAATTATTCGTGGAAACTGAAGGGATACCCCAACAAAAGAAATATTATTGCTTAACGACCCTCCAGCGGATTAAGGAAGCATGAATTCTAAACTCAACCGATTACGGGTACTATCTTTCTAATTCACTTTTTAATATGCAATTTAAGTAGTTTCGTCTTTTACCGGATAGACGTAAAAGAACTGGAATGCCTTTCATAGATAGAATAGAAGTTTTTATTTTACTTTTAAAATTAGGTTTAGATAAAGAAGTTGCCTTTAGAATAGAAGCCTTAGTTTTTAACTTGAACAAGGAGCTGATACGCGAAATCAGAGAAAGAGATCTTTGTGATGGAAAATCGAGAAGTGCTATAAAGAGAAGGGCAAGATTTCTTAAGAGATGTAGAATCTGCGGAAAAAGTGAACATAATGGAAAATGTGGAGACAGCACAACCAAATCCCAGGATGAATGTTTGAATGTAATTAAGATGGGAACGACTAGGTGGTTATCCGAAAATCCCGATGGACAACAAAGAGAGAATTCAAACGCATCATTTCTAGGAATTAGGTTGATGGACTGTTATTATAGAAATCTCGAAGATTTAAGGATGATGGGAGTAGAATTAAATTAAGTTTTATGTTTTTTTTTTTTAATTATTTTTTTATTTTATTTTAAGATTTCATAAAAAATTTATGATAAACTTATTTTTATATCATATATGGTTTATATGATATAGTTAAAAATTTATCATACCAAAAATATTTTCTTTAAAAAACTTTTATAAAATATCGTAATAATTTATATTATCATAAAATAATTTTATGATTTTTATAACTTAAATTATTACACCAAAAAAAAACGAAAAAAAAGAAAGGAGAATCGAGTAATTACTAACGATTCGAGTCGATAGGAGTTCGATTCGATTCATTAGCTATATAACCTAAAAGAACATCACAATTCCATCATCTTCATCTTCTTCATTTCTTCAACACAAAAGCCGCCCCACCCCTTTTCCCCTCTTCAAAAATTTCATCACTTTTCACCAATTTTTCTATCTCAAACTACTTAATTAATCATCTTCTCTTCCATTCCACTACATAAATTCACCACCATTGCATAAAAGGATAGATTTTGCAAGCAAAGCTCCTCTTTTTTTTTTCAACACATTTCGGCGGCACCACCACCTATTCCGGCAACTATCTACTCTTTCTAGCTTTATACGGTAATAATATATATATATATATATATATATATATATCAATCATTTCAATTTTTATCAAGCTTTTAGTTTTTTATTTTAATTTTTTGGTCTAAGTACTTATTTATGTTTGTTGATTGTTGTTGTTTTTGTGGTTATTTTGTCATACCATTATCGTAGATGGCCTCATCATCTAGGAGAACCTTTAAGAAAAGAAAACCAGATAACCCTATAGTAGTACTGGTTCATGAACCGCGACCTTTAAGTGAACTCGAAGAAGCCGTTTCTTTTGAAAAAACCGCTAGTGATGAAGCTAAGAATGCCTATGATGGATTTTTCAGTAAGTGCGGGGTCACTTTAGAACGTGGTATTGATTTTGACTGTTTAGGAGAAGAAGTGAAAAAAATCTTTCAAGATAGGGAGTGGATGGAAATTGCAATGGAACGCACTAGTAACATAAATGTCACAATGGTAGCCGAGTTCTATTCTGTTTTGTCTACTTATGATAGGCTACTCTTGAAGAAGTAGAAAATATCCTCTTAGGACGATTAATGTCACCTTCAATCCTACTATGATAAATACTATTTATGGTTTTACGAGATACTTGAGGATGATGATTATCATCTTGTTTGGAATTTAGACTTACCTGGTAGACTACAAAGCTAAATCTTATGAAGCTCAGTCGCCTTTGATTCCACAAAGAGTATGGAAGGATAATAGGTTTCCTTATGGACGTTGTATAAGGGACATAAGGGCTGTCAAGCAATTTATAGGATATAATGTTAATCCTTCGGCTCATCTATGTGCTTGTGGTCGTGAAGATGTTGTTTTAGCCTGGGCTATGGTTCATGACATTCCAATAAATCTGGGGAAGCTAATCTTTACCAAGGCATGTGATTTTGTTAAGAATAAAACTTGAGGAGGACGTCTGCCGTTCCCTAATCTTATTTCTGCCTTGTGTGATCTTCATGAAGTGCCAAAACTACCCTCAGATAGGATTATGTCACCTTGTGCTCCACTTATCGGTCAAAAACTGACTGCCTTACCTGCTGGTAGAATCAATTACAATAATCCAAATCGCCAGCAGCAACAACAACCACCACCGCCATCTCCTATTCATACATCTCGAGCTCCTAGGCAATCCCACCAGCCGCAGCCACTTCAGAGCCAGAATAGCCAGATTGAGGCTATGTTTCAACATATGGTTCAGGCTCAGGCTAGAACTGATGCTAATATAGCCTTAGCTTGTGAACAGAATAGGAAGTGGGCTGAAGATCTTAGGATTGGCCAAAGAGGCCACAGAGCTTTCATCAGTGATATAGATCCCAGATATGCAGAGATTTCTGCTCGTTACCCTCAGAGTCAGCCTGACCCATACACTATGCCAGATTGGATTCCACCTATTCCACCACCAGTTTTATTCCAGGACTATATGCCTTCATCTGTAGGACAGGGTGGTATGTTTACAGGTTCATTTGATGCATCCATGGGCATGGGAGGAGTAACTTCAGTGGCAGATGTGACAGCAGGTCTCGGCTCGTTTGGATTGGAAGGTTCGGTGACGATGACGACTAGGCAGACTCATGCTACATTTCAAGCATCTACTTCAATGGATCCACAACAGTTCAACTATGATTTCATTACGACTCAGTCTCTAGGGGCTGACTTTACTTCTAGTATGTTTGGATCTTTTTCGGCTCATTTCGACTCATCTTATGACGAAGATGAGGATTACGATGGAGATGAGTAGTTTAAGTAAACTTTTCCTATGTTACGATGCATGACGATGTACTTTGGTTTGATTTTTATTTTAGACTGTTTGATGTACTCTGTGGTTAGTACACTTCACAGTTTTACGTTTTTTCCGTTGTTTCTATATTATTAGAATTTTTCACCCCTGTTTTAGATAAACATACATGCATTCACACTGAATAAAACTGATAGAACATCACGAAATGCAAAAATCGGACCGAACATCAGTAGCACCGCCCGTGCGGCATCGCACCGCCCGCGCCGCCTGGTGTTCTACCGACCTCATTCAGGTTGTTTCTTATCTATTTTTGTCAATTCTATATAAGGAAACAGAGGCCTCACTCCTCAAATTGCCAATTCAGCTCATAAAGCCTCTCATTTTCTTATAAAGTCCGTATAAAATGTCCGATCATTAGTCAGTTAACAGTTATTCTCCTCCACATACCCCAAATTCCTTCCTCCCTAATCCGCATTATCCGCTTTTTCCACCCGTTCCTTACAATTCCATATATGCTTGATTCACAACCCTTTTTAAGCAATTTCAACCAATCACGGTCTTTGGTTGAAAGAGGTTTAAATTTTTAAAAGTGGATAATTGGGCATTCATAAGGATGGAAGCAGATGGGTGGGATTATTTTTGTCGACGCCCAGAGGTAGAATTAATGTTACATTGGTAAGAGAGTTTTACTCGGTACTTGCAGGAGGCTAATCTTGTAGAGTCATTCAAATCTGTTACCATTAGAGGTCTTGTTGTTCCTTTTACTTCTACCATAATCAATCAAATTTTTCATAGACCACCAGTCCAAACATCACCCTCTAGTCATTTTGAGTATCAGTGGAGACTGGATACCGCTGAAGGAGTTATTCCTCAGGTAGGGCTACTACCAGTCGATATTCCGGGAGGATCTTCAAGCGGAGAAAATTAGATAGTTATGTTGGTTGTAAGGAAGGAATATCAATAAAAAAGTTAATAATGGTCGAATAAATTAATTTAGAATAAATTAGTTTAATAATAACTTAGTTTAATTTAGTAATATTTTAATTAAGTTTGTGTTTTAATAGTAGCTTGTATTTTTCATTTTCTTAGTTTTAATGATATAATATATTTGTCTGTTTTTTTTATGTTTTTATTATGCTATATTATATAAACGCTAGTCTATATGACACGTAAAATATTCAACCGTTATAAAATTTATTTTATCTCCTAAACCAACTTTTTACTACTCATTACACATCGAGACGATGTCAATTCGTAAGTGGGGAGTAGAGATTGGTTAGTAAATAAAATAAATTTAATATATCAATTACTGATGCTCTTAGTTTAATTATTCTTAAGGAAATAATGAAATAATATATAATCATTATAATAAAAATGATATATTTTGATAGAATAAATTTTTAATTAAGTAAAGTAATCTCGATATATTATTTCTATATTATTTATATCTATGTTAGATTTTTATCAAGATTTTAAGTATGTATACCTAGATAAATATTATGAAATATTTTTTTTTTATGAAATTAGACAAAAGTTACTTATAATTATAATGAAATTTTAGAATGATTTTCTTTTCAAGACAAGTATGAATTTGGAATCGGATTAGGAATGATGAGATTTTTGGCATCACTTTGACTAACTATGGCCAAATAAGCTTACCCGAACGTAATTTCCAATTTTTGTCCCCACCTCAGCCTTGTAGAGTGATCAAGACCTCACTCGAAAGTAGCCATTATGATTAACTAGATATAACCGACCCTTAACTTAAATTGGTCTATATTTCCTTGAAATCCCGCAAGTTTAGTATGTGCTTATGGATAGCGGTGACGACATCGAAATTCAATAAAGGTATATGCTGAGATTGGAATAAATAATATTCGGAAGGCAATCTGTTATCAAAAAGTGTTATTCTCTAGAAAAAGAAAAAAATTGGAATAGTTAAGTGCTGATGTATTCGTTCGCACCTCATGACACTTGAAAGATAGTCGATTCTGGCAATGAGTTCGGATATGTTTGTTTATTAAAAAAAAAAAATGAATGTTGGAAAAAATAGTGTCAGGATGTTACTAATCAAGGTATTTTTTTGATCAAAAGTTGAAGGTGTAAGTACGTACGACTTGCTTCTATTTCTTCTGATTTTCCTTTGTTATCCTTTCGATTAGCCAAACACCCTGAGCCTGAACGTTATAAGCCACTTTGCCAATTACTTGACTTAGTCCTTGATTCCGAAATTTCATATAGTGGAGATTACAAAAATTATTCTAAGTATTTTATTTTATAGTTATTAAGTAATTCATGTAGAATTTCATTTAGATAATATTTTATAACTAATTCATTAAGTTATACACACTTTTTTTTTTAATAATCTTAGATAGATAAAATTAATATGATTATAATATTGACAACATACGTTACTAAGTAGAAATTTAGTCTAGAAGAACTATGTTATTTGCATTATAACATTTTATATATTATCGCTTATTTTGCTCGAGGACGATCAAAAGCTAAGTGGGGAGTAGTTGATGTATGATAAAAATATAACCATATTATATGACTTTTTATATCGTATTTACGATAATATCGTATAAATTTTATAAAAATATATCTAAAAACACATAAAAATCGAAATCGTTATACATAGATATTATCGTTATAATTTTAGTAAAACTTAAAGTTTTGTGGTCAAAATTATCGTGGCTCGTGTTTTTGATCTGCTTGTGGTACGTGTGATGGAAAATCAAGAATTAAAACCGAAGCAAGAAGAAACCGAAGAAAGATATTTTTCAAGATCCGCCCGAATCGAAAAACCCGCCCGAGCCGGAATATCTCGCCACCAAAGACACATGGGGATTTGTGGGAGAGAATTTCCATCGTAGCACCGCCCGCGCTGGTGTATGACCGCCCGCGCCGGCCTTGTGTTCCAGCCTATAAATACAGCTCATTTGCAGGCTGTGGGAGTTGTACCAATATATATATATCACTTCTATATATATATATATATATATATATATATATTATCTTAATCTAGTTTCTAGTTCAGTAAATACCGTAAAAGGCACTCACGAAATAATAATGTAGTATAGTATCGTTGTAATACTTAGAAGGATTATCAAGGCTCGTTGTTGCTAAAGGAGTTGTTATTTCCGGAGAATACGGCTATGACGCTTCAATTGTAACTGTAACTTTTAATGTATTTATGTATGTTTATTATATTAGTATCTATATATTAGTTATAATGATATTAGGCTAACTCTATATCTAGCCAAGATATGAAATTGAATTAGTTTATCTTTTAGGAAATAGATGATGACTATGTTAAAATAGAATTAAAATCGATTATGATGAATCTTTTTCTATTTTGCAACGTATTGATAATATTCGGATTGACGTAATTAACCAAGATGAATCGCTACATATAACCTAACGATGAACCGACCGAGAGAAGTTAGGATATGAGATAAAGGATAGAAAACCGGAGGGTAAAATTGGCCGTGCAAAAGCGTGACAACGGAATCCTATTTCCTACCCGGGGCGATTTGTCTTGGGAAAGATGAATCTTATTAAATTTGTGCTCAAGATCGTAATAATGTTAAAATCAACGGTTTAATTGAAACTAACACCGAAAGTTAAATCGATCCGCCGACAACCGGAGCCTTTTGAATAACATCGCCGTCTCGACAAACGGAATAACCTCTTTTATCCGGGGTAGATTTGTACTGCAACTGCTCGAGACTAACCGAGATTAGCATGGGGCGGTTGTGGAAATTAAATCGATGACAATTTGACATATGACAATTTCATACGCTTCGTGTGAGGAGGAGTTGTCTAGCTTAGAGTACACCGGTTCATATATAATTGATTCACCTTAAAATAAGGAAAGATCAAGCACATCTATTTTTACTAAAAAGAGATCTTGATTCAAATGACATATTCTTGGCTAGTTTCTAATAATATTACTAGTATTTATATCCTATATATTGTATTGGTACTATATATATATATGTATTTCTATATATTTATATATATATTTATGTATCTATATATATCATTTTAGTTTTATGCATTTATTTATCGCTTTAATTTTATTTCTTGTTTTACTGGTTACTAAAAAAGAGAGAAGGAAAAATTGCGACTTAGATTGAGTTAAAAACAGCTTCTTGGTGTTTAGCCACACTCTGAATTACCACACGTTTCCCTGAGGATTCGACACCTGACTCACCATACTAGCACTACAGTTTGACCCGATACACTGTCGGTTAAGGACTGGAATAGCACTAGAAAAGGCCACGTCAGTGCCTCGTGGGCTTCAATTTCAGCCTATGTTTTGGATTCAAGCCTCATGATATTCAATTGCAGGTATTTCCTTCTATCTTCTTCACCTTCGCCTTCTCTTCATCTGCTTTCTGTCTTTCCATTTCTGAATTTCTACGGTGGTTGGGTGTGTGTATGACCTTTGCGCTGATTCTATATCTGGATTTCTAAATTCATGAAATTGAATTGCTCATTACCGACTGTAAGGAGTGAAGCGAGCGGAATACTTAAGTCAATTATAAGAGAGGGCTTCAAGTATATCCATTTATTTGATCGAGTTTTCGCAAATCTTTTGCAGATTTTTACCTCTCGGCTTCTCCCTTCATCCTCGTGTCTAAATCCTGATATGGAAAGAAAAGTTACTGCGATATATCCGATTCGAGCCACCACGTTCCTCAAAATGTTTATGGAAGGTTCGAAGAAGGTAAAGTTGTCATCTTAAGTGCTTATTATATTTGATTTCGATCCTGTTTCACGGCAGATACGATTTCAAGCAACGTAGCCTGTTACAAGGGCTTGATTCAGTTGATTCGCAATAAAGGAGCACTCTTTTAATATCGTATTTTCTATCTTTTATTAGCTGACATCGTAACGCAAATTTTGTTGTCCTGCTGTTAAATTAAAAAAGAATGGCAAGAAAATTGGGACAAATATAAGTTTATTAATTTCAAAATATGAGTGGGCAGAATCTCTAGCAAAATCCCTATTTCTACGGAACGCCTTTGATTCTCCTTTGATTTTGCCGAGGGTCACGGAGACTTGTTCTCGGACTTTGTCGACACTCCTCGTATTTGTTTGGAAGAATGTTGGATTTATGGAAGATCTCCGGATATGGCGGATAATCTTCATTGTTGGAGATGACCTGGATGCTTTCATGCTTCCTTGATCTTCTCATTTGATTTCTCTGAGGGTTGCAGTGACTTGTTCTCGGACTTTGGCGGTGTTCCTCCTATTTGTTGGGAAGAGGGCCTTTATTTGTGGTTGAAGAATGCCGGGTTTCTTGGCGACCTTCTATTTGTTGAAAAACACCGAATATAGCGGAAGTCATTCGATTGTTGTTGAAGAACTCCGAATTCGGCGGAAGACCTTCGATGGTTGTTGAAGAACTCCGAATATGGCGGATGAGCTTCGAGTGTTGGTGAAGTACTCCGGATGTGGCGGATGATCCTTGAATGTTTTTGAAGACGTGAAGACTTCTTCGCTGCTTCATAGATCTTCTCTTTGTTGAAGAACTCCGAATATGGCGAATGATCCTTGAATGTTGGTGAAGAACTCCGAATGTGGCGGATGATCCTCATTATTGAAGAACTCTGAATAGGGCGGACGAGCTTCGAGTGTTCTTGTTGAAGAACTCCGGATATGGTGGACGAGCTTCGAATGTTGAAGAACTCCGAATATGGCGGAAGACCTTCGATTGTTGAAGAACTCCGGATATGGCGGATGAGCTTCGAATGTTGGTGAAGAACTCCGGTTGTGGCGGATGATTCTTGAATGTTGGTGAGGAACTCCGAATATGGCGGACGACCTTCAAAAGTTGAAGAACTTGAAGACTTCTTTGTTGCTTCTTAGATCTTCTATTTGTTGAAGAACTCCGAATTTGGCGGACAATCTTCAGTTATTGGAGATGGCTTGGAGGCTTATTTGTTACTCCTTAAATCTTCTCCACGGTGGTTGAAATGAGGGCTTTATGCTTTCTCCCCATCTTCTTCACCAATTGTTGTTGTGTTGATGAACTCCCGGATATTGTGAAAGAAATTTGACTTTGACGAAGACTTGAAGGCATACTTTGTATTACCTTCAATCTCCTAGTTGAAGACTTTGACTTTGCAGAAGATTTTCGATGTTGAAGACGATCTTTCATGGTGCTTTGAAGCTTTGATGTTCTTCATCTTCTTGAAGAACTTTGAAGACGACTTCTCCTAGCGTTGCTGACGATTTTTGATCTTCTCGCCTTTCTTGACTTTGGGTTGATCTTCAAGGGTTGAAGACGCCTCGTCCAAGAACTCCGTCTTTGTCTTGATCTTCAAATGTGTAAGACGCCTTGTTGAAGAGCTTCGCCTTTGTGTTGATCTTCAAGTGTTGAAGACGCCTTGTTGAAGAGCTTCGCCTTTGTGTTGATCTCCAAGTGTTGAAGATGCCTTGTTGAAGAGCTTCCTCTGTGTTGATCTTCAAGTATGGAAGAAGCTCATCGATCTTCTTGGCTTTCTTGAAGAACTTTGAGGATTCTTGGGAGATCTTAGGGGCTTGAAGGATTTCTTGGAAGATCTTCTAGGCTTCGGTGTTGTTGATGAATCCTTGAAGCTTCTTGCTCGGATCTCCACCAACTCTTCAAGTGTGTTTTGCAAATGACCAAGGCTCTCCTATTTATAGTGCTAGGTGATGTCTTTGCATTAATTTGCATTTAATGTGTCCACACCCATTTAATGCGTCCACACTGATTGATTCTTACAATATCGCATTTAATGCGTCCGACTCTCCCGATTGGCTCTAGCAATTTGCAGATAATATTTGCATTATAAATCAATAAAATCTCCAAATTAATTGATTTTAAGAGGATTTTATGATTTATTGACTTTTATATTATCTCACAATATTTAATGTAGGAAATAATATAAAATAATTATATTTAATGACATGTGTAGTATGTGACACACATAATACATCACATATGTATTTTATATATCTACAAAGCCATTTAATTATAAATAACCAAATCTCTAAGTTTCTTTTAAGAGATTTAATTAATTATTTGTGTCTACATTATTCCCTAGTATTTTTTTTTATAGAAATAATATAAAATAAACTACAACTTATGACAAATGTATTATGTGATACATTTGACTAATCACATAATTTTTTCGCTTTACAGACATGCTATGGAATGCCTTCAATTTGTGTTTATCGCTCTATTGAAGGTAGAGTATGTAAAAGTGTTGTCTTGATGAAATATCCGATGCTTATTCAAGCTCGCAATTCATGAGATTCACAACCATTATTCTCGATGGCATGGCGCTTCGTTTATCTCTGCATATGTTCAAAGTTGACCTTTCGAGTTGGTGGTTATTTCATGGAAGTCTCTCGTCCTATTTTTTTGTTAATATCGACGCTTATTGCTCGATTTGAAATTGAATTTGCTTTGATTTTGTGCCTTGTTGTGTTTGTGGAAGGGTTGATGAGTAACACTTTATCTTTGCCATTGGCTTTGACGTTTTGGTGTTGATACGAGTCATTAAGGCCCTAATCTCAACGATTTGCAGCCATCGTCAAATAAAGGTAAACCGCTCTCGCTTGATATCGTCGGTTAAATTTCGATTTAGAAAGGATTCTTCGCCTCGATTTTCTTGCCTATTATCGGCGGGATCAAGCTATCCGTATGGTTCGAGCTCCACGGCGGTGCTCATGCTCTGCCGCCGTGCCGGATCTCTGAAGGTTTATTTTTACTTTAATTTTTGGGTTCTTTACAGTTTACACATCTTACAAAAACAATTGCATATGGATTTGGCAGCTTTATCCTTTTAAAAAAAATGATCTGTATGTTGATACGCGCATGATTAGCTTATGGTACGATCATATCAACTGTGTGGGCTTCGATTTTCTATTATATTTTGTTTTGGTAGTTTGGAATATATATATATTTTATACCGAAATGCATATTTTTCTAATCCAATATTTAATGATATTTCAGGATGATCATTGGGGTTTGAAATTGTGGGACTTTGCCTCGATTTATTTTCGATTCGAGGTAGAATCGCACACTCACGGGTTCACCACCGAAGAAGATCAATATACCGCTTTTGTGAGTTTCTTTTCATGCTAATTCCTTTTTTCTTCTTAATGTGTAAAATTCATTTTTTTATAGTATGCTTTTACCATTTGGTCAGGGAGGAAATCAGTTGAAAAAGGTTGGTGCCAGAACTGTGAAGCCGTTTAAGTCCATAATATTGGGTAAGATTCAGGTTTGGAAGGTTGTATTCATCTTCTAGGCCCCTTGTAGAACTGCTAAAAAAGCATCCATTAGCTTAAAAAGCTGATGCTATTGGTCATGAGTTAAATTGGTGACTGACTATTAGGTTGTGCTGTTATGGTTATAATAACACCGTGGACTTTGGTTGACCTCATAATAATTGTGCATATTGGATTTTCTTTTCTTTCAAAAGCTTCATTACATCAATATTTTTGGAAGTAGGTTTGGGTAATATTGCATAATTTATTCATTTGCAGCCTTCTCAAGATAGCGATAGAGAGAGAATCCTCAAGAAGCAAGGAAAAGGAAAAGGATAGGGGTCGAGAAAGGGATCGGGGAAGCAAAGATAAAGACATGGATCAAGAACGTGATGGGGAAAGGGGTAGGACAATGGATCATGATCGCGAAAGAGATAGGAAAAAGATCATGATAGCGGAAGAGGCAGGGACAAGGATTGTGATCGTATTTACAGATATCGTCACTGTGATCACAGCGAAAAAAACCCCATGATCAGAACACCGGTGAAGGTCCAGATCTTGATCATGCTCCCAAAGGTACAATGAAGCAGATTCCCTTCCCGGACTCTTTTTGTCTGCTTTTTCTTTGGGGGGGATGGGATGGCGGGGATGAGGTGTTTCTATGCTTATCGCTTATCATCCGGTATAAAACATAGGTTGGGATAAATTGGATTATTTCTATAGTTATGTTTTGGTTTTCCCTGTTTAGGTATTTGTGTGTAACCTTCTTAACAGATATATGATTATATGTCCTTCTGTTAATAGGATATTTCTTAATATTTATGGGTATTTGGTAGCAGAAATTCATGAAATTTGTTCTTGGAAATACAAATTTTTTTTCCTATTTGTGCAAATATGGAAGATGATCAAAATGAATTTGGAGTATATAGCATTTAAAGAATCAATTCAAAGTATATATAAATCATAGTCAAATGATATTTCACCGGAATAGTAGAGTCTATCAAGATCGTATCTTGAAGGCCTCTCTAAGATGAAATCAGTGGATTATTAACCCTTGAAATGAGTTGTTGCAGGTTGCATTTCCGGTCATATGCTTCATATTCTGCAAAATTGTTTGGATATGAAAGAAGTACTGATGGGCTTTCTTATATTTAGTGTTACTTTGGGTTTGAGTTGTTGACTTTGTTCAGTTAGAGAGTTTTGTAATGCACCTTTCATGTAATTGCTTCTATATTTCTGTTTGGTGTGGTGTTGTTTATTTCTGTTTGGTGTGTTCTCCTTAGCTATACTTTGAGTATAGTTAAGGCGATCACCTACCAACTAACTTACAATTGCTTGATCACCTACGTAGCATAATTAAAAGGCCCGCTTCACTACATCGCATCACAAATTTTACTGCACTCGTAAAATTTGAAAAACACAGGCCCACTGCGTGCAACGCACGGGACGCCTACCTAGTCTTAATTATTTATCAATGACGTGTTGTCGATGCAGTTGTTCGAAAACAATATTTATAGTCTGAATTAATGTTGTATAAGCCGCATTGTGTTTATTTATCAATCATTGTAGTCGTCTGTTTATTTGCTGAGTCTATGTTTCATCTTTCGCTTTACATTCCAATAATTAATGGCTTACGTGTAAAATTACATTTATTTTAATATTCATGAGACCGGCGTTTTTTTCTAGATAAAAACTCGATATTCACAAAAGATGGTGTCTCAAATAGTTGAATTAAAATAAAAATAGTCATACAAGCTACTGATTCACTTCAACGACATAATCTGTCCTTATTAAATTCCTCATTTATTTCTTTTGTTTAGATATACTACAATGATACCACAACCCTTCTTCTAACTGCTGCAATCCGTCTTTAATTAATTCCTTATCTTTAAGATAAAATACTCAATTAATTGAATACTATATGTTTAGTTTTTAGATAACGAAAAAATACAGTATAAATTCTATACATTGTTTTTGCTTTAACCTATACCTGCTACAAGCCCCCCGCCCTACTAAAATGGAGTCCACCAATAGAAACCGTAAAACTCAAATTGTTTCCATAATATTCTTCCTTATTGCCTACCTTCCATTTTTGTCTGGCTTTCACATTCCATATTTTCAGATTGAAGAGCATATCTATTTCAGGAGTGAATGTAAAGTTCCATTTGAAATAGATTGCGGCCCAGGAAAGTCTAATCAGCAATTGAAGAAAGTGTTGAACACAGGTAATAAATATGGGATTGTAAAGATTGTTCCACGTTTTTTCAATAAAAGCGAGCAGAAATGCCACCTTTCCTTCTTTAAAGACCCTTCAGGTCCAAGGGCATCTGGCTCCTTTATTGCTTATAAACCTGATCTTTGTGAGGCTGAGGATTATTGTCTTTGGAGGATCACTGATTCTGGTGTTCCTGAATTGTGGAAACAAAAATACCAGGTTTGGGAAAAACATCCGGTTACTCGGGGTTAATTAATTCCGTCAATTTATATAATGTGGGATGGATGGATGGACTTGTTAATTAATTACTTGATTTATTACGACTCAAATAATGTCATTATTATAAGTCTGAATTCGGGTGTATTTTGATCTATTGTATAGTTACTATATCTTAATGAAATGTTGAGAAATAATGAGTATTGTAATTTGGTCTTTAATGAATCAAAGCATACACTACAGAGTTTCTTTTGTTTTTTATTAATTATATTATTTAAGTATAAGTCAATTTACGATAGTTTATCTACAAAGTTGTTTTTTTTTTTTTTTTGGAGCAAATCTACAAAGGTGTTGTTTGGCCGAGTAATAAAAAGTATATGTCATCCATCTATTTGATTGACGATCATCATATGATATCTTGAAAAGTGATAAAACAAAAGTAGATGTGATTTTGTGGCAAAGGCCTAAAATCTAAGCTCATTAACAATTAGTTTTTTGGCTCGAAAGAAAAAAAAAAAATCGTTTCTTACTCATTTTTTTTAGGCAATAAAGACATCATATAATATAATGATAAAAAGAAACAACACAAAATATAGAAAAACTACCAATTTTTTTTATATTAAAAAAACAGAAAATTACAACAACAAAAATAGCATGCCTCGCTCTCACAAGTCACACCCCACCCCTCACCCCGCGAAATTTATTTCTCATAAGAAAATATGCTTCTCATAGACCCTTACATGGGAATTTTAATTGGTTTTTTTTTTTTTTTTCCTTTTCTTTCTACGATGATCAATTTTTAACTTAATTACGCTTTTAGGATGCACCCAAAAGAAACACCATTTACTAAATTTGCCCTATAACCTTACACGGGTAAATCTTAGTGATGATCAAATACGATGACGGGTCTGATTGAAATCCTTATACGAGTAAAAAATATTATTTCCTTGTGACCAATCTCTTCTTGCTCGTCGGATTCCACCATTCCTCTGACACATCTCAGAGACATTCACGTTTCTTCTATTCGTCGAGTTCGTATTGCGTGTTGGGTTTCTAGCTGAATTTTGGCGAAATGGGGAAGAGGATATACTTCAATTTCATAGCAGATTCATTCTCCCTTTTATAATCATCATCAAGGTTGTTTAATATACCAAATATTCTATTTTAGGCTACCTTTTAACTGTCTTGAGGAATTTCCATATATTTATAAACTTTCAGTCTTTGGTGCTTCTTTGTCTAAAAAACCAAGAAAAAAGGTTCCCCGCTTTTTGAAGGTTCCGATTACGGCTTCATTCCCTGAATTGATTCCGGCAGTTGGGTTTTTTTGTTTGTCTTGGATGAAATTAGCTTTGAGGAGAAGAAGCACGCAAGGTGTTTGATAAAATGCCTAGGCTAATTGTTGCAAATGTAGTGTCACTCTTAGGAAGTGACATTGTGTATATAATGCCACTACAAAAAGAGTGAAACAATATATGCAATGTTACTATATCCCAACATTGTTATATGTCAAGAACTAACTGAAATTTAGTGTCATTGCATCCGAAACTTCATTGTCACTGTATCCGAAACTGCATACCTTATAAACTTCAGTGTATTTCATTGTCACTGTATTTCATTTTCGCTGCATCAGACCTTAGAAACTTCAGTGTCACTGCATCGGAAACTTCATTGTCATTGCATCTGTTGTACATTTATAAAAAAAAAATTCAGATTTATGAAATTAGTTCGCAAGGGTATCAAAAGGGATATCAAAATATATTGTCGTCGAAGATGCAATGACAAGCTATTATTATTGTCACCGTGATCTTCAATTGTCTCTCGCATCAAATGTTTAGATATTTACCACTTCAAAGTCATATTTCAACTGTCACTGCATCTTGACCTGTCACATGTCACTGGATATTCAAAACCGTTGAGATCACACATGATTTCATCTTCATAAAATGTTACTTAAGATGCAATGACATCTGATTTACTCTTTGTAAAATGTCACTTAAGATGAAGTGACATATATTTTGGTTATCAAAAAGTGTCACCGAAGATACAATGACAAGCTATTATTGTCACTGAATCTTCAATTGCCATTGCATCAAATGTTTATATGTTTAGCACTTCAAGTGCAGCTTCACCTGTCTCTGCATTTTTAAATGTCACTACATCTTCACATGTTATTGCATATCTTCACATATCATTGTTGTAAGGAAATCAATCGATTTATATAATGTGGGATGGATGGATGGACTTGTTAATTAATTACTTGATTTATTACGACTCAAATAATGTACGTCATTATATAAGTCTGAATTCGGGTGTATTTTGATCTATTGTAAATGTTGAGGAATAATGAGTATTGTAATTTGGCCTTTAATGACTCGATAAAGAGGCATATGCCTAGGCCCTATATAGGGCCACAGAGTTTCTTTTGTTTTTTTTATTAATTATATTATTTAAGTATAAGTCAATTTACGAGAGTTTATCTATAAAATTGTTGATTGGCCGAGTAATAAAAAATACATATGTCATCCATCTATTTGATTGACGATCATCATTTGATATCTTGAAAAGTGATAAAAACAAAATTATATGTGATTTTGTGGCAAGGCCTAAAATCTAAGCTCATTAACAATTAGTTTTTTTGCTCAAAAGGAAAAAAAATCGTTTCTTACACATTTTTTTAGGCAATAAAGACATCATATAATGATAAAAAGAGAGAATACATAAACATAGAAAAAATTACCAATTTTTTTAAAAAACAGAAAATTACAACAACAAAAATAGCACCTCGCTCTCACACCCCACCCCTCGCCCCGCGAATTATTATTTTTAGTTTTTATTTTTGCTTAAAGTTCTCAAAGATCCTAACCCACTGCCTCGATTAATCCAGGAGTTCGGCGACTGCAGTCGTCCTCATGAAATTTATTTCTCATAAGAGAATATGCTTCTCATAGATCCTTTTACATGGGAATTTTAATTGGTTTTTTTTTCTCTTTCTACAATGATCAATTTTTAACTTAATTACGCATTTAGGATTCACCCAAAAGAAACACCATTGACTAAATTAGCCCTACAACCTTATACGGGTAAATCTCAGTGATGATCAAATACGATGACGGGTCTGATTGAAATCCTTATACGAGTAAAAAATATTATTTCCTTATGACCAATCTCTTCTTTCTCGTCGGATTTCACCATTCATCCGTCACATCTCAGAGACATTCATGTTTCTTCTATTCGTCGAGTTCATATTGCCCGAGGTGTTGGGTTTCTAACTGAATTTTGGCGAAATGGGGAAGAGGATATACTTCAATTTCATAGCAGATTCATTCTCCCTTTTATAATCATCATCAAGGTTGTTGAATATACCAAATATTCTATTTTAGGCTACCTTTTAACTTTCTTGAGGAATTTGCATATCTTTATAAAATTTCAATCTTTGGTGCTTGTTTGTTTAAAAAACCAAGAAGAAGGTTCCCCACTTTTTGAAGGTACCGATTACAGCTTCATTCCCTGAATTGATTTCGGTAGTTGGGTTTTTTTGTTTGTCTTGGATGAAATTAGCTTTGGGGTGAAGTAGCACGCAAGGTGTTTGATAAAATGCCTAGGCTAATTGTTGCAAATGTAGTGTCACTCTTGATGTATTGTAACCTTTGGTGTTGTGTCACTCTTGATGCAAATGTAGTGTCACTCTTGGGGAGTGACATTGTGTATATAACGCCACTACAAAAAGAGTGAAACAATATATGCAATGTTACTATATCCCAACATTAATTGTTATATGTCAAGAACTAAATGAAATTTAGTGTCACTGCATCCGAAACTTCAGTGTCATTGTATCCGAAATTGCATGCCTTATAAACTTCGGTGTATGTCATTGTCATCAGATTTCATTTCCGCTTACATCGACTTTAGAAACTTCGGTGTCTTTGTGATCGGAAACTTCATTGTCATTGCATCTGTTGTACATTTATAAAAATCAAATTCAGATTTACGAAATTAGTTCGCAAGGGTATCAAATGGGATATCAAAATATATTGTCGCCAAGATACATCTGATTTGAGCTATTATTGTCATCTTGCATCTTCAATTGTAATCGCATCAAATGTTTAGATATTTACCACTTCGAATACACATTTCAATTGTCACTTTGCATCTTGACACATCACATGTCTTTGGATATTCAAAACCGTTGAGATCACATATGATTTCATCTTCATAAAATGTTACTTAAGATGCAATGACATCCGATTTACTCTTTGTAAAATGTCACCTAAGATGAAGTGACACATGTTTTGGTTTTCAAAAAGTGTCTCTGAAGATACAATGACAAGCTATTATTGTCACTGAATCTTCAATTGTCATTGCATCAAATGCTTATATGTTTAGCACTTCAAGTGCAGCTTCACCTCTCTCTGCATTTTTAAATGTCACTGCATCTTCACATGTTATTGCATCGTCAAATATCACTGCATCTTCACATGTCATTGTATCTTCAATTGTCAGTGCATCGCGTCGATTTTTGTGAAATATTTTTATTTTTAGAAATTAAGTCGGAAAAATATTAAAGGATATATCAAAATAAAGAGGATAAAAAATATGCATTATGATGATTGGATGTGTAGATCAAAAGTTACGGATCATTGAAAAATAAAATAGGGAGAGAAAATAAGATTATGGCAGTTTTTTCCAATTAAATTGCACATTGTTTTTTTTTGTTTTGTTTTATGAATCTTTAATCAAGGTTAATGTAAAACCTCGGACTTTTAATTAAGGGTATTTTTGTCTTTTCGTAAAAAATAGATTTTTTTAAGAATTAGTAAATCACTGACAAAGATGTGATTGGCCGGAATTGTGACTATTTTAATTTACAGAGATAATTATAAGGAGATATTATTGGGACCCGATTATTAAGGAAATTTACCTTAAAGATATGATTTGATTAATATCGATAATTAAGGGATTCCTTGGGGAAAAAGGATTACACACTATAAATAAATGTATTGTGTGTACCAAAGAAATAAAAAAAAAGGACGGCAGCAACAGAATAGCTGACAAGGTTTTGGTCAATTGGAAAAGGGAGCGGGAAATTCTTACATGGGGACTCCCATATGGGGAGTAGCCCATGTGGTGTTAGGAAATTAATCGAGTAGCGCAGCGGAATTTCAAAAATTGATTTCCCAATCCAGGATCGATTTCGTTTAAACAATAAACATATAAGAGAGGGGACTGTAATACTACTTTGGTTGATCTAAAAGATCGACGCTTTGACCGTCCTGTAGGAGTAGATGTGTGCGAGCCGTCCACGTGTCCGGCCTCTACCAGTAATCCACCCGAGCACCTCGCCGGAATCCCGCCAAGGATTGCTATTAGAAAAACTAGACTGCTAGGTCGACCTTTTCTCTCTCTATAATCTCTCTTTAAGAGCTCTCTTTTATTTTTCACAAGAATTCTAAACTCTTAGAATTATGATGTACAAAAGAGCTAGCCAACCCCTTGCTTATATAGGGTGTTGGGCGCCCCACAATATCCTATTCCTATTAGGAAAAGCTTCTGTGTAGATTAAGGAGAAAGAAAACATTTTCCTAATAAAATAAGGAAATTACCTTTGATTGATTTATCTCATTTAATTTAATATCTTATATTAAATATTTCCAAGATATTGTCAATATCTAATATTGACTATCTTTATCTTATTACCATAAATCTAATTTTCATAAATCAATTAATATCCAATATTAATATATGGTAATCTTATTAATTAAATTACACAATCCAAGTGTATCTTAATACACTTAAAAAGGCTCTCAAACACCAATCTTTTGGCATCCGGAATATTCTTTAATTAATATAATGCGATGATTAATTAATTTACCAAATACATGTATATCATATATATATTTCGAAATATATGTATCTATATACATATTTAATTAATCAACATAATTAATATCTTGTATTATATTTATTCATAATAAATAAATCCCTCCATATTAATTTACCACTATAACCTTTATAGTATGAGATAAATTCTTTCCTTATTTGGTTATCAACTATAACCACATTTTAATCCGACTTGATGTTCATATGTGCGTGACCCAATAGGCTTCCAAATATGTTGGCCATAGACATAAGGCGCAATTACGAAAATGACCTTCACATCTAACGATCACGGATGGCGTCTAGCAACACGTCTAAGACCCTCAATCATCGGAAGAGTCAATACGCAATGACACTACCTTTCATGTGCTCGGTTAGCATGTAAATAGAATCCTATCATTGTAATTATATCCATACGGTCGTACGTCGAATGTCAAGCATTAATGACCGTATCTTATAATCTGGATATCATACTCTGTCAAAGTATCTTATTTACTTATACTTTGCAAAGATTCACGAGAGTAAGACATTCCTTATAAGAAGGCCATTTCGGATATTCACCCCTACTATTACGGTACGCGATTTCTGGACGACCAAACATGTATACTCCGTATGCTTCAGTATCACACCCAATCACTACCGCATGATCGTCCCATGGCTAAGGGAAACCTCAATAGTGTCAAAGCATGACAATCCACACCGTGATGCCATGTAGACTCCGGTTCTAAGGATAATTACACAACCATCACATAGTGTGACACTTAACAGTGTAAGTGGGTCAGTCTAACGTATGCATTCTCTAATACACATCCACGTACAGTCCAAGTGTCTCTACAGTTTAATAGACGAGATCTATCCCTGCCCTTGAATATAGAAGACATCTAATACGTGCTAGCCTGTTTGTACTATCAATGCCCTATTTAATAGTACATAAGCCTAGAGATATTTAAGTATCAAACTTATTAAAGTGATTAGAGATCTCATCAACCATAATCGCCTATCATGGTTTCTCTATCATAGTTTAATACTAAGTATGTTATCATATAACAATTAATAATTGGTTCTTTAAAAGAACAAATATATGACAACAGAAAAGCCATTTATTGTATATGTATAATCATAAATAATTAGTAGAAATGATCCGACCCGGTCGGATCCTATCCAACCCGATTGGGTTTAGGACACTATTTCAACAATCTCCCACTTGGCCTAAAACCAATCACTCGCACACCAAGACCAAGTTGAAACAAAAGAATCTCATGCAATACTCGCAACCAGCCCTAGCCATGAACGGATCGCTATCCATGGGGACTCAGACTATCTTCATACCATGCTCCAAATGACCAAGTCAAAATGAACCGCCTCAACACACATGAATCTCTGACGAGACCCTGGTCCTTGCTTCAAGCAATGAATCCACTACTATATCAGCTATATAGAAAATGTGGAAGAACCGTACAAGGTTCAGGAATGAACTTTCTAGATCCATGTACTGCTCCTATTGTGCCTCCAAGGAAATGCTGTGTTTTGTCTCAATTGTAGAATTCATAATGATCTTTTTCTAAGAGCATTTCCAGATCACTGTATCACTTTATCAAAGTGACTACGAACCCAGACCGTAGCTCTCACTCGCCTTCATAAGACTCAGGATACACGTGTTTATATCTATATTTATCTGATTCCAAGTTTCGATAAACTAGGAAACCATCCGTAACTTGTTTAAGGATATTCTCGACATTCACCATATTTACTTTTATACTTGCTCATGACTCTTCATAGACTATGAACATCTGGCATTACTTTTATGATGGTTCCTATCACTGTAGCAAAGGAAACATTCCATAAGCATCATCTTTCACCCTATCATTAGGACTAACGTCCTAACATTGTAGATCTTAAGAACACCGGCTAGCAGTATCTCTTGTCGCGATCTATGCTAAACTATTTTAGCATCACATCTATATAGGTAAACTCTAAACTAACGGCAGTTAAATCTTTCACTATAGATTCTTATTTATAAAAATAACAACTGCTAATCCAAGTGCTTTCGTAAAAACCTTGAACTACCAAACATTAATTGACTGTGACATGTGGTGATAATTCCTGAGAGAGATATCCAATACTTCACTCAAAAATCATAACACACTCCCACTATCCTTCTTGCACATTGGGCATATCCCTTTTTTGACAAAATCAAACTCCTATGATTATCAAACAAAGAAATTGTCTAGAGAAACTTGTTTGAGTCCATAAATGAATCTCTTAGGATCACATATCATGTTATCATCTATGAACATCGAGCTATTTGCCCAACGTCTTCAACACTATCGTATAGCCATGATACGAAGTTATAACTGTTAGGTGTAGTGCCCGAAAGACAATTTGTGTAATTGTTTTTAACAATGAATGACAGAATTTATCTCACCTTATTACTTGCTTTGTGCTTGTAAAGTAATACATCTGCGCAAACCCTAAGTATATCTCAGATGTAACCACTTAACTCGGTGTATGGATTACACGTGAGGATTGAGTTAGTGGAGATATGCTTAAAGCTGATAGTCCGTGGTGAACTTAATCGAGTTTAGGGTCTCTTGATTAAAACACCAATAATTCGCCTGAACACCTTAGGGTGTGATAGTCTTATCCGGATTTGTCGGGTAGAGGTACCTACGTGGGGCATTTATATATGATGGCATTCATATAGATGGACCGATTTAATCACGAATTTCGATATAATTCCGTAATCGAGAAATCTTATTAAATCATTAGATGATCATATATGGATCAACCTTAATCTGAGGTGATCATGTGGTGCCGCTTGTCCCGGGGTAGTGTTTGATGTGTTAGTTACGGTTCACTTAAATATGTGTTCCAAGCCACTTCTCATTGGCACTATCTCAGGATGAGTGAGTAGTTCGATTTTCACAGACATGGAATCCATTCCTTCCTGCGGGAAGTAGAGAGACAAATCCCCTTATTTGTTAGCCCTAAGAAAGTGATCGATCCCGGAGTTTCGTGATTTGACTAATTAGCTACTAGTCGATATGCATACTAATTGATCATCGAGGGGTTGATGGTAAATAAGGATAAGATATATTCGAAAGTCGGGTTCACGGAGACTTCCCACTCGAATGGGCCGATCTATGGAGGGTTAATCCGTATGTAGTGATTATATCGATGGACACTTATTCGCTCTACATGGGTTGAGTATAAGTATACATCTATAATCGGTAGAGTTGATTTGGGTTTATGGTGGCGTAATCCCGAATTAATAATTAATGTGCTTATTCATTCGATGAATAATTAATTATTGGAGAATTACTTGGTTATAGGCCCGTGGTCCCGATGTGACAGCTACGTAATTCGGACTAATAATCTTGTTACTTGGCCTCATTGATAATTAATTGGTGAAATGAGCTAATTAATTGATATGCATGGATATTATTTAGTTAAATTAAATATATAATACACATAAAAGACATTTTATGTGGGCTTAATTAACCTAAAAGTGGCGCCTCCTCCTTTATTAATTATCACAAGAATTATTTTTTGTGATGTGGAAAATAAAAGATATTCTTGTTATATGATTGGTTGGATGACTTGTTATTTGATTTCCTATTGGTCAATACATGTCACAATTAGTCATTAAGGAAAATATCTTTTATTTTGTTTAATTAATTATTTATTTAATTAATTAAAACTTGGAAGCTAAGGATTTACTCTCCTATAAAAGGAGAGTTATTCCAAGGTAATTCACAAGTGTGAATTTCGACTACCACCACTAAAAGGAGAGAAATAATTAGTTTTTCATCAGGGTTTTGTAGAAGAAAAACTCTAAGTTTTTCTTGAGTGTTGCATATCAAGGAGGCTTGAGTATCAAGAAGGGTGTCCACCAACCGCCGTTTGGAGAACACATCGGAAGATCTTGGCTTCTCTTCCTACTATTGGTAACATGATCTTAACCCCCTTGTAGTAGTTTAAGTCCTTTAATTATGTGTTGTGATGTATAAGTCGTGATCCATCCGCTGCGCGTAGATCTAATTCGTTTAGATCTAAGAACCTGCATCCTTCATGTGGTATCGGAGCCTCGTTCCACGATTTATATAGTCATAATCGTAATTAAACGATTTAAAGGAGTGGAATTGCATGTAGGTGATATTTTACTTATTATTATGCATTAGTAATTTTTAAATTGCTATGGTTGAAGAGATGGATTGGGGTTGGCATCGTTTACCCGTTAGATCTATTGTAAACTCATATGAACGATGAAAATTCGTTCATATGAGTATAGGAAATTATGTAATTTATGTATTATTGCAATTTTAATTTCCAGAAAATAGATCTGTACATTAGCTGTTTAGTTTTTTCGTTTTTCCCGTTGTTTGAGCCGTTAAAACGAAGATCCCTCCGGTCAGAATCCAGATTGGAAGTTGATGAACAATCCCACAAATTTTGGTGTCGATCAGAGTCCGTTTGGGTTTCCGTTCGTTGCTGCGAAGTGGCTGCTGTAACAGAAAAACGCAGGATTCACAGAAACCCTAACTGTGACTTCTTCGATTTTCTGGGAACACTTGGACCGTTCAAATTAAAATCCGACCGGTCAGATCGATAATCATGGAGTTTTGGACGTGAGATAAAATTTTCAGGACGATCGGGATTCATCTAGATCCCCAATCGGCCTCGGGAAGTATATGATGCGCTGCTGTGAGAGTCTGTTTCAGCAGCAAGTTGGGCGGCTCACTGAGGAAGATTAACAAGTCAAAGCTCCGATCCAACCGTCCATATTGAAGCCCGAGGAGTGAAGAACAGATCTGGAAAGTTACGTCGCGATCCAAGTTCGTTTGCTTTGCCGATCGTTGAAGATTTTGAACAGCTGCAGATTTTGTTAGTAAGTAGTAAACCCTAGTTAGGGTTTCGTTATTTATTTTCTAATAGGTTAGATACGGGGTGTCAACGGTCCATCTAGGTGTTTATTTTCCGCACTAGTATACATGTGTAGATTGTATGAGTAGAATTGGAAAATTGCCATTACATGCATCATATCATGAATTCCACTCCATATGCATACGTGTAGAAATTAATTCGAGGAATTAGTTAGGCATGTATAAAACACACGATTAGTTTTAATTAATTGTTTGATATTAATTAGAAACTAATTAGGTAAAAACCGAGGAATACGGGTTTTTTCAATCGTCGAGGTTGGGTGATGGATTCTCGGTGAATCCCACTCTGCGAAAAGCATAAGGAGTAAAATCCGAAACCTCGTGGTTAAGGTGTTGGATTCTCGGTGAATTCCACCTTACCTAAGACGCGAGATTACGTTTTTGTTCCGTAGTGTCTACGTGAAAGTTTGATGTTTAAGGATTGGATAATCACGGGCAAGCAGTTCGAAAGTGGTTTAACCACGGTTGGGTGGTCAGCGGTAGCTACGGCTCAATCGACTTCACCCTCCACGTGTGGCGTTTTTGCACGGGTGCAGCAATCTTGAGTCATCCGAAGAGCCACTACGGCTCAACGGACCTCTCCTAGCCTTGACCCGTCCGACGGCCACATATGTTCTAACGAATAGGTCGGGTGGGCTAGCCCACATAACCGACAACATTTGGGCCTATGATTTATTGTTCCTTAATGTAACATCAAGTCCAAAACGTGATCGATAAACCCACCACTTTTTTTCAAAATATTGAGTGGGAGCGGAGAGGCGACGGCCGACCCCACGGCCTCTACTGTTGACACAAGCAACGTGAGAGAATGGTGACGCCTCGTGCCGGCACTGGGACCGCCTCCTGAGGAAGGCCTTCACCGCTATCAAAATTCAAGGCTTGGTCTCCGAAAGGATAGGATTTTGGGTACTCGTCGGGTCCTTGACCGACCGACCCTAAGGCGACACACTCGGGGTCTACCTAAAAATGCGAGATAGTAGGTCACACTCATAAAAGGTATTTTTGGTAGTACCTTGGCTGAAAAAGGAAAGGTGATTGACGATCACGAATGAGATGTTCGATTCTCAATCGATCTTCAATATTAATCGAAACCTCTTTGACCTACCCTAAAGTGACCTTTGAGGCATTAGATTAAATCCTTGGAGCAGTAGGATAGACTATAAGTACTTAGTTTATGTTCCTAAAATTTTAGTAGTGTATGATTTGGATTTATTTTACATCAATTTTATTTACAACTATATATCTCTCTAAGATGCTAGGCTATTTAGTGTAAAATTGACTAGTAATGACTTCGTTAAAAGTGGTAAGTAACTAGAACGTTGTATTTATTAATCTCACATGCGATTAATTTTTCGGAAGAGATATTTCTCTTGAAGCCTTCAAAACTTAAGTGACGTAAATAGGCATGTCACTACTGTCACTCGTGCAGAACGAGAGACAACCGTAGTTAGTTTGAAAGATGATTGGGACGATATAATTCTTCTAGTGAATTGTGTAGTGTCTACACGAGAAATTTTCTGATAGAAAAATTGGAGAATCATAAATTAAAGTGTCGCTAGTTAGACGGTATTTGGAACCGATAAACTAGTGGGAGCTTTTATATTATGTTTTTCTAATTTATTAGAAAATCAGTCCCACTGAGTAATGCTTTCACTAGACATCCCACAGTTCACGAGTAGTATCTACTCAAGCGAACTGCTAGTTCAAGACTATTTCTTTTTAAGGAAAGTCAAGAATGGGAAAGAATGTCTACAAGTGTTAATCATCTAAACTAAGATTGAGGCTAAACCGAAATATTAATTAAAGAAAGTATAGGATAAGGAAAGTGATTTCGGATCACTAACCAATGAATCCTTGGCAATTTTCTTAACCGAGTAACTCGACTCGGAGCTAAGTTCTTTGAAGAACGAGAGAGCTTTGCATTAACGATTAATAGAGTAACAATGGGCAGTTGTTTCAGCTATAATAGTGGGAGTGATATAAGGAAATGAATTTCGGATTCTATCCTTGAATATCACAGAAAAATTTATTTTTCTGTTTACAGATTCGTTGAAACAAATGGATTCACTTTCATCTCGATAATACAGTTGTCTTAAACAAAGTGAAGATGACATTTGTAGTATGAATCTGTGACTCGGACTTTTGTTTGATAAAGACAGAACCACTAAGAAAAGTTGAATAGGTATGTGTAACACATCTAAAACTATTAAAGGCAAAAGGTTTCCTTATTAAGATAAACGACCCTTCAATGTCTATTAATTAGTGCATATATCCTAGAGATAAGACCTGACGACTGGCTAAGGGTGATTCCTATCTCCCAGTCTAGGAACACTATCTCAAAGGAACAATGACTAAGTTTCCTTTCAATCGGGAGAGGGTAATAGATTTGAAGAGGTAACATAGCTTGTTCATCATGACCTTCGGGGTCTAGTGAGAGATACAAGCTAGTGGGAGATTTTGAGTGGTGACATTATGTCTGATAACTACTCAAAACACTTGTTGGTTTATCGAAAGAATACGAGGAGGTGTCTCTGATTTTAACAGAGAATAGAGTATTCCATGCTCAGAAATAGGCTATCGCATAGTCTTGGGACTATTGCTCAGCCTGCCTCCTAGTGGAATGTTTCTCACTGAGGAAGAAACCATAGACTTGCCTGATATAGTTATTAATGTGCTACAATACACTGTTAAACTCGATTAAGATAATTGGTTGCAAAATAACGGTTAACATTATTATGTAAACCGAGAAGTCTACCTAGAAGATGCCAGTGAATTTATGGATAATGAGTGAATTCGGTTCACACCACTTCCATAAATGTAGGCATTTAGCATTTAATGCTTGAAGGTAGGATGGAGATTTTTGCATACGTTCAGATTGTGACTGTTCGTGAAATATCTTAATGAGACGAGTGTAGGTTGATTATAAGATTCTTGAGATCAGAAAGTGACGGTTGAACTGTCACAAGCCTTCTGATAGAATCTATAAGTAACAACCTTAAACCTTGGAGTACGGTTACCCAAAGGTAGTTACTATCTGATTTAATCAGACCACGTCCAACATCGGTTGTTGGTGATTACACTGATAAATACTACTAGATCAGGATGTCAATCCACCACGCAGTGGGAGTATGGTTTAACCATTGACCCATTGTGGTTTTGTGGACTTTACGGTCTACTGGGGTGATTGATAACCTATGGCTCTTAGTGGGCTGTATAAGATTCTGATCATAGAGGTTGGTTTGACAAATTTTTAACCTCGTAAATGGAGTTTTTATACTCCAGTTTTTTGTTCGATCTATTGTAGAACCACCGAGTGTCTCAGCCCGAGTGGGAGCAATTGGATCTACATAGAAAAGAGTCGAATGAATAGGAAAGTTTAAACTTTCAGCGCAAAGTTGAGTGGTATAGGGGTGGTTCCCTGACAAGCAGAGAGTTAACCAGACCTTGAACTCTCTCACCACTCAGTCTTGCTAGATTTCGTTAGAAAGCAGAAAATAGGGGTGATTCCCTGAGACTTTCTTGCCGAACAACGGATTCGAATTCATTCGTAAAACGAAGGGTTTTAGCTGAGAATGAATAACGGATTCGTTACAAAGCAGAAGATAGGGGTGATTCCCTAATACCTTTTTGCGAGACTAACGATATCTTAATTTATTCAGAAAGAACCATTGGTAGGAAGACTGCCATGGCTTATATCCTTTGTGGATTTAAGAGAACCTCTCGGTCATTTAAAAGTCACATGTTTTAAAATATGTGGACTTGACCAAAATATTGATAAGTTTTTTCGTAGACTGGATATCAATATTGGTAAAATAGTAGTATTAGTGTTCATGAATGATAACACTGAAACAGTTGGAGACAACATGTGTGTGCTATCTGAAGTCAGAAACTGACACGCCAAGATTCTCTGGATGAGAGAATTGGACTATATTCTAAGAATTTGATTCGGTCAAATTCACGAGAATGAGTCATTGGCTATCCCACCTATCTTATTGAATAAGATGATTATGCATATACGGTTGCAACATTCATCGAGAGTAGTCCTACCCTACCTCTCAGGAATGATTCTCCAAATCTTCGGATAAAGAGAAAATAGGATAGAGTCTCTCTTGGATAACGGCAAGTCAGGTTGTCACAAGTCAATAGTAGTCGAATCTCGGATTCGAGTATAAAATAGCGGTTTAGTACGTCCTCAAGTATCGTTAGAGAACGAGGAATCATATGCTTGTATATTCAGGTGCAAACTTGAATATGGTTGACTACACTGATTCTGACTTGTAGTCAGATTAAGGATGATCATTAAGTTGATCTCGGGCTCAGTGTTTACTCATAGTGCTTAGAATTTCCTTTTTGGTCTGGGAGTAATTCCAGGTCTGATAAGCCGATATCACTTCATCGTGAAAACAGTGAAGAGATAGCTTAGAAGGATCTTCTCAGTCATAAAGAGTCAAAAGCATATTGAGAGAGAGTACCGCCTGATTGGAAGGACCGGCTACGTTTCGATCCTAAAGATCGTCTCGGGCCGACAACCAAACTGATCGGTGTACCAAGTCGAGTGCTTGGAGGGTAGGCATTGATGGATATGTCTCATCCGCGCTTTTAGAGCAAGTGGGAGAGTGTTGTGAATAAGATGAGAAAGGGTGTGCTCTAAAACAATCGTTGCTTGTCATTTCGTGCAAGTGGGAGATTGTTAGGTGTAGTGCCGAAAGACAATTTGTGTAATTGTTTTTAACAATGAATGACAGAATTTATCTCACCTTATTACTTGCTTTGTGCTTGTAAAGTAATACATCGCCGCAAACCCTAAGTATATCTCAGATGTAACCACTTAACTTTCGGTGTATGGATTACACGTGAGGATTGAGTTAGTGGAGATATGCTTAAGCTGTTAGTCCGTGGTGAACTTAATCGAGTTTAGGGTCTCTTGATTAAAACACCAATAATGCGCCTGTAACACCTTAGGGTGTGATAGTCTTATCCGGTTTGTCGGTAGAGGGTACCTACGTGGGGCATTTATATATGATGGCATTCATATAGATCGACCGATTTAATCGAATTTCTCGATATAATTCCGTAATCGAGAAATCTTATTAAATCATTAGATGATCATATATGGATCAACCTTAATCCCGAGGTGATCACGAGTCTTCGCTTGTCCCGGGTAGTGTTTGATGTGTTAGTTACGGTTCACTTAAATATGTGTTCCAAGCCACTTCTCATTGGCACTATCTCAGGATGAGTGAGTAGTTACGATTTTCACAGACATGGAATCCATTCCTTCCTGCGGGAAGTAGAGAGACAGATCCCTTATTTGTTAGCCCTAAGAAAGTGATCGATCCGGGAGTTTCGCATTTGACTAATTAGCTACTAGTCGATATGCATACTAATTGATCATCGGGGTTGATGGTAAATAAGGATAAGATATTACGAGTCGGGTTCACGGAGACTTCCCACCGAGAATGGACGATCTATGGAGGTTAATCCAGATGTAGTGATTATATCGATGGACACTTATTCGCTACATGGGTTGAGTATAAGTATACATCTATAATCGGTAGAGTTCGGGCCGGGTTTATGGTGGCGTAATCCCGGAATTAATAATTAATGTGCTTATTCATTCGATGAATAATTAATTATTGAGCTACGGTTATAGTCCATGGTCCCGATGTGGCTTCGTAATTCGGACTAATAATCTTGTTACTTGGGCCTCAGTGATAATTAATTGGTGGGCTAATTAATTGATATGCATGGATATTATTTAGTTGGGCTAAATAATATAATACACATAAAAGACATTTTATGTGGGCTTAATTAACCTAAAAGTGGCGCCTCCTCCTTTATTAATTATCACAAGAATTATTTTTTGTGATGTGGAAAATAAAAGATATTCTTGTTATATGATTGGTTGGATGACTTGTTATTTGATTTCCTATTGGTCAATACATGTCACAATTAGTCATTAAGGAAAATATCTTTTATTTTGTTTAATTAATTATTTATTTAATTAATTAAAACTTGGAGGTTAAGGATTTACTCTCCTATAAAAGGAGAGTTATTCCAAGGGTAATTCACAAGTGTGAATTTCGACTACCACCACTAAAAGGAGAGAAATAATTAGTTTTCTCATCTAGGGTTTTGTAGAAGAAAAACTCTAAGTTTTTCTTGAGTGTTGCATATCAAGGAGGCTTGAGTATCAAGAAGGGTGTCCACCAACCGCCGTTTGGAGAACACATCGGAAGATCTTGGCTTCTCTTCCTACTATTGGTAACATGATCTTAACCCCCTTGTAGTAGTTTAAGTCCTTTAATTATGTGTTGTGATGTATAAGTCGTGATCCATCCGCTGCGCGTAGATCTAATTCGTTTAGATCTAAGAACCTGCATCCTTCAATAACAAGCATAGTCTGAATAGAACTGGGCTCAGATGGCAGCATAAAGATAATTACAAGGTTTACAGCCTATACACTTCAGCCATCACTAAAGCCTTATGGTAATCATATTACTATCCATGTTAGCCTTTTAGGGACATTCCCTCTAGGTAAGACAGACTAGGTTCACAACATGGTTGTCACTGATGGAATCTAATTTAGATATTATGGCTCCTGGCCATATCTCTCAATCTTGCCTTTCAAACATTCCTTCATAAGTCATGAGATATTCATTTTTCAAGATGAACATACGAGCAGCCTTTTTAGGCTTGAGGTTATCCACAGACTTGTAGAACATTTGTGTGCACTGAGCAGTATTCTACACCTCATCACTATATGGCGTCTGCTAACGTTCCTATGGTTGAATATCTCCTTGTGGCTCTCAAACTCTTTTGAGATCTCACTTACTCCTACTATCTCTTTTGGAAGAAATACTTTCTTTAGAAGACAACATGTTTGGAGACAACATTTTGTTCCGTGGGAAAGTAGACAATATCTAGCGTACTTGCCAATATATTCCACAAAGTTGCATACGTCGTACTAGTCTCCAAGCCTTTCTGACTTTGCCTATGAAAACTTCAAATCATCGGAAAGATAGATTCGACATTATCCCCTTCCATATCTAATATGGAATTTATTCAACCTTAATCTTTGGAACTCGGTTAAGTATGTGTTTTGATTAAGGGCACTATCCCAAAACGGGTAAGGGATTCTATGCATGGCTTACGTCACAACTTTATCGTATAAAGTGTCGCTTACATTTCGGAACCGCAATCCGATCGCACATCTCAAAATGATATCCTTTTAGGAAGAATCTGATTCCTTTTCAGACAACTTCTGAAACACCCTCCAGTTATTAATTGCTTCCACCCAATTGGAGATTAATTGCTAAGTTTCATTTATCTCATATTCGTACTAGCTCAAACTTTTCGTGCTTTCAGAATTATCATACTTCAATAAGTACATTCAATTATTTCTAAAATAGTCCAAGAGAGATAAACAATTATTTATGGTATAAATTGTCATAAGCCAACAAACATCAATATGTTTTGGCTCTAGTCAATTTTCTAGGTTTTATAACCATTTTCATAAAAGGGTATTTTATTCCTCTTTGGATAAGTACGTATAACCCACATGATTCATAATCATATGGTTCAGCATCATCAGAATGACGTTTGATTACGCGCCTCCCTTCCATAAAGACTATGTCTAGAACATCCACAAAATCAAGGATAACAGCCATCTAAATGTTTAGTTGAGATTTCATCACTCTCAACTATATATATGGTGACAATAATCTAGCATGTCAGATTCAGTGACTGTTCAACCTTATCGGAATAACATTTATTCCTTACAATTGAATTTGTCCATTAAATCCTAACGTATAGCTGAAAATATGTTCTTCATAAGAACCGGAACATAATAAAATTTATTTAGTTCCCTTATCAGTTTAATAGATTCAGAATATGGTAAGTGTTACAACGTTTGCTTCACCTTCCAAATCTGTATTTAATCTTTCTTATTTAATTACACTCGTAGGATATCATATATCCGAGAGTTGACTTGATTTTAGATAGATTTATCTCAAGGTACCTGAAATAGAGACTTCAATAAGTTATCTTATTTAAGAACATGCCCTAACTTTCCATTTAATCCTTCAAGATCTTGTAAATATTTCTTAATTTAGTCTTCATAAGACTTAAGAAAAACCACAAGAATTGTGTCTTCAATTTTCTTTCATAAAGAAAATCCAACGTTTGTTAAATAGTCTATTTAACTTTTTTGAATCATATTCAAAACATGAAATATTTACTTTACATTCAAGCAATGATTAAAGAATTAAGTTGATACTTAAATCTTACAATTTTGAAAACAACCTTTCCAAAATTCGACGTGGTCATCCTAATCCAATCCATCTAATGTTTGAATAATCATCATCATATGACGGAGTGACCTATTGGATATCGTTATATCCAATATGTGAGCTTCCGTTAATAATTAAAGTCTTAGAGGACTCCATCAAATATGTAGCCTCCTTGTCTTCAACTACGAAAACGCGATTGCTCGTGTCATTGCTTATTTTAAAAGGAATAAAATTACTTAACCAACTTGAGAACGTTTATCAAAAGGTAACGGTCATTTTATTTTGGTTTTTTTAACTATCGAGAATACAAAACATAAATAAAATTTGCTAAAACTACAACATAAAATAAAGATAAAAGAGTGTTGTTGTTTATACATGCAAAATCAAATATGGTCTTTGGGATTATGATTTTGCTCCCACTAGTCAACTACTCCCAATTGACTTTCAAGAATTTTCCAAAATTATTTAGTGGCTGGAATCCTATCTGGTTGACTCGATCCCCGACGTGGGCCGATCGTCCGGCTCAATTTCAACGGGTAGGTACTTCTTACCAATCGCGTCCAACACGACTTTCAGTGGTTTGACTAGTCAACACTTTAACAATTCACATCATCTATGTGATAGTCAACCTCATGTCTCTAAAATCAGACGGTCATGACGTGGGCCAATCACCACAAGATTCTTAGTCGAGTCGTAACCCAAGTATTCATGAGATCTCATAACGATCATATCTCAATAATGATGATATACCCGAGGTAGGTCAACTCCCGATGTGGGCCGATCAGTTGGATCTGAAAAAGGGCTCTTCACCGTCACTATAATATTGGGAGACATATTATAACTCGATTTTTGTCATGGGAGTAATTTTAAATTAATTCAATTAATTAATTTTATATTTAATTAGGGTCTCATCTTTTACGTGCATATTTCTACAATATCGTATAAAGTAAAACATACACAACATTCCAAGCACAAAATTAACCGGTATGATCATGGACTTTTCCTAAGTGCGGTTTCGAATACAAACCGATTTAAAAGCGGGTCACAAACTCCAGGCATTGCAACCCCAATGGATCTTTAATGCACCATTCTTCAATGGAATCTTTATTCTTCTTTCTTTGGTCTCCATCTACGTCTTCAATTAATTTCAAAAATCTATCTAATAAATTTTACACCCGCCGCACACGGGGGGAGCTAACGGGAGTGGGATAATGCAGAAATAAAACTAGGTTACGTTATTCATAACGGCCTAGGACAACAATAAAAAACCAACAGAAAATAAAGCATTCACATTTATCGTATTGGTTGAGTACATGATCAATCGGGGTCTATATAATCATATTATATCTACTATTTAATCCATACAATCAATATCTTATGAAAAAAGATAAAATTTAAATTTTAACTACTTGTGTCATGAAGCATCCAATCAATTAATTAATTAACGTTTAATTAATTAATAACTTTAATTTCAAATTTTCAAATTTAAACTATTTTAAATAAAAATTAAAATCATGTGGTCCGCTTTTGTTCTTTTCCCTTTTGATTCATAATCAAAAGGAATGCCTTTTGTAAGAAAGAGCTCCTAGTAGCTCTCAGTATCGGGATTTAGAGAGAAGTTTCTCTCTGCTATGCGAACATTATCTTCCATGAACGAGCTTGCCAATCCCCCTCCTTCTGAGTTCTTTGGCTTCTTTTAATCCTGTTTTTAGTCTCCATCTGTCTTGATTTTCTTTATACTGAATTTATAGCTCGTTTTTTGAGCTATGGGTAAGAAAAACAGAAAAACAGAAAAACCGATGAGAAAGTTACTGTTCATCAACCGGATTGTGATAAACAAGCATTTGTGGTTGGATTGGAAGCTCCTGTAGCTGATGGTGTCATCACTGAGCCCATTCCAGCTCAAATTGAAGATGGGAAGCTTTTGGATAAAGGGCAGTTGCTAGATCTCCCTGTACCCGGTGTGCAGGTGAGGGATGTGGTTGCACACAGTGCGCTAAATCCTCTGCAATGGTAGAGTGATGACCCTTATCCTAAAACTGTGTTGAAAACGAAATGTGGAAATGTCAGAGTATTGGAAGAAGCTATGAAGCTAAAGTTGGGTAAATTGCTTACCCCTACTGTATCTAAGAAGAATCCTATATTGGAGGTCTCTGTTGTTGTTCCCAATATATTTGCCTGTTACTCCTACAACTACCCTACTAGAGCTGCTTGAGGTTGACAAGGCCAATGAGAGTACCAGTGAACCTGCTGGATCTGTTTCTGAACCTGTTGAACCCTGTTCTTCAGTTGTTGAGTAGGTTACTGATGGTGGCCTTGGTACTTTAGGACATTGTAGTATGGTAGAACATGGGACTCATAATTCTATTGAGGTGGATCCTGCTTCTACTACAATTGGGGAGGTTTGCATTCCTGAAGTTAGTGGGGATGTCCCTGTCAATTCTGATTGTTCAGGGATTAAGGATGCTGCATCTGCTGATGCTGCAACTGCTGAAAAGATTGTTTCTTGGGTCAATATTGTGTAAAAGAATAGAGTTTTGAATGATGAAGTTAAGAAATTGAGTGAGGTTCCTACCTGTGTGACTCCTGTTGCTATTAACTTAGATTTAGAAGATTTGGATGATGATTCCATAGAGAAGCTGAGTCTGATTGGCAATTTTCCTTCAATGTTTTTTGGGAGGGATGCTGTTCAGAAGATTGTTAATTCTTGGCCTAGGAAGTGCTCTTATCATTACATAACTCTGGTTGGATTGTCTTTGTGTTTGACAAGCCATCTGATTTAGAAGATGTGTTACAAGCTGGTCCTTTTTATGTTTTTGGGAAGCCCTTACTACTTAGGAAAATGCCTGAACTTTTGCAAGGATGCTTATTCTGTGGTTCCTGTATGGATTCAGTTGCCTAATTTGCCTCTTAGATTGTGGAAGGATAGGTGTTTGAGTAAGATTTGCCCTTATCTTGGTGCTCCCCAATATACTGATAAGGTCACTACTACTAAAAAGGTTCTGAGTTTTGCTAGATGTTTGGTTGAGGTTGATGTGAGTGTGGATCTACCTGATGTCATTCCCATTAACTTGCCTGGTGGAAAGTGTTTGATGCAACCTACTCCCTCCGTCTCAAAATGTTTGGGACGTTTGACTTTTCAACCGCTTATGAAAAGTCTAATTAATCCTTCGAATTTCATCAAATGATCTAATACTTTTTACATTTATGTACTTTAAGTTTCACTTTATCATAACCCTAATAATATTACATCAATTAACAAAATTTCAAGGATTAATTAGACTTTTCGTAAGCGGCTAAAAAAGGAAATGTCCCAAACATTTTGAGACGGAGGGAGTATTTTATATGAAGACCTGCCCAAGTTTTGTACTTCTTGCAAAAAGTTGGGACACAATGTTGCTGCCTGTAATGATGCATTGGATACCCCTCAATTGTATGTTGCAAGAAATAAGAAGCCTACTGCTAGCAATAAGCAACAAAACGGGAGTAAAAAGAAAGCTCATCGCTTCGCGATCTTTGCATGACAAAGAACTCTCTTGACCCTTCTCGGCTGACTCTTGACACCTCTCAGAAGCCTGCTAAGGCCACTGCTAACAAGAATATGTCTGCTGCTGCTAAGTCTGATGCAAGTAAGAAAAAGGTTGCTGATACTCCTTTGGGCAGCACCTCTGGTGTTTCCAAAGATAGTGACAGAAGGAAAGGGAAGGATATTGTAACTGCTAACTCTTTTGATGCTTTATCTCCTGAGAAGAATGTTTCTGGGGCTGATCAAATGGAGAATGAAAAACTTGTTGAAGATGATTTTGGTTCTAAGGGTTCCAAAAAAAAGAAGAAAAAGAAGAACAATATTGGTGCTGCATCTGTGGATGCTTCTGTGTCTAGAGGTAAAGCACCTCTTGGTTGATAGAAATGATTGGTTTCTGGAATGTGAGAGGGTTCAATAAGGTTCATAAACAATCTTCTGTTGTCAGGTTCCTCATGCAGCACCAGATTACCTTATTTGGAATCCTTGAGACAAAGTTGGCTCAAAATAATTTGGATTTCTTTATGAACAACAAAATCCCTTCTTGGAAATTTGTAAATAATTTTGATCATCATGTTAGTAAGAGGATGCTGGTTGTTTGGGACCCTTCTTTTATTAATGTGGATGTCTTGGAAGTTGATGTACAATGGATCCACTACAAGGTGAATATTTTAGTTTCTGGAGATAGCTTCTTGGTCACCTTTGTGTATGGCTTGCATACTGTTGGTGATCGAAGAGAAATGTGGGATAAAATTAGAGAATTAAGTGTCTGTTCCTTACTTCTTGGATGGTTTTGGGAGATTTTAACTCTATTCTTTCTGTGGATGATAAAATGAATGGTAATGTCCCTACTGATTATGAGATGCATGATGGTGTGGACTGTTTTTTGGATGCCAACCTTTCTGATTTGAATTCTTTTGGTGAATACTTCACTTGGTCTTCGTGTGGAGTGCTTACTAGAATTGATAGAGTAATGGTTAATGCCTTTTGGTGTGACTGGAACTTAAATGCTCTTACTTTTTTTGAACCTGCTGGCCTGCATTCTGACCATTCTCCTTGTAGAATTACTCTTTCTACTTATCCTGCTCTTATAATCAAGCCTTTCAAGTTATTTAATATGTAATTGCAGCATGATAGTTATAAGGATGTTCTTGATCAGAGTTGGTGTCAAGATGTTGATGGTATTGCTATGTATCAATTATGCAAAAAATTGAAAAGGCTCAAGCAACCTTTGAAGGAATTAAATAAAAAGCACTTTGCTCATATTTCTATCAGATCAGAGAGGGCTCTTGTGGTGCTTGGTAATCTGCAATCACAGTATAATCTGATGCCTAGTCAGTCTTTGGCTTCTAAGATTTTGGATCAGAAAAATGTCTGTCATGGTTTGGAAGCTACTGAGGCTAGTTTTCTTTGTCAGAAAGCTAAGGGCTATTATATAAAGCTTAGTGATAGAGGCTCCAAGTTTTTTCATTCTCTGGTGAAAAGGAATAATGTTAGAAGGCACATTTGTTCTGTTAGGTTGGTTGATGGTTCTTTCACTACTTTTTATGATCAGTTTGGAGATGCTTTTGTTGGTTTCTATACTGATTTACTTGGTACTGAGGTTCATGCTACCCCTATTGATGTGGATGTTGTGAATGCTTGTCCTTCAGTTCCTAGGGATTGTTTGGAGGATCTGGTGAGGGATGTTACTGAAGTGGATGTCAAGGAGGCTTTATTTTCTTTCTCTGATGATAAATCTCCTGGACCTGATGGTTTCTCTGCTGGTTTCTTTAAAAATCTAATGGAAATTTAGGTCTCTGTCGCTTGAAAGATTCTTCTTTCCTCCAGAGGGTGTGGGAGAAATCTTGGGACACTGTGGGAAAGGAATTTACTGCTGCTGTGTTGGAATTCTTCAATAATGATGCTATTTTGAAGCAGATTAATCATGATGTCATTGCATTTATCCCTAAGACTACTCATGCTTCCTCTATTGGGGATTACAGACCTATCTCTTGCTGTGATGTTACCTACAAGGTTATTTCTAAAATTTTAGCCACTTGACTGTCTGCTTGCTTACCAAATCTTATTGATGAGGCTCAGACAGGTTTTGTTGATGGTAGGGCTATGTCTGATAACATCTTCCTTTTCCAAGAACTTATTAGACATTATGGTGTTAAGAGGGGCCCTCCAAGATGTATGATCAAGGTGGATATTAAGAAATCTTTTGACTCATCCATTGGTCTTTCCTGGAGAAGTGCATTACGAGGGTTTTGGCTTCCCGATAGATTTGTGAGGTGGATTATGATGTGTGTTTCTCTGCATCCTACTATATGTCTATCAATGGTGAATTGAAGGGGTTTTTTCCTGGCAAGAGAGGACTTAGACAAGGTGATCCCCTTTCTCCTTTCTTGTTTGTTATTGGAATGGAGTATCTTTCTAGAATGCTGAGGATTTTAGGAGAAGATTATGAGTTTAATTTTGCTAGGGGTGATCCCATTTCTTTGATGATCGATGCTTTTTCTAGGGTGATCCTATTTACATCACCTACTTTGATGAACCTATTTGACTATTTTTGGAGAATGTTCTGGTTTGGTAGCCAATATGCTTAAATCTGAGATGTTTTGTGTTAGTCAGTCAGATTGTGATAAGGCTGTTTTGCTTACATTTCTGGTTTAAAGAAGGGTGCTTTGCCTATTAGATACCTTGGTATTCCTTTGTGTGCTGTAAGGCTAAATGTTGTGCATTTTGATCCTTTGTTTTCATCCTTGAGGAATTACTTCTGTAATTGGAAAGGTATTACTTTATTTTATGTTGTGAGCTTGACTTATCCTTTCGATTATTCAGGTGTTTATCGCTTTTGGCTAGGCATTTACCCTATTATTCGGGCGGTGTTGTTAATTTGAAGATGGATCAGATGTGTAGAATGTTTTTGTGGGGAGGCTCATGTGATTCTAACAGGAAATCTTTAAAAGGTTGGGAGGATGTTTGTTTGCCTAAATCTGAAGGAGGTCTGGGGGTGTTTCAGCTTTCTGCTTGGAATTTGGCACTTCTGTGCTGGATTCTGTGGAGCTTTCAATGCAAGAAGGACTTTCTTTAGGTTAAATGGATCAGTGAAGAGTATTTACAGAATGAGGGTGTTTGGGGATATCAGTTTAAGCATTGAGATTCTACTCTGATTAAGGCTCTATTCAGAATTAGGGATAAGATCTTGGATAGTGTTGGCTCTACTGATGCTACTGTGGCTCTCATGCAGTCTTGGTCTATTGGCCCCAAGTTGTGTCCTAGGAAGGCCTATGACTTCTTTAGGGTGCATAGGTCCGAGGTTTGGTGGTGCAGACAAGTTTGGAATCCTAGGGCTACCCTTAAACATTGTTTTTTGTTGTGGATGGCTATGAAGAATTGCTTACTAACTACTGACAGGCTTCAGTTTGATGACAAGGTCTGTTATCTTTGTAATGCGGTGAATGAATCTGCTTCCCATTTGTTCTTTCAGTGTCCAATTTCCTATATGGTTTGGGGAAAGGTCAAACAGTGGTTAGGTATTTGCAGGAGGTTAGAAACTGTGATTAGTACTGTTAGATGGATTAGAAGAAAGTGCAGTGGAACCTCCTATGGGAATGTGACCAGATCTGCTTCTGTTTCTGTGGTGGTGTATTGGCTTTGGCATATGAGGAATAGGAAGAGATTTGAAGGGGTTCTTATGAATATTTCTGATGTTCTGCATTGTATTAAAACACATATCTTTTATATAATGCAGGCTGCTTTCCCTTTGCACACGTTTACCCCATGATGTTAGGGTTTTGTACATCCTTTGTAATCTCTTTTGGTGCTTGTTGGTGGTTGTATGAGATTTTTTTTTTCTCTACACACCATGGGATAGACCCTGTGACCCTTTTTTTTGTGTGTGTGTGCAGTTTTTGAGTGTTGTTATGTGTTTAGTAGCTGTTGTTTCTTGTAGCATATAATCTCATGGATCTTATGCTGCTTGGAATCAACAAATCTAATCTCTTTTCAACACTGTGTAAGTTTAGCCTAGTCCCTTTAATTTGTTTAAGATGTAATTTGTTGTGGTTTGCATACCTTGGTTATATATATTTACATTTAACCAAAAAAATGGAATGCCTTTGGTTTAATTAAAATCAAACTAAAAGGCACCTAGGCCTATTCCAAACAGATTTGGAATGGCCTAGGTTGACCAATGGTCCAAACCTTTTGAACCACTGGTCCTCAACAATCAAAAAACAACCACGAACGATGGACCATATTGAAAACATAAAGATGCACAAAACAAAACAAGGAGGGAGGGGGATTATGGTGCCGATGACCCGGAGGCCGGCGCTGAGTCTTTGATATGGCGGTAGTGCCGCCGCCTCTACTTCTCCATTTTTTTTGTGTATCTATTACTGATCAATATCATACATGTTTTAATCTATTGGATCTAATTTACTACGCGAATAAAATATGCTTATTGCTTAAACTCAAATACCGCTATGCTACTATTGTTATGAAATCAATTGAGTAGTGCAACGGAATTTCAAAAATTGATTTCCCAATCCAGGATCAACTTCGTTTAAACAATAAACATATAAGAGAGGGGACAGTAATACTACCTTGGTTGATCTTAAAGATCGATGCTTTGACCGTCCGGGCAGAGTAGATGTGTGCGAGCCGTCCATGTGTCCGGCCTCTACCAAGAATCCACACGAGCACTCATTTGGAATCCCGCCAAGGATTGCTACTAGAAAAACTCATTTCGCTAGGTCGACCTTTTCTCTCTATAATCTCTCTCTAAGAAGCTCTCTTTATTTTTCGCAAGAATTCTAAACTCTTGGAATTATGATGTACAAAAGTGCTAGCCAACCCCTTGCTTATATAGGGTGTTGGGCGCCACACATTATCCTATTCCCAAAAGGAAAAGCTTCTGTGTAGCTTAAGGAGAAAGAAAACATTTTCCTAATAAAATAAGGAAAATACCGTGATTGATTTATCTCATTTAATTTAATATCTTATATTAAATATTTCTAAGATATTGTTAATATATAATATTGACTATCTTTATCTTATTACCTTAAATCTATTTTTCATAAATCAATTAATATCCAATATTAATATATGGTAATCTTATTAATTAAATTGCATAATCCAAGTGTATCTTAATACACTTAAAGTGGCGCCCCAAACACCAATCTTTTGGTATCCAAATATTCTTTAATTAATATAATGCTATGATTAATTAATTTGCAAAATACATGTATATCACATATACAAAATATATATATATATATATATATATATATATATATATATATATATATATATTATATATATATATTGTATATATATATATTTCGAACTATATGTATCTATATACATATTTAATTAATCAACATAATTAATATCTTGTATTATATTTATTCATAATAAATAAATACCACCATATTAATTTACCACTATAACCTTTATAGTATGAGATAAATTATTTCCTTATTTGGTAATCAACTATAACCACGTTTTAATCTGACTTGATGTTCATATGCGTGTGACCCGATAGGCTTCTGAATAGGTTGGCCGTAGACATAAGGCAGAATTACGAAAATGCCCTTCATATCTAACAGTCATTAATGGAGTCTAGCAACACGTGCAAGACCCTCAATCATCGGAAGAGTCAATACGCAATGACTAACAACTTTCATGTGCTCAGTTAGCATGTAAATAGAATCCTATTGCTGTAATAATATCCATACGGTCGTACGTCGAGTGTCAAGCATTAACGACCGTATCTTATGATCTGGATATCATGCTCTCTCGAAGTAACTCATTTACTTCCACTTTGCAATGATTCATGAGAGTAAGACACTCCTTATAAGAAAGCCCTTTCGGATATTCACCCCTACTATTAGGGTACGCGATTTCTGGATGACCAAACATGTATTCTCCGCATGCTTCAGTATCACACCCAATCACTACCGCATGATCGCCCTATGGCTAAGGGAAACCTCTATAGTGTCAAAGCATGACAATCCACACCGTGATGCCCTGTAGACTCCGGTCCTAAGGATAATTAGGCAACCGTCACATAGTGTGACACTCAACAGTGTAAGTGGGTCAGTCTAACATATGCATTCTCTAATACACATCCACGTATAGTCCAAGTGTCTATACACTTTGATAGACGATATCTACCCCTGCCCTTAAAGACAGAAGACATCTAATACGTGCTAGCCTGTTTGTACTATCAATGCCCTATTTAATAGTACATAAGCCTAGAGACATTTAAGTATCAAACTTATTAAAGTGATTATAGATCTCATCAACCATAATCTTCTATCATGGTTTCTCTATCACAGTTTAATATTAAGGACGTTATCATATAACAATTCATAATCTGTTCTTTAAAAGAACAAATATATGACAACAGAAAAACCATTTATTGTATATGTATAATCATAAAGAAATAGTAGAAATGATCCGACCCGGTCGGATCCGGTCCAACCCGATTTGATTTAGGACACTATTTCAACATGTGGCACGTTCTAGACCACACAATTTCATTCTGCAATGAAAATGTGTGGTCCAGAATGTGCCACATGGGCTACTCCCCATATAGGAGTCCCCATGAAAGAACTTCCCAAAGGGTGCAGCGTCGGGCAAAAAAAATAAAAAGAAAAGTAAAGAAGTTGGTCCGGTTACAATTCCGTACACCGTTTTTCAATCCGTTTCATGAGTGGTTTGTGGGTAAGTTTACGTTATGATATTTATTGTCTTTTAGGAGTACTAAAGTTAGATTTGGCGTTAAAGGATGGATCTTTAATTGTTTGGGTTTTTCCACTCACGGTGTTTCTTCATAGATCGATGTTAGATGTTGTTCGGTTCGTAGTTTGGCTCGTCTTTAAGGTAAGGAGTTATTCTTATCAAAACATTCCGTTTTTAGTTTAAATATTATGCCTTATAGTTGTTTTGAATGTTTTTTTTAATGTAAACTTCACGAAACTAGACATGATTATTCGTAACCAGGTATATGCTAAACTGTGTTTTCTAGTTACTTCATAAGCAATGGTGTTTTCAAAGCTTTAAATATGTTTGCTAGTTACTTTTCTCGTAAACTATTTTAGGTGTTTTAAGTTCTGAGTAGTGGACATAGGTTGGGAATTCGGTGATGTAATGGCCTTGGTAAGTTCTAGATTAGATATGGACTTTAATGTGGAACTATGTGTTTTATGTGCTTCTAAGTATTTATAGTTAGTGACCTTGCGATGTACGGTCTGGAGTACCACGAGTTTTAAGTCCCGTGTCGGAGGTATGGTTAACCATGCTCACCATGTCATTCCAAAGACGACAATTTTACGTCTTGTGGGGTTTAAGTCTTATGATTGGAGGTACAGTTAGATATATTATCCGTTTTGCACCAAGGCCTTATGTTTTGTTCTGTGGGTTTTAAGTCTCTTGATAAGTCAAGTATGCTAAGCCCCGCTGGTTTTAAATCCTATGAAGACTCATGGGTTTTTAGTCCCATGAGTGAAATAGAATAGTCACAACAAGATCATAGATATGTTAAGTAGACATGAAACATGAACATGATCGACAATGCACGAACATGGTACAGTTATTTGACAAGTAAAGTGTGTGTTAGTAGATGGCTTACGTAAGTTTGATAACTAGAACATGAATACATTAAGTAAGTAATTAATGAGATCAACAAGTACGTGCAAGATGAACTAAACGTAGTTAGTAGGGCATGTTTTATGTGCATTGTTCAAGTTGGTTTCAATCTATGTTCCTAAAAGTAATTTTCTTATGTTTCTAGTTATACTTTAAACTGGTCTGTAAACTGTATAAAGTAGATTTATGTCATGTCTCCCGGCATCTAGCATACATGAATCTCTCTTTTGATCTTCTTCTCCATACTAAGTACATTGTTAGACATATTTTAGGTTTAATGATGAGTGCCAGACTAGCTGTTTTAGAGCAAAGGCAAAAAGATGTCTAGATTAAATGTATAGGTTTACTAGAGTTTGATCTTTGTATAGGTTTGGTCAAACAAGAACTGTAAAGAGGTCAGTTGACTTGATCAACGGACCTATCTAGGTCAGTAGAGTGTCTAGGAACCTGCTGATGGCCGAAAGCTGAGGGTTCAAACTCAGTAATGAAGGCTAAGGGATCAAAATTAGTATTTCAAGTCAAGGATATGGGATCCGAATTTAGGGAAGTCTGTGATGACCTAAACTGATCACATATACCTTGTGTAGAAGGTCTAAGTCCCATAAAAGTAAAGTGATGATTAGAACTTGGTTATGGTTAAAATGATGTACTCTAACTTCATAATAAAAGGTTAGATGAGAAGCAGTCAGCTGAGGTGTTTATAAAACATAGTAGACTAAAAGTCAATTGACATATATGGACATCAGGAGACCTATGCAACAGGTGTCTGCTGAATGCAAAAGACGATTTAATCCAAGTTTTTCTGAAAGATTAAATGGATAAGGATGAATTACAAGCCTTGGATTAATCAGCAAATCAATGGTCAAGATGGAAAGAACATTATAAAAATTCAGAGCTATATCCAATGAAAATAAGTCAATGGAAGACAGATTGGACTATCAAAAAGTAACACTGACAGTGTCCAAACGATGCAGCAGAGGAAATTGCAGTCAAGACAAAGACATATCTGAAACGGCTATATTTGAATTTCAAATTCAAGTCACGTGATTCACACCTATAAATAGAATTACCCCTGATTCAAATTGGAAGTGATGGACAAAAAAAGAAAATAACGAAGCAATCAAGTTTTTGAGCAAGAAATTTATCACGTGCAATCTTAACCTACTGAACATCACTGAGCTATCAATTTACTGATCAAGTTTATCGTCAAGTGTTTATCTACAATCTAGTCACATCTAGTTCATACACTTGAAGATCTTAGGCTGCTGATCCTATCATCCTGATCAGAAGCCTGCTGAAAGCTGAATCAGTTTCTTGATTCAACCCTTCTTTTCAAGAAGTTTGCTGAAGACAGAGAAGCACTTTTGAAGTGTCAAGAACTGTTTTTTGTGGTGGAGCGGTGAAGAGGCAATCCTACCTTTCGAGGACCAGTGGAATACTTTGAAGAAGTAATCCTACCTGTTCCTAGTGTTTAGTTTGTGAAGCCATAGTCATTGGTCAAGGACATACAGTTTAGGGATTTGTGTAACAACAACCTCAAGAATCTCTAGTGAATTTCCTCCAACATCACAGAAGAAGAGTTGACTGACAGGATTACACCATCTGGAACCACTATAAATCTTGCCTGCTTTACTTTACTGCACTTATATTCTGTAATTTACTTTATCTGCATGCTTATCACATCATCCTGCTGAACTAGCTGCTAAATCACACCACTTGCACTACTGAGTATTCACTACTTAGTATTATATTTGAAACAACAAGTAACAAGGCATAATTTAATATATTCCGCTACAACAAATTCAAGAGTTTCAATAGTCAACAAATTCAAGAGTTTCAAATTCAACAAATTTAAGTTTATTCAACCCCCCTTCTAAACTTAACCAAAGCCTTTTCAAGGGACCAACAATTGGTATCGGAGCAGAGCTTCTGTTCTGAAGTAAACCTACTTGTTGCGCTTGTGAAATTTTTTTGAGAACTTTTTCAAGTTTCTGTTTTCAAGTTTTTGCATCATGGATAACAACCAGTATGCTAGGACAATGTTGATGTGCTCTCAGGATCATTTTGATGAGTATAAGCATCGTATACAGGCTTATCTAGCTGAACTCATGATGAAATGATGAATGTACTGACTGATAGACCACTAGAGATCACCAAAGTCATAACTGTGGATGGTCAAAATCAGACAATCCCAAAACCAAAATGTGAATGGGTGCTGAAGATAGAAAAAGGGCAAACCTGAACAATATTGCTATTGATATTATCTACAAAACTCTAGATAGCAATATGTACATGAAGGTGAAAGATTACAAAACTGCCAAGGAACTTTGGGAAAGATTGCAACTCATTTGTGAAGGCACTGATGCTATCAAGAAAAACAAGATCAATGTGGCAAAGAAAAAGTTTCAAGAGTTCAAAATTAAATCAAATGAGACCATTGAACAGATGGAGTCTAGATTCAATGCAATTTTGGATGAACTCACCTTGCTGAATGCTGTTTATTCTAAAGAAGAGATCAACACCAAAATTCTCAAAGGTTTACCTGCAAAAGAAATTTAATAAATGAAGGTTACTGCAATGGAGGAGTCCAGGAGACTAAATGAGGAGGACACCTTCAAACTGTTTTCAGATCTTAAGGCTTATGAATTCAGCAAGGACCTTGTTGCAAGTGTTGAAAAAGAAGCAACAAAAACAACAGCATTGGCTGCTGCACACAATGAAAAATATTCAAGTATTCAAGATGATGTTTTAGATGAAATGCAAGAGCAGATTGCCCTACTGACCAAGAGGATCAAAAATGATGAAATCTGGAAGGGGATCTCCAATGAAGTTCAACAAAAAGACAAGTGAGAAAAAGTAAGAGTCCAAAAAGGATCATGACTTTTTGTGCTTTCATTGCAAGAAACCAGGACACTTCAAACCTGACTGTCCTGATTTAAAGCAAAAGAAGGATCCTGACTACCTATGCTTTAACTGCAAGAAACCTGGACATTTTAGAGCTGACTGTCTAGACCTGCTAAAGATAAGGGTCAGCAGATGAGATCTAGTAAGAAAGCATTGGTTGCTGATGATGAATCTAGCTATGAAGTGGAATCAGAAAAAGGAAATGATTCAGATGATACTGCATTTATAGCACATATGGATGATTATGCTTTCATGGCTAATATGGATGAAACTGAGGAGGTATACAATTCTATATCTATAAACACTCATGTTGAAAGTGATTGTGAGTCTACCTGTGGTTCCAATCAAAAAATTTCTAACAATGAAGAGCCTCTAGATGCCCTCCTTAATAAACTGAGGAAAATACAATCTGGTTATGAGATTGTGAAGGCTGAAAGAGAAGCACTTCAAGCTGAAATTCAAAGATTGAATGCTGAATTAAGAATTTTCAAAGGTAAGGAAAAAGACTATGAACAAAATTAGTGTAAGTCTGCTGCACCAGCAGTGGCAACTGAATCTGCTGCACAATCTAGTTCCACAACTGCATTTAAATCTGGAAATCCTTATGGTGATAGAACAGGCCTTGGATTTGAAACTCAACAATCTTCTAAGGGTGGATCTAGTAAGGCTACTGAACCTAGTACCAAAATTGGTCCTAAGTTTATACCTGCACAAGATCCAACTCCTCAAAAGGTTGATAAGACAGTAAAACCTACTGAGAAAGCTTCAAAGAAGCAAAATCAGAAGTCCAAAAGGACAACAACACCTAACAAAAAAGTTACATCCAAAGGTAGGGCTGTTGGACCCTCTAGACTGGGCTTGATAATGACACTGCAAAGAAAGTCTCTTTGGACCACAAAAAGGGAAAAACCAGAAATATTCCAAGGATAAGAGTGTTAAACCCAAGAATGTTAATCATTCAAGGGATACTTATCTTAGGGGGAAAGGCAGATTGTTCCCTATTGATGAAGATTGGAATATTCTTACGCCTACTGCTAGAAACAACATGTTTAACCATAATGCTAGGGTTAGATCTCAGCAGTAGAATCAGTAGAGGACTCAGCAGAGGCCTCAGCAGAGACCACAATACAGAGCTGTTCCTAACAGACAACAACCTTATGGTTATGCCAATGCTTCTAACAACAGAAATCACTTCAAACAACACTTTGTACCAAAAGGCTAGAAATATGTGAATGTTACGCAACCAAATGTTAGATTCTATGGAAATATAGCATACATATATGAACAAAGTGCAACACTTTCCAAAGATAACCTTATGGAAATTTGCCAAGGGTTGTGCTTACCACTGACCACTATGGACCCAAACAAGTTTGGGTACCTAAAACATATTAAATTTGTTTTGTAGGGTGTCTGGTACTTTGACAGTGGATGTTCCAGGTATATGACAAGAAGTGAGCACTGTTTAACAAATTTTGTGGCAAATGATGGTCCAAAAGTCAATTTTGGAAACAAGGACACACTAGGATATACAAGAGGGTATGGAACACTGGTGAGGAATGGATTAACAATCAGGAATGTTTCATATGTTGAAGGCTTGGATTACAACTCTTGAGCCTTTGGACAATTTCTGATATATTGGTTACAAAGTCACTTTTGACAAAGGCTCTTTGCCTTTGTCATGAGTGAAATGGGAGAACAAGTTGTGTTGACTGGAAGAAGATAACAAAGTATGTATGTAGTAGATTGGACTACTGTTGTTCCTGAAACATGTCTTATTGTGCATACAAAGTCAGAACTCAACTGGTTATGGCAAAAGAAGTTGAATCATCTAAATTTTGATGATATCAACCAATTGGTGAAGAAGAAGTTGGTGATTGGTTTACCTGAAATCACATACAAGAAAGATGGAATGTGTGATGCCTGTCAGCAAGATAAACAAACAAAATCAAGTTTCAAGTAAAAAACTAAACAATCAACCAAGAGAGTGTTGGAGCAGATGCATATGGATCTATTTGGACCAGTAATACCAACAAGTATAATAGGAAAGAAGTACACCCTAGTAGTTGTGGATGATTATTCAAGATACACTTGGGTGATTTTCATGAACAAGAAAAGTGAAACACTTCAAAAGATGCCTAAACTTTTGAAGATATTACAAAATGAGAAAAGTGTGACAGTTGTGAAGATAAGATCAGACAAGGGTACTGAATTCCTAAACAAAGTCATAAGAGAATACAGTGAACAAAATGGCGTGCTGCATCAACTAGCAGCTGCTGGACACCTCAGGAAATAGGGTTGCTGAGAGAAGAAACAGGACATTGAAGGAATCAGAAAGGATTATGATCTGCATTGCTACCTGAAAGATATTGGGCTGAAGCAATCAATACAGCATGCTACACACAGAATAGAACCTCAATGACCAAAAATCTTCTGAAGACACCTTATGAAATATAGAATGGAAGAAAGCCAAATATATCATATTTCCATCCATTTGGGAGTAAATGTTTTATCTTAAATCATAAGGAGCAACTGAAGACTTTCCAACCAAAATCGGATGAGGGAATATTTTTGGGATATTTTTCAGTCAACAAGGCTTTTAGGGTACTGAACAAAAGGACATTAAAACATAAAGAATCAATACATGTTGTTTTTTATGAACCTAAGTTCACTAGAATGGAAAATGATGAAGTTTCAGAACTTGCTGTGAATCTAGATGTCACTGATCTAGAATATGTTGATGTTTTAAAGAAGATTACCGACTTAAAGGTTTCTGATTGTGGAAGTGAAAATATCCCTGCCGTAGAACCTGCTGGTAAAACTACTGGTGCAACAACAGATGCAGTTCAAGTATCTGCTGATCCCCCTACTGAATCAACAACAGACCTTACTGAAGATGAGGTTCCTGTAATCAAGCAAATCAAGATTTACAATGGTTGAAGGACCACCCTGTTGAACAAGTAATTGGTATTGTACAGCAATGTGTAAGGACAAGAAGACAACTAGAAGCAATGCTTACTTGTTCTGTCTCAAATGGAACCTAAAGTTGTTGAAGAAGCAATTTCTGATCCTGATCGGATAATTTCTATGCAAGAAGAATTGAATGAGTTTGAAAGAAACCAAGTTTGGACACTAGTGGAGAGGCCAAATCATGCAAATATAATTTGCACTAAATGGGTATACAGAAACAAGCAGGATTAATCTGGTACCATTTTTAGAAACAAGGCCAGACTAGTGGCAAAAGGCTATTCTCAAGCTGAATGAATAGATTTTGATGAGACATATGCCCCAGTTGCAAGATTGGAAGCTATAAGACAATTTTTGGCATATGCTGCAAATAAAAACTTCAAAGTATACCAGATGGATGTCAAAAGTGCATTTTTGAATGGCATTCTAGAAGAAGAGGTTTATATTCAGTAACCTCCTGGTTTTGAAGTTAAAGATCAAGAAGATAAAGTGTATAGACTCAACAATAAAACAAGTACCAAGAGCTTGGTATGAGACCTTATCTCAATTCTTGGTGAACAATGGTTTTACCGAAGGAACCATTGATAAGACTCTTTTCTAAATCAATAAAGGAGACAGCACCCTGCAGGTGCAGATTTATGTGGATGACCTAATTTTTGGTTCTGAAAATAAATTGCTATGTGAAAAGTTTGCAAAGCTCATGAAAAGCAATTTCCAGATGAGTATGATGGGAGAAATGAACTATTTCTTGGAATTACAAGTCAAGAAAATGCAAGATGGAATCTTCATTCATCAAACCAAATACACCAAGGAGTTGCTGAAGAAGTTTGGTATGGAAAATAGAACCAAAGTATAAACTCCTATGGGTTCAAGCATCAGATCGGACATTATATAGAAGGATGACAGGAAGTCTGATGTACCTCACAGCTAGCAGACCTGATATATCCTTTGTAGTAGGTGTTTGTGCAAGATTTCAATCAAACCCTAAGGAAATTCATTTAGCTGCAGTAAAGGATTCTCAAGTATCTAAAAGAGACTTTGGGAGTAGGGATATGGTATTCAAAAGATGACGTTTCAAAGTTATATCCTACTCAGATTCTGATTATGCTGGGTGCAAGATTGATAGAAAAAGCACCACAGGAACTTGTCAGTTAATGGGAAATAGGCTTGTTTCCTGGTTTAGTAAGAAACAAAATTCTATATCAACTTCCACTGCTGAAGCTGAATACATTGCTGTCGGAAGCTGCTGTGCAGAAGTACTATGGTTAAGACAGCAACTAAGGGATTATGGGATTGAAGAAAGAGAAATTCACATAATGTGGAACAATACAAGTGCAATTGCAATCACATAAAATCCTGTTTTGCACTCAAGGACCAAACACATTGATGTAAGACATCATTTTACAAGAGATCATTTTGAAAAGAAAGATGTGGTGGTTCTCTATATTCCTACATCAAGATCAACTTGTCGATATCTTTACAAAGCCTCCGGATAGTGAAATATTTGCTAAGTTAAGAATTGAACTTGGCATCATCAAGGTTGACTGACATTTTTAATGGTCAGCAGAGTATTGGAATTCACCAAGAGGACTAGTCTTTTCCCTGCTGGGTGCGATCACTTGGTAGATTAGTCATTGGTATCAACAATTCCTAAGTGCTCCTATAGTTTGGACAACTGAGCAAATGAAGTTGCCAAGGGGATTGGTCTTTGCCCTGTTGGATGAGCTCACTTGGTAGATCAGTCATTGGTATTAAACTTCATTTTGTTTATCAATTGGACAAAACTATGATGTATAAAGATCAGCTGTGCTTTTTTGTATCAGCAGGCTGTTGAACCAACAGAAGAATATCAGCAGAGTATTTTCAATGAGACCCTGCTGAAGATCAAGCCTACTGATGACATAGTCTGCTGATTAATTCGTTGTTCATAAAAATCACACTTAAATGAAAGTCAACAGTGAAGTAAATGGATATTACTCTTATCCTTTATTACAACTGTTATAGTATGTAACGGTTATTACACTAAGTGGGATCAGTTAGTGGGACACGTGGCAGCATCACATTTATTCCAAATTATATCGTGTGATTATGATACATTACGTGCACTGTACATCCCCACCCACTACTTCTGCCTATATACACAGATATATACACATAATGTATATGCAAACACTAAGATCATTTTGTCTGCAAAACATACAAGTGTGAAATATGGTGGTATCTAGAGAAATATGGTGGTTAGAGATGATACTGAGGCATTTACAACTAATGTAAATGACCAGGAGATTGAAGTAACATCAGACCTGTTGAGAGAGGTCTTTGGATTTGATCCAGGGAATAGAGCCCCTACAAATCCAGAATCTATGGGATTAGCAAGGCTAGCTTTTGTGGAATCAATCAGAACTAATCCAGATGCACAAACAGCCTCGAATATAAATGTGAAGAACATTTCTTTTGAGTATAATCTGCTGAGCAAACTTATTGCCAAGAATATTCTGGGATTTGTTGAAAGCCTTGATACTTTATCCGGACCCAAAATAGACTTGATGTTAATCATTTAAAGGAGCATGAAATTTGATTGGGCTGGTTTGTTTTTTCAATATATGAAGAAAATAATGACTGATGAAAGAGAAATCGTTGCAAAAAGAGTGAGCAAGAAGCAACCTACTGGATATATGGGTTTAGGTTTCTTCATCAAGACAAAACCCTTGGGGTTAATGGTTCAGGCCCTGCTGAATCATTTGAAGATTGCTAATGTTGCCCCTTCCAACATTAACAAGGACAGATTTAAACCCGAGATTAATACTCCTATCCCAGCTCCACCACGAACACAGTCTTCCTGACTGCAAACAACTATCCTTGACACCTTAGACCGGATGCTACACAGTCCAAATCTTTGATAAAATCAAAGTTGGGTTGAATCAAGTAAGTGATTCAGACTTGGAATCTTCAAGTGTTGGTTCTTGGTATTTCTGGAGATAATTGAACACTTGAAAGATTTTTATTGATGTAACTTTGTAAGATCAAATGATAGCAATTTACTTCACAATAACTTGAATGCTAGATGTGCAGGACTAAGGCTAAAATGTATGCAAAAGGTTTTAGCTTGGTGTTTGATCCTTCTTGCTAAGTCCTCTATTTATAGGGTGAAATCCAATGGTCATATTCTTTGAATTCATTAACGTTCATATTGGATTCCATAGGATATGATATCATGTTGTCAGATATGCCAGTGTCATTTCTGACATGTCAGACTATCAACCAATCAGGTAGCTTGTTCTTCAACGTTCTGAATTTCTTTGAGTAAACTGATTAGCTGATTTATGCTTAAGTTGAAACTGGGTTTTCAATTTCCAACTGACTTAGAGCATTAACTCAGTTTCTAATCTTCTTCAAAACTGAGTACTCTTAGTTTAGCTGATCTTTGAGATTTGTGAGATCAGAGTACAAAATTTTATCTCATAAAATAACTAAGTTTACATTGTCTTTATGTAACTTTGCCTTTCAATACAAGATCTATAAAGTCATTTTAGGCTATCACAGACTTACCTGAATTCTAACCTTATATTCTTGGCTTTAGTCTTCACAAACTGAGTTTGAACCCTCAGTTCTTCAGTCTTCAAAACTAAGTTTGATCCCTCATCCTTCATAACTAAGTTTGTCCTCTCATCAGTGAGTCTTCAGTCTTGTAAATGACCAACTAAGTTTGATCCCTCAGCGAATCATTTTTAGATGTCAGTTTCAGTACTAGACTCCACTAAGACCTAACTATTACATTGCTTGTCTAATATAACCTATACAGTAATCAGACTCTAGTAAAACCTATACATTTCATTCTAGACATCTTTTAGCTTTTCACTATAACAACTAGTTCCAACACTTCACCAATGGGGTTAAAACAAATAATCAATAACAGACGAATCATCATCAAAACTTAATTTTATTTTTAACATTAATAGAGAAATGCTGAATTTCCCGGAAAACATTCAAACCAACAATGGTGGATGTTCAAAGCAACAAGCCTAACATGGCCTCCTAATCAATCAAACAGAGGTTACTTATGCTAGATCAAAGCTATAACGAAGAGGTTACCTTGAATATGTGACGAAAAATGGATGAATAGCCTGAGAAATGAATGGAAACATCACCGGAAAGCTATGCCGTGTCGCCAGAAACCATAGAAAACTTGCCAGAGTCCCCACACCTTGTAAGCCTCAGTTTTGCAAAAAGTGGCAGATGGAAAGACGGTTGCCCCATTTATAGGCTTCTCGAAGACGATTCAAATCCTGCACCAAGACTGGTTCAGAGTTTGAAATTCAAAATTTAAATGCAAATCGTCATTATGGCACCGTTTTCATTAACCAAGGCAATAACAGCGTCATTTACAGAACACGAAGTGACGGTGATTTTAAGTAGTTTCAAGCAGTTATCGAAGATCGTGCAAATACGGCGTTGGGGTTAACACCAAAAAGGACGCGACACAGGTATGATCTCTCCAGAGCAAATTAGATCCCATCTTGCCCCAACTCTCAAGATCAGTGTCTCGCCAAGTTCGACATAATAATACCGAGTTCAGCTTGGCATAATAAGACCGATCAACTGGGCATGAAAAGACAATCAAAAGTGCATGGCATTAAGTCCGTACGCTTCAACATATGGCATCTTGCAGCCAGTCGCATCTACTTCATAAACGTGACGCTAAGACCGACACAAGTTTGGCAAATCTAGTCCGTCACCTAGGTGCACGACTCCGGATACGTACGCTTCAACCCGTGGAACCTTCGGCCAGCCGCGTCTGCGCCATAAACATGCCGATAAAGACCATCAAAAGTGCATGGGAAAATACCATCGAAGGAGTATGGCATTGGGTCCGCATGCTTCAACACGCGGAGTCTTGCAGCCATTCGCGTCTACGCCATAAATGTGCTGCTACCTAAGGCAAGACATCATTACCTACTACTCCCCGGTTCTTATTTGAGCGATGAAGAACTCAAGAAGTAGAGGGCCATTGATATGCCAAACCTGAAAATGCTACCATGGATTCTTGTTGGTTCAACCCACCCAGAATAGGGTCATTGTTCCCATCAACTCACATTATGATAAGACGAGTGGGGCCGAGTATACATAAGCCCATCTTATGCCATCACGACATCTATAGTCGATCAGGAAAACTAATAGCCTTCATACACCTAGTATCAGGCGAGATGAAGCATTGGAGGTCGCACAGCTCACCCCTCGAAACGAAGCCCGCACCAGGTAGTATAGTCCGGTTATGAAGAATAAGCTTGACTCGTGAATTTGTAAATTAGTTATATCATATTTTCTTTTTGTTTTGTAACCGACCATGTAAGACCTATAAATAGCGGCTCTACCCCTCTTCAAAAAGGATCGACTATTAATTGAGATAAGCAGCCAAGTTCTGCCAATTTGTCGACAAACACTCTCTCACATGCATATTGTTCTTGCTAAGCATTTCATAGTTCTTTCTTGAGATATAAGAAAATACACACATAATTATTGATCTAGATATCCTTATTTAACATAAACACCGCACCCGTGATTTTTTATACCGTATCAAGTACTAATGGAGTTAGGAATTGAGCAGTCATACCTGCAGAAAGGAGAACTTTACAAAGTTATACCTTGCCAACGATCGAGCAATTTGTCCTAGCAATTGTGCAACCGGATAATGCGGCTGAGGTTTTCCTCCCGAAGCCGAATTATACAAATGATGACCAACTATAGTACCTTTCATGGAGTACCAAACGAAGATCCTAGTGTTCATGTCACCAACTTTTTGGAGATAATCAACATTGTCAAACCAGCAGGAGTTCCAGAGGACAACATCAAACTGAAGTTGTTCCCATTCATGCTGAAAGAGAAAGCAAAGCAATGGCTTTTGTCTCTAGCAGCAGGTTTCCATCCAATCATGGACAGACCTATTGCAGAAATTTATGAACAAGTACTGTCCACCTAGGAAGTCACTTCAAATACGGCAAGAGATCATAAACTTCAAGCAGAAGCCGAGAGAAACCTTTGAAGAAGCTTGGGAAAGTTTTAAGGAAGCACAACGTAGATGCCCACACCATGATATCAATTTGCCCATACGCATGCATAGATTCTATCATGGATTACGGCCAAATGAGAAGATGAAAGTCGATGCGTCAAGCAACGCGTGCCTAAAGTTGTTGTCACCAGACAATCCCTAGAGAAGTTGGAACATATATCACTCACAAGTCAATAGGGAACACATAAAGTCGAAACCATATGATCAGATGAAGGCATATTCGGAGAGGACACCTCTCAACAGATCGTATACCAGTTGTTAGTCATTAATGAGAAGATGGATGGAATGAAAGAAATGATTGAGAAGGTAGAAAAAGTTCAAGGGATTGAGAGAACCAACACCGAGGATGTGAGCAGTATAAAAAGGCAAGGAAATCCTTATGGGGACAGTTATCGCCTAGGGTCTCATGATCACCCTGGTTTCCGATATATTGATCTAAATGGTGGAGAGAATCAATCTGGAGGTTTTAGCCTCAACAAAACAAGTCCGGTGGTTGGGAAGCAGCTATGAATAAGATGAGTTCAACTATGACCGAAAGCGTCAGCCAACTAACGAAGTCCATGAGCGAGCTTAGTGCAAACTTTACACAGTATTATCAAAAAAATGATGCAATACTAACTAACCAAGAAGCTCTAGTGCAGAATTTGTTGCACCAAGTGGGACAAATTGCTGAATAGGTGTCAGATTGTCCTCTGGAGGATTACCAAGTAACACTGAGAAGAATCCAAAAGACGTGAATACAATCATGACCAGAAGTGGAAAGGAATTGCATGCACCCATCATTATAGAGGAATTAGAAAGTTAGAACCAAAATGTAGCAGAATCAGGAAGAACAGGGAACCCGCAAAAGCAAGACGTCAGTCCGGAAAAGCGAACATCTACAGATACAACAGATGAACATGGAGAGCAGCAGCAGGTAAGTCTTCAAGAATTGTTACTATTAACCCTGTATCTTTACCCTATCCCCCTCGTAAATTTAAACTGAATCATGATGATGCTCGTTATAAGAAGTTTATAGAAAAGTTTAAGAAATCGCAAGTGAATATACCTTTAGTAGAAGCTCTGGCCAGAATTCCAGAGTACGCTAAATATCTGAAGGAAGTGGTTTCTACAAAAATGAAGTTGTGGGACCTTGAGACTATCTAGATAAACGAGGAATGCTCTATAGTTTTACAACGCAAGATGCCTCCCAAATGTAAGGATCCTGGGAGCTTCGTCATACCTTGTACCATTAGAGGAGTATGCCTGAACAAAGCATTGTGTGATATGTGGGCAAGCGTCAACCTAATGCTGCTGTCTATTTTTCATATGTTAGGCATGAAGAAGCTTAATGAAACATATATAACCCTTCAATTGGGTCCATGAAACAACCATGTGGGTTTGGAGGATGTTCTAGTAAAAGTTGACAAATTTGTGTTTTGTGCAGTCTATGTGGTGTTGGACATGGAAGCTATTAGTGATGTACCTCTGATCCTAGGAAGACCTTGACTAGTAGGACCTTAATAGATGTCCACGAAGGTGAACTGATTCTAAGAATTAATGAAGACAGTGTGGCCTTTAATGTGTTGAAAAAGATGGGATATGCAAATGATGAAGGAGGAGCATGCTACATGCTAGATGCCATTGAAGAACTTGTACTGAAATTGTAACAACAAGTGGCACTAGACCCTGAAGTAGCTGAGACTTTTCTTTTGAAGAAAAAAAGAGAAGAAAGTGATGAGGAAACCTGGCCGGGGTGCAACGAATGGAGATAACTGGAAGTAGAACATGTGTCTATTGTGGATATAGGAGGATCAGTTCATAGACCTTCGTGGCACAAGTTCTTTGATTTACAATTGACTGGTAAGTTACTTAAATCATCGTTGGAGGAACCACCAAAGAAGCTAATGCTAAAACCATTGCCCTCTCATCTGAAGTACGTGTTTTTACAAGATGATACTTTCCTGCTTAAAATTTCAGCATCATTATCACCTTTAGAAGAGGAGAAATTGCTAAGAGTATTGAGGGAGCATAAGGGAGCCTTTGGATGGACTATAGCTGATATCCAAGGGATATGCCCCTTTGATTGTATTCATAAGATCTCTGTAGATCCTAAGAAGAAAGCGGTGGATCAACCTCAGAGAAGGTTGACACCCAGTTAAATGACACAGTGAGAGAAGAGATAATCAAGATGTTAGAGATGGGAACCATTTTCCAAATTGCTGATAGCGAGTGGGTAAGCCCAATTCATGTGGTACCTAAGAAGGGAGGATTGTTTGTACAACCTAATGAACTCGATGAATTAATCCCTATAAGATTGATTACTGGACATCGAGTTTGTATCAACTTCAGGAAGCTGAACGATGCAACTCGAAAAGATCATTTTTCCCTACCATTTATCGACCAGATGCTAGAAATATTGAGCGGTCATGAATTCTAGTGTTTTCTAGATGGGTATTCTGGCTATTACCAGATACATATTTCCTATAAGGACCGCATGAAAACAACATTCGTCCTTATGGAACATTCGCATACAACCACATGCCTTTTGGATTATGTAATGCGCCAGCAACATTTCAAAGGTGCATGATGTCACTTTTGCAGACATGGTGGAGGACTTCCTAGAAATTTTCATGGATGATTTTTCAGTCTTTAAAGACAATTATGTTGATTGTTTGGATAATTTGAGTAAGGTGCTTAAACGTTGTGAATAGACCAACCCCGTGCTTAGTTGGAAGAAGTTTCATTTCATGGTCACTAAAGGAATCGTGTTATGTCACAAAATATCGAAGAAAGGAATGGAAGTGTATAAAGCAAAGATTGTGGTCATAGAGATGTTGCCACCTCCCACGAACTTGAAGACGCTACGAGCCTTTCTTAGCCATGCAGGATTTTATAGGAGGTTTATAAAGGACTTTTCTAAGATTTCTAGACCTCTGTCCGAGTTGCTTGCGAAGGATGTGCCTTTTGCATTTTGGAGAAGAATGCAAGCAGGCATTCAACACATCAAAGCAAATGTTGATAACAGTCCAATTCTGGTAACGCCAGATTAGAACAAACCTTTTGAGCTGATGTGTGATGCAAGTGATACGGCAGTTGGAGCAGACTTGGGACAACGAGTGGACAAAATCTTTAAACTGATCTATTATGCCAGTTGCACCCTCAATAGTGCCTAAAGGAATTACGCGACCATGGAGAAGGAACTCTTAGCTGTGATTTTCGCATTTGACAAGTTTAGATCATACTTTGTAGGGTCTAAAGTCACTGTTTTCACTGACCATGCAGCTTTGAAGCCTCTACTGGCTAAGAAAGACTCCAAGCCGAGATTGTTGAGGTGGATTCTACTCTTACAAGAGTGTGATGTGGAAATTAAAGATAAAAAATGGTCTGAGAACCAGGTGCCTAACCACCTGTCAAGGTTAACACTGATTGAAGAAGAGCAAGCTACTGAGATTAAGGAAAGCTTTCCTGATGAACATCTTTTTGCGGTCTCTGTAGTTGCTCAAGTTGAATCACGACCCCAACCTGGACAAGTTACATCAAAAGTGGAAAAGGTGTACCATTGGTTTGAAAATATCATGATTTATCTTGCAGGAAGATACCTACCACCAGAATTCATGAGCTATAACAAGAATAAGTTCTTTACAGTCTTGAAGCATTACAACTGGGACAATCCGTACTTATACAAGATGTGTGTTGATAACATTCTGAGAAAATGTGTCCCTGATGATGAGATTCCAATTATTTTGGAATATTCCTATTCAAGAGAAGTGAGAAGACATTATGGGCCTGACGAGACAACCGCTAAGGTATTGCAGTGTGGATATTACTAGCCAACAATTTTTAAGTCTGCTTACGTGTTTACAAGAGCTTGTCATTCCTGCCAAATGACAGGTAATATTTCAAAAAAGTATCTTTGAGTTGGAGTTATTTGATGTAGGGGGGATTGATTTTTTTGGACCTTTTACATCGTCAAAATCTAATCATTACATCCTGGTAGCAGTCGACTCCAGTTACTAAGTACGTATGTACTTACCTCTTTCTTTATTGTTCCCAAGGTATTGTAGGTTGTTTTCAAGGCCACTGAGGAGTGAAACCAGGGATGATGCAGCTGAAGTCTGTTATTCTTATTCTGTTGTAATTTGGGTATAGACTCTCCAATCTTTGTAATGATAGAAATCAGTGGTTGAGTTTGTGGATATCAAGGTGTAATGGATTTATTGTATTTGACGGGTATAATAAAGTCTTTTGATGGTGTATTAGATGCATCATGTGTTGCTTTCGATCATTGTGTTAGTCATTTTAGTTGCCCGTAAATCGTTATGTTTTCCGCCTTGTTCTGTGATGTTTGTCTACGTAAGGCTTCCGTATATAAATAGATTAAATTTTAATTATATGTGTGTTGGGCGTTCTTTTCCAGATAAGGACTCGGTATCTGGGATAGAGGTGTCACAGATGGTATCGGAGCGCAAAGTAACACCGCTGCATAGGATTTAAACTCTTAAGAGGTGGTCTAGTTGTGTTTAGATACGTAAGATGAGAATCATGGAGTTAGACCCTTTTATGCGTTGACCCCCCTAAGTTAGTTTTGTCAACAATGAATCCTCTAAGGTTGGAATCTCTAAACCAAATCATTTCACCTAGGACTAAGTGTAATTAATTCCTTTAAGTAAAGCTTTGGGATTGAAGTCTTAAGCTTACACCCTTGAGTTGAGGTCCGATCCTCATGGTTGGATTTTCTTTACACTCTCTATTGTGATATCTCCAATTTCTTTTACACCTCAATATCTAGGCCTAATTTGAGTTGGCCGGACTTTGTAGAGAATGATGTCTGACTCAACTCTACAAATCATCCACTTTCTCTTTTCACCGTTACTAGGGGTGTAATCGAGTCGAGTCGATACTTTCTAGGGCTCGAGCTCGAGCTGAAAACTCGGCTCGAGCCCGAACGAGTCCTAAAAAAACAAGATTGAACTCGACTCGCTAAGTACTCGATATAGCTCGACTCAGCTCGTAAGCTCGATTAATTTCCTAAAATTCATTTAATTTTTAATGAAATATGGCAAGATCGAGCTCGACTCGTCTGATACTCGACTCGAATAATATTTTTTAATTATGAAAAATAATATTTTATAATAAATTTAATTAATTAAATAATTATTTAATCAAGCTCGATTAAGCTCGCGAGCTACTCGATTAATATGTTTTAAAACTCGAGCTCGACTCGGTTAATTATTCGAGTAGCTCGACTCGAGATCGAACTCGAAAAAAACCGAATCGATTCGATCTCTCTTGCGAGTCGAAAGACGGTGAGTATCTCACGATTAGCCATTTCCGTTTTACACCATAACCGTTACTTGATTTGTTGTGTATCAAAACCCTTTTGGCCTAATGTAACACTCCAAAATGTTGGGTTGTACAACTACAAAAAGCGATTTTCTTTATATTATTGTTTGCCACACAACAAAAGAAGTGTTGCTATATACTTTTAGTCAAATGAGCGTGGCAAAAGAGTCTAACCAAGTGTTATTAGCCACACTTATTTTTGTATGTATGGCAAAACTAGTGTAGCAATAGAGTATTTTTTTTGTAGTGGTAATTGAGACATACCTTATACCATTTTGTTAATTGTATAAAAACTAACGGTGAATAACATAAAATGGAAATGTGTATATACAGAAATGAATGGAAACCTATTAAAAAAATATTTTTTATAATTGTCCCTCTATACCCTCAAAAAAAAATTGTCCCTCTAGCTACGTCGTCACATAGGTTGAAGGTACGCTATAGGAATGACAAATGACGGTATAAATAAATACAAATATAATTTTTTATGAATATTTATACTTATATATATCCACACGTTACATTGGTTAACTTAAGAAAAAAAAATTGAAACGAAGAATTCGTGAAAAAGATTAGTAGACTCCCAAAAAAAAACGCCATGTAAGAAACATGCTCTTACCCTGTTGACTCTTTCCTAAATAATTCATAAATTGTTGGTAATTTAAGTATTACCATGTTTATTTATGTAATCGGGGTTTGGTACAAAGATGTGTGAACTCGGAATGCTATAATATGAGTTTGGAGGTACGGAGTGTACACTCATATAAGTATCTACGAGTTTACGGATTTAAATGATCAAGTATAGTTCGGGAAAATCACTTAAAGGACTGAAAATCCACTTAAAGGACCAAAATTCAGAATTTGGAGAAGCAGATAGTTATCCGTATGGATAAGAATCTATCCGTACGGATGAAAGGCTGAAACAGTGAAAACTTTGATACTGTGATATATCCGTCCGGATGATAACTTCATCCGTACGGATGCGGTCCGAAATTCTGAAATGGTGTGTCTTTTCAGTCCTTTTCAACTGTTTATGTATATAACTTATTTCCAAAGGTTGCATACATAAAAGGTCGGTTTTTCCATCTATATTTAAGATTTTTTTTTGAGTGCTTTAAACATATAGAAAAGAGAACCACATTCATCTTTGAAAGTAAAAACACCTTAAACTATCTCCAAGAGTAATCTTTATCTTTTGTGCCTAAATTTGAAGAGAAAACGTAGTCTTATCTCACAAAAGTATTTGTGTCACCCTAGGCATTCAGTAAGGGGCAAATAACTTTTGTAGGAAAGTGTTTACATGATTCTACGTTCATATCAAGCAAACCATTTTCTGCGTTTTTAGTTTTCCTGCGGTTTTGACATTGTTGTTGTTTTCCAAACCTCAATCTCTCTAACAATCTACAATAGTTATTTGTTTAACAATGTCAAGTGTCAAGGAGATGACTGCAAATTTTGGGAAGTTGGAAAAGTTCGATGGAGTCAATTTTCGAAGATGGCAAGAAAGATGCATTTTCTGTTGACTACTTTGAAGGTGGTGTATGTACTAAGTACACCGATGCCGGAAGTGTTGGAGGACGGACCTCTGGAAGAGTTGAGGAAGAAGAACAAGTGGGAGAATGATGACTACATTTGTAGAGGCCACATTCTAAACAAAGATGTCCGATGCTCATTCGATATTTACCAAAATGTTGAATCGCCAAAGAACTTTGGGATTCTTTAGAATCAAAATACATGGATGAAGATGCATCTAGTAAAAGTTCTTGGTTGGTAACTTCATGAAATATAACATGGTTGATTCACGTTCGTAATGGAGCAAGACAATGAACTTCTTCGCATTTTGGGTCAATTTGCACAGCATAAAATGGAAATGGATGAGTCTATTTCTGTTTCTAGTATAATTGATAAATTGCCACCCTCTTGGAAATATTTTAAACATTTTCTAAAACATAATAAAGAAGAATTATCTCTGGTAGAACTTGGTAGTCACTTGCGTATAGAGGAATCCATAAGGGCGCAAGAGAACGGTAAAACCAAGGGTAAAGAGGTGATGGATTCGACTTCCATAAATATGGTGGAAACCGGGGAAAGTTCTCAAAAGAACCAGAAGCAAAGAAAAGGGCAATCATCTAAAAACAACGGCAAAGATGCCAACAAGAAACCGAAAGGTGCTTGTTGGGTTTGCGGGAAAGTTGGGCATTTTAAGGCTGATTGTCGATTTGGCAAAAATCAGAAAGGGCCAAACAACAGTTCGGGGCAAGGGTCTAAGGACCAAGGTGCTCCTAAACATCAAGTTCAGAATATTGTTTGTGGATTTAATTCGGATATGAATTATGTACCACTGATTTCTGAGGCATTTTATGTGCAGGATGATGATGTTGCTTGGTGGATTGCCTCGGGTGCGACAAGGCATGTCTGCAGGATCAATGTTGGTTTAAAGATTATGAACCTGTTAACGCTGGATCCATGCTTTTTATGGGAAACGAGTCAAAAGCCGCCATCCGTGGAAGAGGAACTGTTGTTTTACCTTTTAGTTCTGGCAAATTTGTAACTTTAAAACATGTACTATTTGTTCCGGGGATCCGGAAAAACTTAGTTTTAGGAAGTTTGTTATGTAAAGATGGTTTTAAACAAGTCTTTGAGTCTGACAAATACATTTTAAGTAAGTGTGGTGTATTTATAGGATTTGGTTATCTTTATAATGGTATGTTTATGCTTAACATTCAGCATGATGTTGTGAATAATGTTTGTATGAATCATGAAGTTAATGTTTCTGTTTTATGGCATGCTCGGTTAGGACATGTTCATTACAAACGTATGTTATTAATGTCTAAACATGATTTAATTCCATCTTTTGATATGAATGTAAATAAATGTGATACATGTATGTTGAACAAAATTGTTAGACAACCTTTTCATAGTGTTGAAAGGTCGTCTTCAGTTTTGGATCTTGTCCATAGTGATCTATGTGACTTTTGTGCTACACCTTCTTTTGGCAACAAAAGATATGTAGTGACTTTTATAGATGATTGCACTCGGTTCTGTTATGTGTTTTTACTTCATTCTAAAGATGAGGCAATCGATAAATTCAAAATCTATAAAAGTGAAGTTGAGTTGCAATTAACCTCTAAAATTAAAAAGTTGCGTACCGATCGAGGTGGTGAATACTTTGATCCAACCTTTTTCGGGTCATGTGGGATTATACATGAGGTTACGGCACCTTACACGCCACAGCAAAACGGTATAGCGGAAATGAAAAACCGTACTCTTAAAGAGATAGTTAATTCCATGCTATCTTACTCAGGTTTGAGTGACGGATTTTGGGGAGAAGCCATGTTAACGGCTTGTTATTTGTTGAATAGAGTTCCTAATAAAAGGAATCCTATTACCCCATATGAACTTTGGTTCAAAAAGAAGCCAAACTTGAGGTATCTACGAGTTTGGGGATGTAGGGCTGTTGTAAGGCTCACCATGCCTAAGATTAAAACCTTGGGTGAGAGAGGCATTGATTGTATATTCATTGGATATGCTATGCATTCCAAGGCTTATAGGTTCTATGTTATAGAGCCTAATGATTCAGTTGCTATTCATTCTGTGATTGAATCAAGAGATGCTATCTTTGATGAAAATCGGTTTTCGTCTATACAAAGACCGAAGGATATAACTCATATTAATGTTAGAGTGGAGAACAATAATGATGTCAATTCTCAAGATGAGCCTTTGGAGCTTCGTAGAAGCAAAAGGGCTAGGAAAGCAAAATCTTTTGGATCCGACTATCAAACTTATTTGGTAGAAGGAACAAGAGATGAAGTAGGATTCTAATATTCATATTGTTATAATATTGATGAGGATCCTAAGACGTTTAAGGAGGCTATGGAGTCTCGAGACGTGTCATTGTGGAAAGAAGCTGTCAATGATGAGATGGATTCCATAATGGGAAACAACACGTGGATCCTTGCGGATCTTCCACGTGGTTGCAAACCTTTGGGTTGCAAGTGGATCTTTAAAAGAAAGATGAAATTTGACGGCATTTGTCGGCCAGCGGTATAAAGCCGATTGGTAATTCAAGGCTTTTGCATGAAGGAAGGTATTGATTATTTTGATACCTATGCACCGGTTGCTAGAATCTTCACAATAAGATTGTTGATTGCATTGGCAGCAATTAACAATCTGGTAATCCATCAAATGGATGTTAAGACGGCGTTCTTAAATGGATATTTGGAAGAAGAAATTTATATGAAACAACCAGAAGGTTTTGTTTTGCCAGGAAATGATCATAAGGTTTGTAAGCTTGTTAAATCATTGTATGGTCTTAAACAAGCACCTAAACAATGGCATCATAAATTTGATGAAGTTATCTTGTCTCATGGATTTATGATTAATCAATCAGACAAAATACATATAGCGAATTTGACAATACCGGTAATGGTGTGATAATTTGCTTATATGTTGATGACATGTTGATCTTTGGAACCAACCAAGATCAAGTTGACCTTTGCAAAGCATTTTTTTCATCAAGTTTTTCTATGAAAGGCATGGGGGAGGCGGATGTGATTCTAGGAATCAAGATAAAATGGAGTGACAAAGGGTTCTCTTTGACACAATCTCATTACATTGAGAAAGTGTTGAAGAAGTTCAATTGTAAAAACTCCACTCCAGCTAATACTCCCATGGATCCTAATGAGAAACTCATGCCTAATACGGGAAATCCGATATCACAACTTGAGTATTCTCGGGTAATAGGATGTTTGATGTATGCTATGACTAGCACACGTCCGGATATTGCTTATGCGGTTGGAAAGCTAAGGTGTTTACGAGTAATCCGAGTAGTCATCATTGGCGTCGCGGTAACTCGTGTGCTAAGGTATCTTAAGTTGACCAAGGATTTTGGCTTGACTTATGTGGGACATCCTTCGGTAATAGAAGGATACTCAGATGCTAGTTGGATATCCAATGTAGAGGATCATTCTTCTACTAGTGGTTGGGTGTTTTTACTTGGAGGAGGTGCCATTTCATGGGCTTCCAAAAAGCAAACATGTATTACTAGATCGACTATTGAGTCCGAGTTTGTTGCCTTAGCTGCAGCCGGAAAAGAGGCTGAGTGGCTTAGGAATTCGATTTATGAAATTCCATTGTGGCCGAAACCAATATCACCCATTTCTATCCATTGTGATAGTGCTTCTACCTTGTCTAAAGCTTATAGTCAAGTGTATAATGGTAAGTCGCGACACCTGGGCGTTAGACATAGCGCGGTTCGTGAGTTGATCACTCACACGGTGATTTCGGCTGTGTTTGTGAAATCTCAACATAACTTAGCTGATCACTTAACAAAAGGATTGGCTAGAGACTTGGTACAAAAGTCTGTTATCGGGATGGGTTTACAACTCATTTGAATCTTGGTGATAGGATACTCAATTCCCTTCTAATACAATGTTAGAGGCAGAATTCAACGTGGAAGGTCTATTATCTAGATTTGAGCACATGATATTATCCCGAGGTATGTGCTATTACCTGTAAGTTAAGGATGAATGGATTCTTCATAATGAGTCTTTGACAAAGTGTTATTGCAGGTGCACGATTATATAAAGGTTCACCTATATGAGTATGAAGTTTGGCCGCTTCAAGAAAGTTCGAGAGTTGGCTTTCTATATGCTCATGAATGGATATGGACACAAGGCCTGAATAATTAGTGTCAAGAATAAGCTTTTGGAGTTATATTAACTTATATGTATGTTATCTTCATGTATTCAAAACGTGTAAAGGGGTTCAATGCTTAGACACACCCTAATACTCGAATATTTGAAATGTGTAATTTTACTAAGTGATAATTCAATCTTCGTGAAATTATCATTGATGCATGAGTTGCTATGTTTTGACTGTTATTAAGCTAAACCAAGGATTACACTTAAATGGGGGAGGATTGTTGGTAACTTAAGTGTTACCATGTTCATTTATGTAATCGGGGTTTGGTACAAAGATGGGTGAACTCGGAATGCTATAATATGAGTTTGGAGGTACGGAGTGTACACTCATATAAGTATCTACGAGTTTACGGATTTAAATGATCAAGCATAGTTCGGGAAAATCACTTAAAGGACTGAAAATCCACTTAAAGGACCAAAATTCAGAATTTGGAGAAGCAGATAGTTATCCGTATGGATAAGAATCTATCCGTACGGATGATAGCTATCCGTACGGATAAGAATCTATCCGTACGGATGAAAGGCTGAAACGGTGAAAACTTTGATACTGTGATATATCCGTCCGGATGATAACTTCATCCGTACGGATGCGTCCGAAAATTCGAAATGGTGTGTCTTTTGATCCTTTTCAACTCATTTATGTATATAACTTATTTCCAAAGGTTGCATACATAAGAGGTCGGTTTTTCCATCAACATATAAGATTTTTTTTTGAGTGCTTTAAACATATAGAAAAGAGAAGCACATTCATCTTTGAAAGTAAAAACACCTTAAACTATCTCCAAGAGTAATCTTCATCTTTTGTGCCTAAATTTGAAGGGAAAACGTAGTCTTATCTCACAAAAGTATTTGTGTCACCCTAGGTAGGCCTGTAAACGAGCCGAACCCTACCGAACCCTGGCAGGGTTCGGCTCGGCTCGGTATGTTCGAACCTTAGGCTCGGCTCGGCTCGAAATGGCCGAGCCTTATATTTTCATTATTCGGCTCGGGTTCGGTCTGGTATTTGGGGAAAAAAGCTCGGCTCGGTTCGGCTCGAACATGTCGAACCGTTCGAACATGTTCGGCTCGAACTGGGTTTTTAAAAAAAATCAGAACATGTTCGGCTCGAACTGTATATGAATTTATGATATCCGAGCCGAACATGTTCGAACATGTTCGGCTCGACCACCGAATATCTAATTTGTAAGGTTCGGCTCGAAGTTCAAACCCACGAAACGAGCCCGAATCGAGCTTTTTCGAGCCAAATACTCCGGATCGAATCGAATACTTAGGTTCATTTACAGCCCTAACCCTAGGCATTCAGTAAGGGGCAAATAACTTTTGTAGAAAAGTGTTTACATGATTCTACGTTCATATCAAGCAAACAATTTTCTGCGTTTTTAGTTTTCCTGCGGTTTTGACATTGTTGTTGTTTTCCAAACCTCAATCTCTCTAACATAAATAACCCTTATCCTAACCCATTAGCACATCATTCATCATTCTCCATTTATCCCCTCTGCCACCAACTTAATTATCTTATTATGAAATTATGGCTCACCAAACTTAATTTCACTCATTAAACTCCGGCTTCAATCATATTACTAAAAGGCAATTTATATATATACAAATGCCATAAATACAATGTCTAAAGAACCAACACAGTTGAACCCTGGTTTCCATCAATCAAAAATAAAAATAAAAAATAAAACAACAACAACAATGAAAAAAACACTTCTTTTCAAAATTTAATTTCAACAAAAAAGAAACATGGCTAATAAAGTCAAATGACAAAGGTTTATGGGAATATCTTCCTTAAACCTAGCGGATTACTTTCTTAGATAGAACAATATATAAGATGTTAATGTAAGGGTATCTTCCTAATAGAGCCATAAAGAGCTGCAATGTAATTTACCTAATCTGTTTTGATACCATCTCCTGGGTCCTAAAAAGGTTGTTCATCTCTAGAAAGATTAGTAATATCCTCCGAAATAGTATCCTTATCACCTCAATCACCTTAAAACATCGGGTGAAGATTAATCACGACTGCTCCTGGGTACCTTCTAGCATATTGCTATTCTTCTTTGCTACTCCTTAATTCTTACAAATATGTGAATCTTTGCGCGTAGATCCAAAAAACGTCTGGAGAGTTCATTGATTTTACATTGAGAACTTCAGTCTAAAATACATCTCTTGAACTTCTTCATACTGATCTTCAAAACATAAAGATGCATCTAAAGATGAGTCATTTCAATGACGATAGCTTTGTTTTTCACGTTGTAGCTTAAAACATGATTGAAAACGACATCCACAGAATATTATCATTGATTATTCAACAGTAAACCATGATAATTCATCTGTAGTATATTGTCAACATACGGAAAGTTTTTTTAAGGATAAGTAATGAACGAAAAACAAAAAGTAAAATAATAGTACTTGATAATGAACTAAAAACAAAAAGTAAAATATAATAGTACTTGATAAAAAAAGGGCCAAAGACCCAAAAGTACACAAAACGGACTTATTGGACTTATAAGGACAAAAAAGAATCTGTTGGACTTATAAGGACAAAAATTAGATAGATAGACTCAAATACCCTTAATGAAAAAAAAAATAAAAAAAAGGGGAAAAGAGGTGCTATTTGGGTTTTTTTTTTTTTTTTTTGGTTTCAGGCGTTCAGTTTTTTTTTTTTTTTTTCAATGACCACCCCCGATACATTGACCACCGCGATTCAATGACCACCGCGACGTATTGACCACCCCGATGCATTGACCACCTCGATGCAATGACCATCCTGATGCATTGACCACCGCGACGCCCGATGCGATGACCATCGCGATGCAGAGACACCGCTATGAAGTGACACCGCTATGTAGAGACACGGCGATGACACCTCGATGAAGTGATACAACGACGTAGTGACCACCCATGATGCAGAGACACCTCAATGAAGTGACACCACGATGCATTGACCACGCCAGATCCATTGATCACCTCGTCGATGACCACCTCCGATGCGAGAGACACCACGATCGCGGTGACCAACCCCAGATGCGAGACACCGCGATGCGGTGACCACCTCCGATGCGAGAGACATCACGATGTTATAACATTTGACGATGCGCAGAGACATCACGAATAAGAGACACCGCGATGAAGTGACATCGCGATGTTAGAACATTTGACGATGCAGAGACACCGCAATGCAGAGAAACCGCATTGCAGAGACACCACGATGAAATGACACCGCAATGCAGAGACACCGCGATGAAGTGACACCGCATTGCAGAGACACCACGATGAAGTGACACCGCAATGCAGAGACGCCGCATTGCAGAGACATCGCGATGTTATAACATTTGACGATGCAGAGACACCGCGATGAAGTGACACCGCGATGCAAAGACATCGCGATGTAGAGACACCGTGATGCAGTAACCACCCCCGATGCAGAGACGCCGCATTGCAGAGACACCTCGATGAAGTGACGTCATATTGTATCAATTTATGCAGTGACATCATAATGTATCAATTTATTCCGTGACGTCTTATGGTATCGATTTATGCAGTGACGTCTTACAATGACGTCTTATTATATCGATTTATGTAGTGACGTTTTATGGTATCGACGGCGCGCGATGGCGTCTTATTGTATCGATTTATGCAGTGGCGTCTTATTATATCGATTTATGCAGTGACGTCATGCAGTGACATCATGCAGTGACGTCATGCAGTGACATCATGCAGTGACCTCATGCAGTGACATCATGCAGTGACCTCATGCAGTGACGTCGTATTATATCGATTTATGCAGTGACGTCATGCAGTGACATCATGCTGTGACGTCTTATTATATCGATTTATGCAATGAAGAAAATCCAACGGAAATTTCATCAAATATTTACACAAAATTCTAGGGTAAACATGAAGACAAAAATTTCATATACCATTCACCATTAAGCCATTGCTAACCTATGTTGCCATTTTGACCACCAGAACCACCACCACTTCTTGCAAAGCTTAGTAAGGGAGGCCACCGAAGATGGTTCTGAACTTGTGAGGGTGGCCTTATAAACTTGTACCAAAAGAACCATGTCCTCCTGAACAACCCTTTTAGTGGATAAATTTATTCTACGTCTGTGACAAGGATTTTTCTATTTTAATTATTTCCCTTCCATTTTCTTGAAAGTAGTAAATCCGCAACCAAAAATTACAACAACAGCACAAAACAATGCACAGGCTCTGCAATGCCAAGACCCAAGAAAACACTTATATGATTCTTGATTCTACCAAAGAGGCATCATATAAGTGTTTTCTTGGGTCTTGGCATTGCAGAGCCAAGAAAACACTTCAATGATGCATCGGGGGTGGTTACTGCATCACGACCCAAGAAAACACTTCTTGATTCTTGATTCTACCAACGTCAAATTTTATTTTATTTTTTTTATTTTTTTATTTTTTTTGCACCACAAAGAAATGAATGGTCCTGTAGCATTAGTCCACTAATTCATGTAGCACTAGCCCATGCATGGTTCTGTCTAGTTAGAGTATCACAAACGGGTAATTCTTCAATGGTAACTCCATTTGTGGAGTAGACACATGTGGATGAATCAGAATCACACAATTTAAATTTGATTTAAAACTTTGTGCTCCAGATTCATCCACATATTTTTACTCTAAGAAATTATGTCGGTCCATTAATTAAGCCTGAGTAATTTCCTTTCCCGTAACAGTGATCTTATAGGAATATGCTAATTTTATTTATTGATTATTTAAAAGGATTTTTAATTCGATTAAAACTCACTTTGATGGGACGGTGAGACTAAAGCTAAAACCAGGTCAATTCGATTTCGGTATCTCTCGACCTATAAAAGCAATGCTTTATTCCATCATAAAGCATACGAAATAAAACTAACATATCATGGTTTTAGGCAAAGAGAGAGATATCAGAATCTTCGTCAAGGCGACAACAACATCATCATAGCAAAACGGAGCAGAAATCGGATATAGGGAACGATCCTGATGATTTCTTCCGCCATTCAGGTATTCTGAATCTATTGTTTTATCTAACTTGTGGTATCAGAGGCAACTTATAATCGTTGTTATTCGACATGTTGATCGATCAACATTAATCGTTATTTGAATAATTATGTCAATGTTTGAATGAAATATTCATAGATCGAATCTAGTTGTTTAGTCGGCATATATATTGAATGTGTTGAAATAGCTTCCCGTTTAGACGAATACCTTTCACGGTTTCATGATGATATACATTCATTTATTTCGCTAAATGTCCAGAAGGCTGATAAAGGGAACTTAGGGAAGGACTAATAATAATAATAATAATAATAATAATAATAATAATTTGTTTGTGAGGAACGTGAAAAAGAGGCTTTGTTTTGCCAATTAATCATGGGGTAATATATGTATATAGCCTGTGTGTATATATGTGTTGGACCGACATAGGATAAAATTTGGATAAGCTTAAGACTGACCACAATGGTTAGATTTTAACTCTCCCCAAATGTGATATAGAGACTTTTACCCCAATGAGGGACCAGGAATTTTTTCCTGGTGGGGGCTAAATTAAAAAAAAAAATGTTTAAAAGAATGAAATCAGGTTTTGAACTAATGACCTCATATATAGCAATGATACTTCTAACCAGTTGAGCTAAACAAGCAATTACACTAGAATTTGCCTGAAATAATATACATACACAATACCAAATATTATTATATGGGTATTTTAGTAACTTCGCACGAAAATTTGACTAGGGCCATGCACCCCCCTCTTTTACATTGGGTCCGTCCCTGCTTTACCCACCCTCAAGCCCACAATAACACTCGGCCAAACCCTTTATCCCTAAAAGAAAATTAAGCCTCACCTAAAAAATAATGTGTCTATTAATATGAACGGTACACAATTCCTCTCTCCCCCACTCACCAAAATCATTTCAGCGGCAAAACTTTTTCATTGTAGCGCCAAAAAAAAAAGATGTAAAGTACAGTTCTGAGTGCAGACATCCAAAATTGAAGCTTTGCTCCGTCAAGAAAAAAAATTGAAGCTTTGTTGTAGAAGAAGAAGAGAAATCAATTGTTCATCCAGTTGAGGTATGCATCTATGTAAAATGGAGGTTCTGTGTAAAATCCAATTGAGGTATGCATCTGTTCATCCAATTGAGAATCGATTGTTCATCCTTCTATCTTGTTTGTTCCAGTTTTGTAATGTTAGATGCTATATGTCTTGTATGCATCTGTGTAAAATGATTAGGTCTTGATATGTATATACATCAGTAGAAGTAAAATCCCCAAGCCCCAAATTTGTTGTTAGCAAGCAGGGCCAATTTCTTTTATATTGTGGGATGGTTTTGATTGATTGGAAAGGTGGTACATTTACTCTAAAATCTTAACCATACAGAAACCAAGAGGAAACGTTTCATTTTTTTTTAGAAGAGAGGAAGTATATAGATAGGTGCTTTATTCATTATGCTGCCTGCATTTTCACACATTCTGTTATAAATCTGTGGCCTTTGTTCATTAGGCTGTGTTCTGTCAAGACTTCTTTCCTTTTTTTAACTAGATGTATATTTGTTGATCAACTCAAGTTGATATCATTTGATAACTAGTTGGATTCAGTCATTAAATGACAATCCCAGAGCTTCCAGATTCAGAAGATTGCCAATTTCTTCTGACATGGTGCATGTAATTAATAACAGAAAACAAGGTGTTCATGAGAAAAATTAATAAAGAAAGTTTTCACAATAGCCATGGCAGGCCGAAAGTCATGCCGAATTTCAGTTTCATTAATTACTTGTACCAGCAAAACTTGTTGTGAAAATGAAAAAAAAAAAAGATGACTAAATCTAAGTTTTGTGAAGTCTAAATTTGACTAAACATACCGTGTATCTATATAGTGAGTGAAGAAAAAAAGAAGAAGAATTAAAGTTTTACATTTACATATTGATGAAGGAATTAAGCAACTCTACCTGCAATATAGTTAGAGGTAAGATCCAACCATTCAAGATTTGTTAGATTCCCGATCTCTTTAGGAATTGTACCTGGGACAAATTAATTTACCTGTCAAATGGTTGGAACAAAAGAAGGGATACAAAATTAAAGGCAGAACAAGAATCACTAGTTTCTTCATCTTTGAGCTTAACAATATGTAACTGTCTTTACTCTTTGTTCGATTTCTATTTAGTTTGTAGCTAATATTCAGCATGCCAATACTTTGTTATTGTTCTATCAATGATGGTTATTTAAGGCATATTAATTGTTAGTAATGCATACTGTTATTTGAGGTGCAATGTGTTAACAATAATCGGTGTTATGTGTATAGGTTCAATGGATCCATTTCGGCCACCTTTTCAACCTAACTTGCTTCCAGTTCATCTCAATATAAATGATCTGTTAGATATTTTTTTCATAAATAAATATTTTAAGTCGTTTCCATATGTGTTGCCGTACGGATCAGAATCATCAGATAACACGCATCAGTTCATGAAGAGTTTCATGCATTTTGAATGCGACTTTTTCGATTCATGTTTTGAATCAAGCACCCTACATGCGAATGGTGATGTCCCTTACCCTTTCATGTAAGAATACATCAGTTCGTTTATAGGGTTCCTTCAGTCTATAAGAAGGCACAGCATGCAAACGAATTTTACGTAGTTTCAAAAAGCATCATCAGACAAAAAACTCGAGTGTCATCGGGTTTGATTCAAACAAGTCACTGTTTGAATCAAACACCATCCATTGTATCCTGAGAGAGATTTTCGTTTGAATCCCTAAGTGACATATCGTGTGGGACGAAACATCTCTTAAAAGACAACGCTTTGCGTGCCTTGGAGTTTCTACATTCTCTGTCAAATTCTTAAAGTTTCAATTTTTTCCAACATGATCCACCGACACAAGAGTCTACAATGTATTAAAATCTCACTTTATTTTCACAAAATTGTTGTTACACATTCAATGATATAGGGTGTTATCGGAGTTGATTGTTTTATAGGGTGTTGAAAAAAGTGAATCTGGAACGAAAGATAAATTAAATTGGGAGAGTACGTGTACCTACTATTGGCTGTTTTGACTTCCGTGTATGATTTACTCTCTCCGTTTATATTTAAATGTCGTAGTTGTCAAAACACATCTATTAAGGAGAGTGGTCAATGCTTTGACTTAACAACAAAATGACAATAACACCCCTTGAATATAATTAATGCAATATTTTCAATCACCCCTTAATAAATAAGGGTTGATGTAGAAAATTACAATAAATATTGCTTTGAAAATATAACTACGACAGATAAAAAGGAATTTTTGTTTTTGGCAACAACGACAGTTAAATAGAAACGGGTGGAGTATTATCTGGTGCATTATGTGTGGCATACATTGTTGTAAATTTTGATGGAACCCTAATTATAAATGGTTTGATTATTTAGTTCCATTATCGCTTCATGCAGGGCCGTCCCGGTGGAATCTGGGGCCTAAGGCCAAAATTATTTTTCAGGCCTCTTAAATTAGGACACTATTTATAATAGGACAAGAATAGATTATAACTATCTTTCATTCTTAAAATTGCAATAACAATTTAATAAACATTATCAATGTTCCAGAATGAGAATCCATATTCAAATTGTCAAATTGCAAATCATACGAATATAAATAAGCTAAATAGTAGTTCATATGAAATAATAAAAAAAAAAAACCTTGAATGCAAAATAGGCTAATAGCATAAGCTGCATAACCCGAAGCTTCAGAGATTTGGAACTTACCGGAGCCGGAGGGAGAAAGATTGTGAATTTGCAACTTTGGCTGTAGAATTTGGATGATATTTTTACCCCAATCTATATCCATCTTCATATTGGACAATACATTTCTAGATTTTACTTTTGATATGAAATTTGGAAGAAGAGAAGCCGAGTTTTCTTTTGGGAGGAATTTGGAAAGAACGAGCTTTGTTTATATGGATGGGAAATTAAGGAGCTGGATGGGTTTATCATTATGTTTTTTTATATTAAAATTACCAAAAAAATAAAAATAAAAATTTCGAACTCAGCAAATTTGAGTGAGTGAAGGAGCTAGGCTTATAATACCAAACTATATATGCAATTGGATTCAATTTTTGGGGGGCCTAAAATTTTTCTATTTTTGGTGGGCTCAAAGCAAAGGCCTGGTGGGCCTACCCACAGGGTCGGCCCTGGCTTCATGTATAATGATAAATGTATTTGTGTATCTTATTCTTTTGTTATTATGTGTATATTATGCGGAGACTATCAAATCAAACATAATTTATATCACATGTAAGATGAATAATCACATATAGTGCGTGGTATTCAATCATACAGAATGTATCAGTCTCATATCGATCATAATTTTGTCACATATAATGGAATTAATCATATTTTGTTAGTGATTATGTTATGACATGATGATGTATAAAAGGATTAGTCTCATACGAACAAAGTGACCAAATTTTTTGTAACAATAAAGATTGTGTTTTGATTGATAGTGGTTCATATAAAAGTTTTGACACGTCATAAAGTTTTGGCCTTTAAATTATTGAATTTTGCAAAGATTAGAAATATGTCTTATAATTGTGTCAAGTTTAGAGTATTGTCATAGTAGCTCAAATTCTTGACATATAAAGACTATTCACATTTTGTTTAGTGATTAGATCCTGGCATATTTATTCTATAAGTCTAGGCAATAGACATGTATACTTGAACCACTATTACATTGCACATGTTTATGTCAACACAAGGTTTAGTTGACCTATGTATGATTTCAATACTTGAATGTTAATGGTTGTTAAATGTTGGGTATAGCCACAACAACCTAACATAATGATGCACAAATGTTTTAATCACATTGTGAGAAGTGATTGAAAATTTATTGATATTCGTTTGAATTGACAAATGGTTCAAATTAAGGGATATATTAATTTAAGGAATGCATTGGTATTTGACCCTAGTTAGTTGGTATCTGCAAATTCTATGTTATATTAGATTGTCACTTTTTAGTTAATTAAGCCACATCAACTCAAAATATTGGCAAAGGGGTAATCTCAATTTGTTCATAAACTCTAATAATATTATTTCTGAGATTTTGATTGATGGTTTTGTAAAATTTATCTTGATGCTCCCTTTTGCTGAAAATCATCTTACCATCTCTCAATTTGTTCAAAAACTATAAAAAATATTGGTTCTGGGATTTTGATTGATGGTTTCATAAAATTTATCTTGATGCTCTCTTTGCTGAAAATCATCTTACCATCACAACAGAAAGGATTATGGAGTGTTTATTAAGAAGGTCAGGGATATCCACAGATACCTCGTTCGTCTTATTTACAAAAATATCACTCAATTATGTGTGGGTATCACGACATTCTGTGTAGAATTTATGGTGACTACCCACAGGAGCACCTTATTGTCTTGTGTATACCCTACTCTTATGTAAGTGTTATTTAGATTAGTCTCATTAAATATTTTGTATCTCAATTCAGCCACAAGAAGTACTTAGCTTCTTGAAATAATACATACAAACATTTGTGGACCTTTTAATGCTCCCACCTTTGGTGGAGAAAAGTGTTTTATCACTTTTATCGATGATTATTCATGTTATTGTTATCTATACTTGTTGTATAACAAATCTCAATATGTGGAGACTTTATAAATGTTCATAACTGAAGTCGAGAGACAACAAGATAGAAAAGTGAAAATCATAAGGTCGGATAGGTGGTGAGTTTATGGAAGGTATGACGAAACAGGACAACATCCTGGACCTTTTGCAAAACTTCTCCAAAAGCTTGGAATTATTGCTCAGTAACGCCTGGATAACCATGGCAGAATGGTGTAGCAGAAATGCAGAATCGTACGTATATGGAAATGGTTAGATCTATGATGAGTCATGCTGACTTTCTTATATCATTGTGGATGGATGTTTACGCACAACTGATTATATTTCAAATAAGGTTCCCAATAAGGCAGTTCCAAAGACACCTTTTGAACTGTTGAAAGAGTGGAAACCTAGTTTGAAACATCTCCTAGTTTGAAACATCTCCAAATATGGGGTTGTCCAGCTGAGGTTAGAATTTACAATACACAAGAAAAGAAATTGGACTTTAGAAAAGTTAGTGGTTACTTCATCGGTTACCCAGAAAAGTCCAAAGGATATAGGTTTTACTGCCCTAACCATAACATGAGAATTGTTGAAACCGGTAATGCTATATTCTATGAAAATGATGAAATCAGTGGGAGTGCTAAAATTCATGATGTGATGATAAAGGAAATAAGGGCACCTATCCCTCTTAACCTTGTTCCGAAAAGTATTGGAATCTTCCTGTTGTTGAACTGTTGAACAACGAAGAAAATCCAATAAATGATCAACAACTCCACGATGAGATTATCGCTAATGAAAATATTGATAAAGCACCACAGGAAACAACATTAGAGAGATCTGCCATTCCTAATTATTATATGCTTTACCAAGTAGAATATGAAGAAGGGACAAGTAAAGATTTGGTTTGTTTTCACAAGTCATTAAGGAAGTTAACTCTAGTAAGTGGATTGATGCCATAGTAGATGAATTGAAATTTAGATGAAATCAAGCATGGGACGTCGTTCAATTACCTTCAGGACAAAAACCAGCTGGCTATAAGTGGGTCTTCAAGACTAAGCGCGGCTGTAATAGTGATATTGAACGGTATAAAGTCCGATTTATTGCCAAATGTTTCAATCAGAAAGAAGACATTGATTAAAGAGACTTTTTCCCCTATTTCCAGGAAAGAATCCTTTAGAATCATCATTGTAGTAGCTCATTATGATCTCGAGTTACAGCAGATGGATGTGGAAACAGCCATTCTGATTGGAGACTTGAAAGAAGAAGTGTATATGCGTCAGCCTGAATGCTTCATTGTTGAAGGTCAGGAAGACATGGTCTGCAAGCTTATGACATCAACATATGGACTGAAACAAGCTTCGAGGCTATGGTGCTTAAAGTTTCATGAAACCATTGGTGTTTTCGTTTTCAATGAGAACACAATTGACCTTTGCATATACCTCAAGATCAGTGGGAGTAAGTTCATAATTTTGAATATGTATGTTGATGATATTTTATTGGCCAGCAATGATCTTGGTTTATTACATGAAAGAATGCATGTCTTTTCAATAACTTTGCAATGAAATACTTGGGTGAGGCTTCATATGCGTTAGGGATATAAATATTCCGTGACAGGGCACTTGATATTTTAGGATTGTCTCAAAAAGCCTATATTGATAAAGTTCTAGAAAGATTTGGCTTGATGACCTGATTTTCTAGTATTGTTCCACTGCAAAAAAAGGAGACAAGCTTGATCTTAAACAATGTCCATAGAATGTGTTGGAACGTAAAGAAATGGAAAAACACCCTTATGCTTCTCTTGTAGGGAGTTTACAGTATGAACAGGTTTGTACAAGACCTGATATTTGTTGGCATGCTGGGTAGATTTCAAAGTAATCTAGAATGGCTCATTGGAAAGGTGTTAAGAAAGTGCTGAGATACTTAAAAGGAACAAGGAATTGCATGCTCACATACGGAAACTCAGGACACCCACATGTGACTGGTTATTCAGACTCGTATTTTGGAGGATGTACTGACACCAGACTTTTACTCTTGGCTACGTGTATCTTCTACGTGGAGGTGACCTATCATGGAAAATTTAGAAGTCATAGTTGATTTACTCATCCACCATGAAAGCGGAGTGTGTGGCATGTTACGAGGCTGCAATTTAAGGGGCATGGTTGCGCAATTTTGTCTCTAACTTTAGAACTTTGTGCTTTGTCACTAAGCCATTCACTCTTTATTGTGACAATGAAACGACAACCTTTTTTTCTCTAAGCATGACATGATATCTAAGGGATCAAAATACATAGACCTTAAATATTTATTACTGAAGCAAGATGTTAGAAGAAATTCATTTGTCATTGAACACATAGGGACAAATCTTACGATTGCAAAGATATTCATGAAAGGACTACCCCAAATACATTTCAGAGACACACTGAAAGCATGGGTCTGGAGGATAGCTCCAATTATCGTGTTCTGCTATTTATTTTGTCCTTATGTTTGACATTTGTTGAGCTCCTAATGTTACTCTTCTACATTCATTATTGTTTTTTGTTTTCCATTGTGCACACACCTTATGAATGGATATATTATAATAGAAATTGTCTCTTGAAAAGACATAATGGGACCGTTATGTAATATACGATTATGGTCTACTTAAGATGGTTGTCAATGTTGTGGTACATAGAAGGAAGCATGTTGAAGAATTATGTGTAACCGTTATGACTCTCATTTTCAACTAGATTAATGACGACACTTACGCTAACCGACTAGAGGAAAAGTTTAGCATATAACGCTCATCTTATGATCCTTAAAAGGAAAACACCGATGAATAATCATATTGACCAAGTGGGAGAACGCAAAAAAATTATGTCGGCCCGTTAATTGAGCCCGAGTAATTTCCTTCCCCGTAATAGTGATCTTATACGAAATTAGTTTTCCTAAGGAAATATGCTAATTTTATTTATTGGTTTTTAAAAGGAGTTTTAATCCGATTAAAACTCGACTTTGATGGACGGACGAGATTAAAGCTAAACCCTTGGTCAATTTGGATTTTGGCCCTCTCGACCTATAAAAGCGATGCTTTAGTCCATCATAATGCATACGAAATAAACCAACACATCACGGTTGTAGGCAAGGAGAGAGATATCGGAATCCTCATCAAGGCGACAACAACATAATGGCAAAACGGAGCACAAATTAAATAATAATGGATGTAGGGAAACACTCGTGATGATTTCTTCTGCTATTCAGGTACTCTGAAACTATTGTTTTATTTAACGTTTACTCCTCAAATTGAGTAACTATGGAAGAATTTCCCATCACAAATAGTCTATTTTATGCCCCCCACACACACACACACACACACACACACACACACACACACATATATATATATATATATATATATATATATATATATATATATATATATATATATATCCCGATATTCGACATCTAAATAATTAAATCTTTCATGAAGCCCACGTTGTTCGTAAATAATTTCTAAAATTGGAAACGATTGCTGCAAAGTTATTCTCGTAAAAATGATAAGAATAGGTCCGGACGCGTACTGATTATCACAAATACTATGATAGGTAGTAATATTAAATTTAAGACAAATTCTTGTTTGATCGTAGTGCTTGTGCTGTGCGAACCGTAACCGACTAGTTGAGTTATGGTTATTGCACCATGAACGGCTAGTCACCGGTCTCGGGGCCTCTTGACTTTGGCTCATCATCAGTCCTGGAGTGTTGGTACCAAAATTTCCCCAATGTTCCATGTGCATGGTCGGGAAAGTAGAGGTTTGACGACTATGTCATGGTTCAGAGGGCAGTGGGGTTGGCTGGAGCCTTTTCGAAGGTTCACTAGCCGAAGGTCTGAATCCTTTCACTAACAATCAGCCGAGTTGTCAGGCAAGAGCTTGCTTGCTTGTGAAGTGCGGTAGAGAAACGTGTTACATGGCGGAGTTTGGTTGGTAATGACTCATCGACTAAACGAAGTCGGTGTCAAACAATCAATGGACTTAAATTCAAATGACTACCTGACATTTAGATCATATAAAATATCATATTTCTTTCCATGTACTAACTACTACTATATGCAGGGTAAGGAAAAATTCCTTCCATTGTAACATTTTAATGGTTTTGTAACAATTATTTTCGTATATAAAGGTTCATGCCCACACACTGGAACTCATTGGGCTCTCAATAGCTCACACATTTGTGAAATCTTTTTTTTTTTTTGGTATAGAAGAAGGACACCAAAGTGGAGAGGTGAGTGGGGTAACATTGGAGGCTGTTCTTGAAGGAAGGGATTGATGAGGACTTCAATATTGACATGGCAGCTTAGTTGACGCTCAAGTTTTGATTTTAGGTTGCTTTAAGTATTGGATTGTTTCGATGTAATAAAAGTTAAACGATGTTCTTTACTTTTGAATTTGGTGACGTTTGAATAAAGTACTAGTTCCCTCAGTGTTTTTGTTGAAGTTAATATTTGGGTGGTAGATCGCCGGCTTATTCCTTGATAGATCCCAGTGGACCCTAAGGGTCGGAGATAGGCCTATTACAGTTGGTATCAGAGAAATGCTGTTTGGGGTGTTAGGATAAGGATCTATTAGGGACTTGATTGTAAATGAGGGAACGTAGGAGGAACTTGCATAATTAAAAAACTTAAGACCTGTCATAATATAAACTTATTGCTTTTGTATATCATATTTTGGATATTGTCTTATGTAGAAGATGGCCTCCCCACAGAATGATAGATCGACACGAGATCTAACCAAACCAAAGAAAATGGTGAGGGTGATCAGGACTGTTCTCCCAAACTTAAATGGGCTAGTTAATGAACCTACTGAGGTCTTCAATAGCTATGCAGGCCACTCAAACATGGAGGATCCCCCACAAAAACTCACTGGTCGATGTCATCATCGTGGAAGACGATGATTCCGAACATGAGGAGGATCTTGAGAAGGAACCAACTAATTCCGAACAAGAGGATGATCCCAAAGAGGAAGATCCCGAAGAAGAGTAAAATCATGGGATGGAATGAGGCATGAAACACAAAGATGAGCCAACCTAGGAGTATGTTCTGGAACCTTAGCCGAACATGATGACAGAAGACATTGCCCTTATGATCTGGGAGGCAACACCCTTGGAGATTGTTTATGGCCATACCCCTTGGACAATCCGGGGTAAGAGATATCACTGGGCCACTAGGTATGAAAGGCGAGTATGGGAGGAGTGTTTAGCTTTACCGGTTGAGATTCAGGACTTGAAGGTTGCATTGCGTGATGCAAAAAGAAGGATCGAGCTAATGGAACTGGGGAACATGTGACGTGAAAGGGGTTGTTTGATATATTTCCTTATTCGTTGATTTTTTTTTGGAACAAAATTAGGATGATGTTCGCTTTGTTTGGATGGTTAATTTTTAATAAAAATTGTATTGGAAATTTTAGTTGATTGGAATTAATAAAGTTTCGTTTTTGGAAAATGGGATGTGGAACCAGGGTTAATCCATAAATAGGTTGGAAAGTGTTAGCTGGAAATTTTTTTCTATGTTTTCGTACAATCCGAAATTGTTGTGGATCTCAAAACATTTTAAAAAGTAATTCCTTGCAGATGGCATGTGGTACATGCGTTAACTACCTTAGTTTGCATCAAGGAAGCAACTCTTGAGAAGGGGGAAACTTGAATGAAAATGAATCAATAAGAGGTGTGGGTCAAGGTGGAGACCCATATTCAAACAACGAGCAGGAGAATGTTGAAGAACCCAAAGACAACATCAATACACAACAGGATGCATGCAACCATACGGCTACCATACCACAAAACATGACAGGGGTAGACCCGACCTTGGCTTCCATCCTTGGGCAACTGAGTGTTGTTGTAACATTGTTAGCCAATGAGTGTATCAATCAAAATAATGTTGGGCCTAATGTGCAAAACCGTCAAATGGGAAATGAAGGAGATCAGATCAATCAAGATGAGGATAAGCAACTCGAACATTTTCTGAAGTTCGGTCCCCCAAAATTTTATAGTATTCCAGACTAAGCTCATCAAGCAGAAAGATGGTTGGAAAGGATGGATGGCATTTTTTTATCCAAGAATGACATTTTTTTATCCTCTTGGATATGCTGATAGGCAGAAAGTGACATTTGCAGCATTCAAATTCCGAGACGATGTTAAAATTGGTGGCAAAGCCTCAAAAGGCAGTGGGAAGGGCTGGCAAAGCCTCAAAAGGCAGTGGGAAGGACTTTCAGCCCTTCCCACTGCCTTTTGAGGCTTTGCCACCAATCCCTAGCATCGTCTCGGAATTCGAATGCTACGAATGTCACTTTCTGTCTATCAACATATCCAAGAGCAGCAAAAATGTTCTGATTCAGTCCTTCCCACTGCTTTTTGAGGCTTTGCCATCAATCCCTAGCATCGTCTCAGAATTTGAATGATGCGAATGTCACTATCTTCATATCATCATATCCAAGAGCAGCAAAAATGTCCTCCATCATTTCCAACCATTTTTTCTGTTTGATTAGCTTGGTCTAAAATACCATAAAATTATGGGGGACCAACTTCAAAAAGCGTTCGAGTTGATTAACCTCACCTTGATTGATCTGACCTCCTCCATTTTCCATTTGACGGTTTTGCACATTAGGCCCAACATTATTCTGATTGATACGCTCATTGGCCAACAATGTTTCAACATCACTCAATTGCCCAAAGATGGCTGCCAAGGTCGGGTCTACCCCTGGCATGTTTTGTGGTATGGAAGCTGTAGGGTTGCTTACATCCCGTTGTGGATTGATGTTGTCTTGGGGTTGTTCAGCATTTTCCTGCTCGTTTGGATTTGGGTCTCCTTCTTGATCTCTACCTCTTATTGGTTCATTCTCATTCAAGTTTCTCCCTCCCCGAGAGCTGCGGCCTTGATGCAAAATGAGGTAGTTAACGCGTGTACCACGGCCATATGCAAGGAATTACTTTTTAAAAATGTTTTGAGATCAACAACAATTACGGATTGTGTGGAAACATAGGAAAAAAATGCCATCTAACACTTTCCAGCCTATTTCTGGATTAACACTAGTTTCATATCCCATTTTCCAAAAACGAAACTTTATTAATTCCAAACTAGGAGTGTAAACGATCCGATCTGAATCAAGCATTTACTATCGAATCGAGCAACCCTCTTAAAACAGTGATGCTCGAACTCGGCTCGAGATCGCTTGAGTACGAAAAAATTTGCTCGAGTTCGGCTCGATTATGCTCAGAAAAAAATTGAGCACTCTCAAACTCGATCTCGAGCTCGACCAGCTCAGAAAATGGTAAAAATACTAAGATTCACATGAAATATTAAGTCCAGCAACATAATAATAAGAAATTTAATATATTTTAAAATAATATTAAAATGTTCGATAAGGCTAGCGAGCACGTCGAGTCAAGCATTAAATTTCTTGAGTTCGGCTCGTTAATTATGATAGAGTTTGATAAAAACTATATCCAAGCGAGCATTTAACGAGCCGAGCGTCAAGCGGCTCGCGAGTGGCTTGGATATTTTACATCCCTAATTTCATACAACTAAAATTTCCAAAACAGAATTTATTAAAAAAACCATCCAAACAAAGCGAACGCCATCCTAATTTAATTCCAAAAAAAATCATCGCATAAGAAAATATATCAACAACCCATTTCACATCACACGTTCCCAGTTTCCAGTTGCTCGGTCCTTCTTTTTGCATCACACAATGAAACCTTCAAGTCCCGAATCTCTTCCCGTAAGGCGTAACACTCATCCCAGACTCGCCTTTCATACCCAGTGATATCTCCTACCCCGGATTGTCCATGGGGTATGGCCATAAACAATCTCCAATGGTGTTTCCTCCCAGATCATAGGGGCACTGTCTTCCGTCATCATGTCCGGCTGAGGTTCCGAAACATACTCCTAGTTGGCTCATCTTCGTGATCCATGCCTCCTTCATTCCCATGTTTTTCCTCTTCTTCGGGATCTTCTTCTTCGAGATCTTCCTCTTCCTCTAATTAGTGGGTTCCTTCTCAAGATCCTCATCATGTTTGGAATTGTCATCTTCCATGATGATGACATCCATCGGTGAGTGTTTGTGGGGCTCCTCCATGTTTGAGTGACCCACATAGCTGTTGTAGACCTCAGTATGTTCATTAACTGGCCCATTTAAGTTTGGGGGAAAAGTCCAGATCGCGCTCACCCTTCTCTTTGGTTTGGTTAGACCTCGTGTCGATCCATCATTTTGTAAGGAGGACATCTCCTATAGAAGACAATATCCAAAATATGATATAAACAAGAAATAAGTTTATATTATGATAGGTCTTAATTTTTTATTAATTACGCAAGTTCCTCCCTCATCTACAATCAAGTCCCTAATAGATCCATATCCTAACACCCCAAACAATCTTTCTCTGATACCAACTGTAATATGAATATCCACGACCCTTAGGGTCCACTGGGATATATCAAGGAATAAGCCGGCGATCTACCGCCCAAATATTAACTTCAAAAGAAACATTGGGGGAACTAGTATTTTATTCAAACGTCACCAAATTCAAAAGAAAAGAACATCGTTTAACTTTTATTACATTGAAACAATCCAATACTTAAAGCAAGCTAAAATCAAAACTTTAGCGACAACTAAGCTGCCATGTCATCATTGAAGTCCTCATCAATCCCTCCTTCGAGAACAGCCTCCAAAGTTACCCTACTCACCTTGCACTTTGGTGTCCTTCCTTCATACCTAAAAAAGATTTCACAAACGTGTGAGCTATTGATAGCCCAGATGAGTTCGGTATGTATGCATTTACCTTTATATACGAAAATAATTGTTCTGAACCGTTAAAAATTACAACGGAAGAATTTTTCCTTACCACTCGCATATAGTAGTAGTTGGTACATGGCAAAAACATGATATTTTACAAGATCTAAATGTCAAGTAGTTATTTGAATTTAAGTCCATTAATTGTTTGATACCGACTTGGTTTAGTCAATGAGTCATTACTACCAAACTCCGTCATGTAACACGCTTTCATCGCAATTCACAAGCAAGAAAGATCTTGCTCGACAACTCGGGTGATTGTGAGGGAAAGGATTGACTTTCGCCCGATGAACCTCCCAAAAGCTCCACCAACCCCACGCCTCCGAACCATGACATAGTCGCCGGCCCTCGATTTCCGACCACGATATGGAACATTGGGGAAATTTTGGTACCAACACTTTAGGACTGTCGATGAGCCAAAGTCAAGAGGCCCCGAGACCGGTGACTAGCCGTTCTGCTGTGCAATAACCCTAACTCAACTAATCGCTTAGAGTTCGCACAACACAAGCAATCTTTGTTATAAACGGATGGAGATAACTTCGGATGCAAGAAATAGAAAGCGAAGCAATCAAACATAAACAATCAAAGGAGATAATGAAACAAGAAGAACACGATTTAACGTGGAAAACCCCTCGGTGGGAGAGGTAAAAACCACGGGCGTAAAAAGAGATATTTTATTATGCGATCGAATTTTTCTGATTTCAACACACACGAGATAATGGGACAACAATTGTATTTATAGGCACAAATCCCTAAACCCTAGCCGCAAGGAATCTTTTGTCGATGCACCATAAATACCCCTACACGTGTCCTCCTTTTTTAATGACATCAGATAGTTTGTACATAATGTAATTAGCAGATGATGGGACCTCGCCAGATTCAAGTACTCGCAGATTTGTCACCTGCCGATAGTCACCTCTGCTTTGAAGCCTCGGTGAGACTCCACCCTACCGATGCACGAATTGAATACACTTCTCATTTGTCCATCACACGGTGAGTCTTCGATTGGTTCCACCCAGATGCAGAGTTTAAGTCACCTTACCGACAAATCTCCACCTTGACTTCAACTCTCACTAGAGTCAAACAGATTGCATAACCGGATGTACTTGTACCGGATGCATTCGTCAATGCCGATGTACTTGTACTGGACTATCTCCACAAAGATCCACTCCACCGACCGCCTCAAGTAGAGTTTCCAAACAGATTACAAGCTTTGAATATTCGAAGAAGTCCAGGCAAAGTGAAACTTACTATCATTGAATCGGTTTAGTGAACATATCGCCAGGATTCTCCTTTGTGCCAATCTTCTTCACTACAACCCTCTTCTCATTTCTCGTAAAATGATACGACATCAATATGCTTGGTTCTCTCATGATGAACCCGATCCTTGGCTAAACATATTGCACTTAGATCGTCACAATATATATCACTGATCCCGATGCAACCCCAAATCATTGGCTAGCCCTTCAACCGCAGACACCTCCTTAATCGCTTCAAGAAGAGCCATATATTCTCGCTTGATGAGTTGATAAGGCTATCAGAGCCTGAAGAGTAGCTTTCCGGTCGACCACCGCATTTCCCAATGTAAACACATAGCCGATCATTGATTTTCACTGTCAACATCACCGTGATAATCAAGATCACAAGAACTCGTGACTGCACTCAAAGATCACCACCATAAATGAGACCAACATCACCTGTACCTCTCGTGTACACGAATATCCTTTAATGACTTTCCAGGTGTTCCTTTCCAGTTGAGCCATAAACCTGCCGACAACACTGATCGCTCGAGCGAGATCAAAGCCTAGTGCATACCATGGCATACATCGATCGCCAACCGCACTAGCATAGGAACTTTGACATATACTCCTTCTCTTCACCGATCTGTGAAGCATAAAGAGACAAATGAACATTTGATGCCATAGAGTATCTATTGGTTTTCTGATGAGACATCCCAAACTTGGCCAATATCTTTCGCACATAACCTGCTTTGAGACAAGAACAACTTCTCCCGACTTCTATCTCTCCGGATCTCCATCCCCAAGATTTTCTTGGCAAAGACCCAAATCCTTCATTTCAAATTCAAAGATCGAGAAGGTTCTTCGATTTTGAACATCGACTTCCTTGTCTTTGCAGCCTATCAAAGATGTCATCCACATACAGACAAGATAGATATATGATCCATCTTTCAACAGATCAGTAGTAAACACAATGATCATATGGACTTGTTATAACCCCTAAGCCAAGCATGAAGTCATCAAACCTTTTATACCACATCGCTTTGGAGCTTGCTTCAAACCATCTGATGATTTCTTCAACTTGCAAACATAGTTTTTTTGCCAGGAACTTGAAAACCCTCAGCCGAGTCATGTATATCTCCTTATCCACCTCACCATGTAGAAAAGCGGTTTTCACATCTAATTGCTCAAGTTCCAGATCTGCTGTGTGCCACCATTGCTAGTAACACCGATTGAAGTGTGTCTCACCTTTGGTGAAAATATTTCATCAAAGTCAACCCCTTCCTTTTGAGTGAATCCTCTTGCAACCAAACGTGCCTTATACCGACCCTTTCCTCGCTTTGTTATTCCTTCCTTTTTCTTGAAGATCCATTTACAAGTCACAACTCCCTTTGTCAAGAGGGTCGTTTGACCAATTCCCAAGTCCGATTCTTCAATAATGACTCCATTTCATCTCCCATGGTCGCATGCCACCGAGATGCTTCAGACATGTCATCGCTTCCCTCGTAAGTAGTAGGTTCAAGAACCTCTACTTCTTCAAAGAACTTGGAGTGCATATCCAGCCAAATCATCATATCCATATCTCCTCGAGGTATCCCAACATTAGATCTTCTAGAGCTTTGGCGGCGTAGACTCTCGCGATCAATGTTTGTATGGACGCCGCCGAGGTCTCAAGAGATCGCTTGGATCAGATTCGTTCATTATCGGTCAGTATAGTGTTGATTTGGATCCACCGATTGTTGCATATCAAGACTCCACCAAGCTCCACCTGCTTTCTCAACACTATCGATCAAAGATCGGTTTCGCACTCGTGAGACCTCTCCACTGATGATTTTAACATAGAATTTTCATCAAACACAACGTCCTCGGCTGAGGATTACTCTGGACTCGCCGATGACCAAATTCTATATCCTTTACTCCATCACCATACCCCACAAACACTCCCTTCTTGGCTCTTGGCTCCAACTTCCCTTCACTAACATGATAGTAAGTCAGACTTCCAAAACCCTTAGAATCGAGTAGTCAAGAGGCTTGCCCGACCACATCTCAAATGGTGTCTTGAGATTGATTCTCGTGTGAGGACTCCTGTTGATTAAGTAGCAAAAGTCGCCTTAACAGCCTTCCGCCCAAAATCTCCTTGATAAACCAAATTTTGAGAAAGCATACATCTTGCCCTCTCCGGAAGAGTTTGATTCATCCTTTCACGGCTACACCATTCTCGCTGAGGTGTATTCCTTACAGATATGATGTCCGGCAATACCCTCATTTGCACAAAATGAATCAAAATCCGCCCGGTAATTCCAGACCATTATCATCTGAAGCTTCTTGATTTTCTTGCCTAACTGATTCTCCACTAGGGCCTTCCAACGCTTGAAGTTATTGAATGCATCACTTTTGTTCTTCATCATCACCACCCAAGTCATCCTTGAATAGTCATCTATGAATGACACAAAATATCTGTGACCACCCAATGACTCAACTCTTGATGGACCCCAAGCAGATCTGAATGGATATAATCAAGTGTTGCCTTTGTATTGTGCAACCCTCACGAGAACTTACTTCGTGCAATTTCCCAAACACACAATGTTCACAAAAGTCCAGATTCTTGACCTTATATCCCCAAGAAAACCTCGCCAAGAAAGAACTCAGATACCCCTTTTCACCCATGTGACCAAGTCTCATGTACACACTGGTTGGTCTCATTGAGGATCGGTGAATCTTTGAGGATGCAACAAAGAAGAAGTGAGATCTGAAGAGATCCTTGTAATATATACAAGGTTCCTCTTGATGCCTTTGAGAACTACAACTGAATCTTTAAAGACATTCAAATTGCCCACCTTCACCCTTGAAATTGAACCCTTGTCTGTCAAAGAGATCGAGAGATACCAAATTCTTGGTCATCTGTGGAACATGTCTTACATCCTTCGTTGTACAAAATTTACCATCCTCTGCCCTTAACTTTATCGAGCCAATTCCCACAACTTTACAGACCTTCATTGTTGGCCATATAGATTTGACCACCATCTATCTCGCTTCACAAGTAGAAAAAAACCACTGCTTGGACAAATATGGTAGGATGCTCCAGAATCAAGTATCCACACATCATTGTGGTGTGTAGAATCCCTCGCAACTAGAACCAGATCCTCATCGATTGCTCAAGAGCCAAAGCCGCTGCTGCACTGCCTTCCGCTGCTTCTTCTTCCTTGGACAATTGGACTTCCAATGTCCCCGCCTCCTGATGAATTACAGACATCGAGACTTAGGACCTTTGGACCCCGACTTCTTTTTCTTCTTCTCGTCCATATCATTTTCCACTATTGCTGCTAGCTACTAGCCCAAAGAAATGACTGTCTGCTCCAAAGCAGCCTTGTGTCTAAGCTCCCTGGCATGTAAGTGCGGACTCACATCCTCCAAAGCCATCGTATCCTTCCCAACTATGAACGACTGCACAAAGTTTTCATATGATGCCGGTAATGACACCAACAGGATTAGGGCTGCATCTTCATCTTCAATTTTAACATCAATATTCCTTAAATCAAGCAATATTGTGTTCACCGTCCAGATGTTCCTCGGTGGACTTCCTTCATGCATCTTCAAACCGAACAACCTCTGCTTTCAACAACAACTTGTTGGTCGCTGACTTGGTCATATCTGAGACTTTCAAGCTTCTTCCACAACTTTGTCGCGGTGTCTTCCTCAAAGAACCTCGTTGATAACATCATCGATAAGCACAACATGATGGTTGAATGTGCTTTCTTCCAGACCGCATAATCTGGCCAGACTGTATTTGGTTTGTCGATAAAGGATTCCACAAACCCTTTGTTTCAACAAAGGCACGATCTTGATTTGCCACGCACTCAAAACTGTTCCTTCCTCAGTAAATTTATCGATTTTTACGCCATCGCCGACATCTTTCCTTGCTAAAGATCACAACTTTGTCACAGATCCTAGCACCTTGTGAAGGCCTTGGTGAAGACGAAGTTGATCGTGCATGATTGTTTTCCCCTAACCTTGCTCGATACCACTTGTTATAAACGGATGGAGATAACGGATGCAAGAAATAGAAGCAGAAGCAATCAAACATAAACAATCAAAGGAGATAATGAAACAAGAAGAACACAGATTTAACGTGGAAAAACCCTCATGGGAGAGGTAAAACCACGGGCGTAAAAGAGATATTTTATTATGCATCGAATTTTGCTGATTTCAACACACACAGATAATGGGACAACAATTGTATTTATAGGCACAAATCCCTAAACCCTAGCCGCAAGGAATCTTTGTCTGATGCACCATAAATACCCCTACACGTGTCCTCCTTTTAATGACATCAGATAGTTGTCACATAATGTAATTAGCAGATGTGGGGACCCTGTCAGATTCAAGTACTCGCAGATCGTCACCTGGCTGATAGTCACCTTTGAAGCCTCGATCAGACTCCACCCTACCGATGCACGTGCATTGAATACACTTCTCACCGCCCATCACACACAAGTGAGTCTTCAGATTGGTTCCACCCAGATGCAGAGTTTAAGTCACCTTACTGACAAATACGGTCAACCAGGAATTTGTCTTAAATTTTATATTACTACCTATCATAGTATATGTGATAATCAGTGTACATCCGGACCAATTCTTATCATTTTTACGACAATAACTTTGCAGCAATCGTTTCCGATTTTGGAAATCATTTCTGAACAACATGGGCTTCATGAAAGATTTCATTATTTAGATGTCAAATACTAGTGTCTGTGTGTGTATATATATATACTAGGAAAATATGCGCTTCGTACTACGCATGAAATTTGCCCCACCCTGTAGTTATGCAGCCTAATGTAGTGCATTTATACAATGTGTATATAAGGGGATTATTGCTATGAGTTATCAACATTAAGCTATGTACAATGATTGCACTCTTGGCATATGTAAATGTGGAAGAAACAATGTAGAACAATAGAAGTAAACTGTTCAGAAAACACATACATAAATTACATTACACTTCAAACATATTTATATTTTACAATACATTGCCAGGAGCTGTTCATACATAAACCAAAGCATGGAAGTACCTTTTTTAATCTTACAGCAAAAGGAGTGCATGTAGTGTATGCACTACTAAAAGCATGATATAAGGGCGGTACTAAATAAAAATAGCTTATATAAGTTGCACATATTATTATCCATTAATCAAACTATGATGTATTGATTAATGTGACACAATATTATGCAATTGTTGCTCTTAAAAAAAACAGAAGGCTGCATAAAGGTTTTGGGTGACCTGAAAACACCTTCACAAAAGAACCATTCAAACCTGAATGATCAAGTAGTCTTTTCTTTGTTCTTGTTCTTTTTCACCGGACTGGTCACTTTCGTGGCAGCTATTGAAGACTCGGCCTCTTTTTTCTCTACAACCACTGTAGATGTATTCAATTCTGGAGTAGAAGCACCTGGCCCAGCAGCATTATTCGGGAACAGACTTCTCTTCAAACTTGTTGCCTGATATTGTCCAGATGGCAGGACAGTTTCTTGTGTAAGCTCTTCCAGAATTTTCTTAGTACTTGGGGTGAAGAATTCACCATGCACATCTTTAAGCTTTTGTAAGGAACAATCAGATGCAATATCATCAAGTGCTATGCTTGAAGATCCAGCATTATCTTCAGGTGGAATGACTTTGGTAGATTGATATAAATCTTCATAGGCATACAGCTTGACAATTGGAAATGTTCGCATGTTGACCCCTCTGACAAGCCTATCATAAACTTTGATGAAGCACACCACATGTCTATCTTCCACAGCTGCTTTTATTGTAGCCTCAAGCAAAGGGCGTTGCATTGTGAAAAGAGAAAGAGCGGTGAGGCAACGACTCAAGAAAGCGGACATCGAATTTTATTTCTCACGTGCATAAGTGATATTTTATTATAGTGTAAGTTTTAATTACTTACTGGCATATTTTATTGCTCAAGCTGCACTGCATCACATCCAAGCAAGATTTCAGCATCAGGTGTATACAAATCAGCAGGGAGCGCACCAGATTCATCAGACAATAGTACATCAAAGTGGCACCTGTATAAATGAATATGTTACCACAACAAATCAGATGATAATCCGTCTCTATTCGTCTAACAAATACTCCGAAAAAGTAATTTTATAAAGCTGCTCCTATACTTTTCCTACCTATGCCTTTTTTGATCTAGCTCGTAACCTAAATGAACTAAGTAAGGCTAAACATATTTTTTTTTGGTTGTTTATTGAAGGAACAAACAGGACTACAAGACCTTAACCCACAGATACCCAGGTCTGATCACACGGAATAACAGGATGACAATCAAAATTGTCATTGTAGGTAGATCAATTTTGTGGATATCTCAAACCCACTCTCAAAAGTAGCTTACCTAAAAGTTTAGCATAAAATTATCAGAATATTAAACAGTTACTAAAGCCAGGTGTATTGTGCAAATCACAAGGCAGCCACAACCAGAAAGGCCAGAAGAGTTTAAGATCATGATGCTTTACCCAGACACATAAATTTTTGGTCACAGGCACTGCTAATCATTTTCATCGTAATCCTAACAAATAAAGTACACAAGAAGGGAAAAAAAACAGACACATAAATGCAAGCTCACTACTTTCTATATATGTTTGCAGGAAGGAAGGACAAAACAGGCAATAGAATTTAGGTGATACATCATATAATGAAGTTAGCCCATACTACTGGAACAAATGTGGGGCCAAACACATCAATTTAAGGACTTAGTTTCTTCAGCTAAACCATGAATAGTACGCTACATCTATGGAGAAATCTGAGGTAAGACAAATCAAAAAGACAGCCAAAAGCACTAAAATGATCCAACCCCGAATTGTTTCCTAAATTTCAAATATATGTTTGAATTTAACAACAAAAGCATAGCTATGATAGCCAGTATTGTAAAGCCATGTATAAAAATGATATTTGCTAACCACAATATTGAAGTATACGTGAAGATAAATCACAGGTCTAAACAAAATGATTAAGAATATCAATACACAGTGCAACAATATCTAACATACACACCATTGGTTCAAGTAGGATAGAAATACTGGGAAAAAAAGACCTTTTTAACCAAAAAAACAGAACATGGACAATGAATTGAAATGGTGGCAGAAGCATCAGTGAGCAATTTAACTGAAATTTTCCTAAACTGCCAACATAAGTGGAGTACAACACACTGTATTGAACAAATTGACACAAGTATGACATATAAACACCAAAAGCACGCTGATCTTTTCAACACCAGAGCCACAATGATTAAATGAACTATCAAAACAGACTCATCGTTTTCAATCAGCATTAAGTAGAGAGAAGCAGTTTCACAGCTATATGAACCCAAAACAGTCTAATGAGATATCATATAGGAGTCTTTCTCAAGTGATATCATTATAATCTTGCTCTAACATATTTTCAAGTCCACCCAATATAAATAGATTATTACAGCAACCTAAAATTTGAGCAGCATATGAAGGTGAATTGTTGCTATATATATGGGAGTTCTTTATATATATGCTGCAACTTATTGTGTTTTACGGCATTTATTGCGAAAACAATAAGGATTTGATGAATATGTTGGTTTTGTTTTTTAGTTATGTGCTAATGAGAAACGTTATGGGGTTATGATGTGCTTACGTTGTACGAACCTAATACTAGCATTCAATATTCTGCCATGGAAACATCCATTAATAATAGGAGTGATGATGCTTTAGCTGAGTTTGATTTGTTTGTTGTTAAACAAAAGAAAACTAAAACGTCACATGTGAAATCCGAATTGGAGCATTATTTGGAAGATGAGGTGTTGCCAAGAGATGGTGGAGACTTTGATATTTTGGGATGGTGGAAACAAAATGGTGTTAGGTACCCTACTTTACAAGCGATGGCTAAGGATGTGTTGGCTATACCGGTATCTATTGTTGCATCCGAGTCCTCTTTTAGCACTAGTGGTAGAGTGCCCAAAGACTTTGGAAGCGTTAATGTGTGCTCAAAGTTGGTTGTTTTCCCTTGAGAATGGAGGTAATTATTCAACCCATATTGGTTATGTTTAAGCATTTTTTTAATTCCATCAAGTATATTGCTATTGTTATTTATATTGCCTTAACCTTTATTTGTATTTAAGGTGAACCAGCAATGCCGAATAATCGATTTGCAACTGCGGAAGAGGATTACGATGATGATGATGCATCTGTTGTAACAAGCAATGTAGTATAGGTGGCCTTGGTTTCATGTCGACTCATGATATATTGTTATTGTTGACTAGTCATCACTCTTTTGCTTTTGAACATGTAGCTGTTTTTGTCAATTGATTTGGTTTTCCTAATAGGACATTCATTTGCAAAATGTCTTAATTTGTACTTAAAATCAAATTCATTTTGTATTTAAAAAAATTATTTATACATGTTCATGTACCCGTACCCTACCCGTTACCCGTTGGGGGTGGGTATGGGGGGGGTTATTTATACCCATTCGGGTATGGGTCGGGTATGGGTAAAAAAATTTAGGAGTGGGTATGGGTCGGGTGGAGCTAAACCCGTCCCCTACCCGACCCATTGTCATCCCTAGTTGCGGGTGTTAAGGAGAGCATGTGATAAATTCCAGCATTTAGTGTGATTGGAGAGATGTTAGTATTTATTAGAAATTTAAATTTTAAATGTGTTTTGTTTTTTTAAGAATGTTTTTTTCCCAGCATTTTTAAGTAGGGTTAAATAGCGGGTATGGGGTTTAATTAGCGGGTAATTGGGTTTAATTCACTCCCTCATATATATATATATAAGGAAGAGATTTAGCATGTTTCCCTTCAATTACCCGACCAAAACCCGGTAAGAAAACAAAAAATATTAAAAAGCGAAAAGAAAAACAAAACTGCCGCAGCCTTTAATTAAAAAAAATAACTGCCCTCATGACTCTATCAGATAAAACAAAAAAACAGCCATGCCCCCACTGCCCTCATGACTCTATCAGATAAAACAAAAAAACAGCCAAATATTAAAAAAAAAACAAAAAACAAAAAAACTGCCTCCGCATCCTTTATTAAATAAAACAAAATATTAAAATAACAAACACATCTCTATCAGATAAAATCAAAAAAAAAAAAAAAACAGCCGAATATTATAATAAAAAAAACTGCCGCCACATCCTTTATTAAATAACAAAATATTAAAATAACAAACACATCTTACAAAAACTTGTACAAATAAATAGCAAATCTTACAAAAAAACTGTACAGATATTATTATTTTAAACTGTACATAACAAAATATTAAAATAACAAACACATCTGTATCAGATAAAACAAAAAAACAGCCGAATATTAAATATAAAAAAAAAAGGAAGAAATTTGAATGACAAAAATGATAAATGGGTCAGGAAAGACAAATTTCAAAATCGAGAGATCAAGAAGCGACAAATTGCTAATATAGTGACAAAAATGCCTTTTATAATTTTATTAGTAATAAACAAGGAAGAAGTAATGAATAACCCATAAAATATCGTGAATATCCAATGAAAAATAGAATCGCTTAAAAACAGGTAGATCTGACCTCGAAAAAAAAATCGTAACATCCAATGAAAAAAAGAATGTTTTTTAAAAACAAGTAAGAATCTTAAAACAAGTAATAATACCAGTAAAATATAAGTAACGGCCAATAAACAGTAAATAACGAGTCCCGTAAAATGTCGTAATATTCTAAAAACAAGTAGTGTGACCAGTAAAATTAATAGTAATGACCCGCATAAAATATAAGTAACGGCCTCGACAAAAAAGGGCATGCAGAGATTTCTAAATATGATCGCCCCAAATTCTGCACAAACATAAATAACCATGGTCCGACTCGACAAAAAGGGTTTTGGTCCATACAAATCCACTGATGAATGCTCTCCCACCGGGTCTCTCAGAATAACTCTCACCAGGGTCTTCAGAACTCAAATGATGCATATGTCCGCTCTCGAGGAGACCAAGACTGTTTCATTATTGATTTTGACCCTCGGTTTTATTCTCATTGCATGCTCGTCGACTGACTCATGATGGATTACGATATTTGTGTGGTTGCGAAAGCAAGCGCAGTATCTTGCTATTTGTATTACAATCACTTACTAAATATTTGTGTATTCCAAACTACATATTGTTTTAAATAATGTTGTTCATATCTTAAATATTGCTTTTTTGTAGGTGGCATGCAGAGATTACCCCCATTCCCGACACGTGTGTTTAACGTACCCTTTTGACAGGTCACCTCACGAACATTGTGACCTAGTATTCTTTCTATCAATTTACTTTCTCTTTTCATAGTCTTTTAAAGGAGATTGTATGGTAGTAGTATATTATCATGTGTTATTGAAAGATTTATGTTGCAATTGCGGTGTTATTGTTTTGTTTGTGATATGCCCGCTCCTTGCAACCTGTGGATTGGTGTTCGTGGACATTGCCACGCTCTGGTCACAAAATCATGGCAGGATAAGCGAGATAAAACTAGGAAAAAACGTCTACTTTTATGAATAAATGTTGTCGTTTACTCTTATGTGTTGTCGTTTGTTTTTCCCTTTGCATTTCGCTCTTTTTCCCGAAATCATTTGTTTTTTTTCCATATCCTTTAATGTTAAACATATTTCAGTTTCATGTTGTATTTTCATTTCTTATGTTAAATCGCAAACTCTTCTTGTTTTTTTTTTTTTTTTTTTTTTGTATATCTGCCAAAATTCTACAATGACGTTCACAGCATTTCCATTTTCTCCATGAAAAGATCACAGCATTTACACGAGGAAGAAATTCCCCTCCCCACTCTCTGAACAACACCCAAAACCCGAAAAAGGGGTAAAAAAAAACCGAAAACAAAATATATCTAAAAAGTAAAAAATAAAAATAAAAAAAATAAAAACAGAAAAAAAAAAATCTCTAAAAATTAAAAACAGAAAAATCTCATCACAACAAAAAAAAAAGCCATTATCCCACTATCCCACTACAACACAAAATTTATAAAAAAAAACAAAAGAATAAAAAAAATCTCATGACAACCGAAAATATCACAACTTGCGTTCCATGTATCTGTATATTATTGAGAAGCGTCACGCCATTATCCCACGAAATTTACAAACTTCCGTTCCATATCTTTGTGTTCCTGTTTTTCAGCCAAAAAAAAAGACAAACCGAAAAATATCTCTAAAAATTAAAAACAGAAAAATCTCATCACAACAAAAAAAAAAAAAATTGTCTCACTATCCCATGAAGATTCAACACAAAATTTAAAACAAACAAAAGAAAAAAATCTCACCACAACCGAAAATATCACAACTTATGCTCCATGTATTTGTATATTATTGAGAAGCGTCATACGCTATTATCCCACTGAAAATTACAAACTTCCGCTCCATATATTTGTGTTCCTGTTTTCAGCAAAAAAAAAAAAATAATAAATAAATAAACCGAAAAATATCTCTAAAAATTAAAAACAGAAAAATCTCATCACAACAAAAAAAAATAGCCATTGTCCCACTATCCCACGAAGATTACAACACAAAATTTTAAAAAAAAAAAAACAAAAAGAAAAAAATCTCATCACAACCGAAAATATCACAAACTCATGCTCCTTGTATATGTATATTATTGGAAGCGTCACATGCCATTATCCCACGAAAATTACAAACTTCCGTTCCATATATTTGTGTTCCTGTTTTCAGCCAAAAAAAAATAAAAAGAAAAACCGAAAAATATCTCTAAAAATTAAAAACAGAAAAATCTCATCACAACAAAAAAAAATAGCCATTATCCAACTATCCATGAAGATTCATAACACAAAATTTAAAAAAAAAAACAAACAAAAGCAAAAAATCTCATCAAAACCGAAAATATCACAACTCATGCGTTCCATGTATTTGTATATTATCGGAAAGTCGTCACGCCATTATATCACGAATTTACCCTTTTATTTTTCCTTTAAATTCATCCCCATATCACTGGTGACCTTGCCATATTTACCCTTTTATTTTTCCTTTAAATTCCCGGCTGGAAATTTCGATTTTCACATTCCCTTTTTTGTTCATGAACTTGGTTGTAATTTCGATTCTATTTGACGATAATTTCGATTACCTAATAAATCCTTTTTTGGTTGATTTTTTTTTTCCAGATGTTCGACTACACCGAGTAAAGTTTTTTAATTCGCCTACACCAAAGTAAAGACAAAGTAAGGTAATATTTTTCGATTGTCACATTCCCTTTTCGCTCATGAACTTGGTTGTAATTTTGATTTTATTAGACGATAATTTTGATTACCTAATAAATCCTTTATTGGTTGATTTTTTATTTTTTTTCCAGATATTCGACTACACCGAGTAAAGTTTTTTTAATTCGTCTACACCCAGTAAAGGCGGAGTAAGGTAATATTTTTTTCATCGTTCTTAGTTGGTCAAATGCACATTCATTTCAATTTTATTTGTTTCCATTATACTTACCATTTACACAAATTTAAACTTCCAACCACTCTCCATTATCCCCATGTTCTGTCCTCACTCTTGACTTATAATTATTTTTCAGCAAAACATTAAAAAAAATATTAATAAACCAAGACCCACGAAAAAATATTATCTGTGAATCTCACACTCCCTTTTTTGTCAATAAAGTCAAGCTTCTTGGACATAATTACCCTTCATCGTTTTTTCCTTTTCACCGGGAATTTGAATTGTCTAACGCATCATTACTCCCAGCTCATTTCCGTCAATTCATTAATATGGGTCCACTTTTCTATCAAATGATTTTTTTAAATGATATTATATTTATCACTAATACAGGTTTTTTCTAAATGTTTTCACACGTTAGATTGTAGAGGAATTTCAGAAATTTTAAATGAAAAAATATAAAATATCATTTATCATCAATGTAATAATAACAAATAATAAAATTGTTTTGGACAGACAGTAAATTAATTTCAACAAAATAAAACACTCGAAAAAAAATTAAACAATATGATATTACAACAATGCACTTAGATAAAAAAGAAATGTCGACACATCAATTTGATTTTAGAACTACCATAGTGATAATTCAACTTTATTCTTTTTCCTAAAAAAAAAAAGAACTTTATTCTTATTTTCCCCTTAAAAAAAACTTTATTCTTATTTACTGAATAAATTTTAATTGAGATTTCGATTGTAATTTAATGCGTATTATATTGAATGGGGAACTTTAAATCAATTTAAGCAAAACCCACAAGCCAAATCAACACAGTAGTATAATATAGCATTCTAGATGAACAATTAAACAGAAAATTAAGACATGCAAAAGTGAAGAAAAAAAAATAGAAGATAGCATTCTAGATGAACAATTAAACAGAAAATTAAGACATGCAAAACTGGGGAAAAAAAGATACGATAAACCACTTTCACAATGTCAACAAAGAATCGGACCACATCAATCTTATTCCAAAATAAAAAAATGCATATACATTCTTTAATCTATTGGCAGAAATGCACTACTTTGCAATGTATCTACATGTCTACATTGCCCATACAATAGAAAAAATTTGAACTTCCAGAAATGAAATTAAAATATAGATGGTATAGACTATAAGCATCCCTAGATATACATCGACTATCAATTCTAGCTAGCTATGTCATTTCTTCATCTAAAAACGTTTCAAGTCATTACCTCTTATCCACTAACTTGGAAAGGAAAAAAAAAATGAACATCCTAAGAATGACATAAAAATCCGTTAGATACAATAATTTTTTTATCAGAGAAATTCTTATGAAAATCAAACCTATGAAAGAGGTAGTTGAACAGAAAAAGAAAGTTGGAGGACTATGTAACACAAAAAAAATAACAATTAAGAGAAATAGGAAAATTATACCTGATTTAATTAGTTGTCGTCATTGAATCCATCTTTTTTGTCGGACCCAAAACTCTTTGATATATCTCATTAACCTTCATTTCTTCGTTAATCTTCAACCATATCGCAGTCGGTCCTATCCTGTCGAATGACCAGAGGTGGCAAAAAATAAATTAAGCGGAAACGGTTCACTTAGGATATTCTTCTGCATTATTAATTGTCGATTCAAACATTGAAAGTTCGATGACTATGTAACAGGAAAAGAAAAAAATATATATGAGAAGCATGGAAGTACACCTAGTTCCCGTTATTGAATCGATCTTTTTCTGGGTCGATCGGTCCAAAAACTCTTAGATATATCTCATTAACCTTTGTTTCTTCCGTCATATCCTTTGGACTCCATATCCCGCTAGATGCCGCCTTTAAAACATCATTTAGGGTGTAAAGGTGTTACGCTGTTGTGAAGATGAAAGTTGTTCACTGTTTATAATTCAAAAACATTTAAAATTGAAGATAAAGAGGATTGGCAGATGTAGTGGAAAGATAGTGGAGTGTTTTCTTTTCGGAATTATCGGAGAAGAGGTTATAAGCGGCAGTTTTTTTTTTAACAAGTCATGCGGTGGTTATAATAAGTCATGCGGCGGATTTTGCTTTTTAATAAATCATGCGGCTGGTTTTGAGGGTGTTTTTTAATATTTTCTGTTTCATACCGGGTTTGGGCCGGGTAATTTAAGGGAAACGGGCTAAATAATATGCTATTACAACAATGCACTTAGATAAAAAAATGTCGACACATCAATTTGATTTTAGAACTACCATAGTGATAATTCAACTTTATTCTTTTTCCTCAAAAAAAAGAACTTTATTCTTATTTTCCTCAAAAAAAAAAAGAACTTTGTTCTTATCCTCAATGAAATTGAGAAACATGTTCTGTACGATGTTGTTGTTCTCAGAGGTTACAGACCCTTTGAATTTGTGGTTAAAACACTGGCGATGTCTTACGAAAGATATTCAACATACACTACGACGGGGAATTGAAAGTTCATCAGTCAATGTTAGTGATGAAGTAATGCAAAACATTGGCCTATCGGAGGTTGAAAAAATACTAAATAAGAATGGGAACTCCCTGCGTGAATTCCCTCCTATGCCAGTTCCTTCACATCATGCAGCCAGTGTTTCATTGAATACGCTTATCAGCGAAGAACTGGATTATGACGCTTCTTCGGAGACAGAATTGTTTGAACATCTGCATTCGGGGTTAAATGAAGAGCAATTACAAGCATTTACTGAGATTTTACATTCATACGATGATAAATTAGGAGGTTTGTTCTTCATCTGTGGGAGTGGTGGTACGGGGAAAACTTATTTGTGGAGGGCTTTGATTGCAAGGGTTAGATCTAAAAAACAAATTGTATTATCTGTTGCTTCTTCTTGAATCGCCGCGTTACTACTGCCAGGAGGACGAACAACACATTCACGCTTCAAGATTCATTTAAATCCAAATGATACTTCAACATGCCATATTAATTACAACTCTGATTTAGCTGGATTAATCCGGGAAGCCTCGATGATCATATGGGATGAAGCACCCATGTTGCACCGATTTGGTTTCGAAGCAGTTGACATGACATTCTCTGATATTTTGAAACTTGTAGATGGTTTTGATGAACAGCGTCCTTTCGGCGGAAAATTGTTTGTTCTTGGTGGTGATTTCAGACAAACTTTTCCTATAGTGTCTAAAGGAAGACGGGAAGCCACGTACAAGCCAAAATCACTCAGTCTAAGATTTGGAGGCATTTCCGGGTGTTACACTTAACAAGAAACATGCACATTTTGTCGAGTGGTTTATCAAATGCCACACACTAGCAGGTCCGTGATTTTTCAAAATGGGTTTTGTCAATTGGTGATGGCAATGCCCCTGCCATATCAATATCTGATCTAGGTGAGACGAATTGGTTAAAAATACCCGAGGAGTTTTTGATTAAAAATAGTGCTACCGCTTTGAATGAGTTGATTGCATTCACATACCCAAATCTTTCTCAGCGCTAAAATGATACAACATATTTGTCGGATCGTGCAATACTTGCCCCGAAAAACATCAATGTCAACAAACTGAATGAAATCATGTTGTCTAGCATTCATGGAGTTAGCCGTACATACATGAGTGCCGATATTGTTTCTCCCAACGAAGAACATAAGATGGAGCACAACTTAAACTCACCGGAATACCTAAATTCTTTAGATTTTTCAGGACTTCCAAACCATTGTTTAGCTCTCAAGAAAGGAGTTCATGTAATCCTATTGAGAAATTTGAATCAATCAACAGGAATGTGCAATGGGACACTTCTACAAATTACGCATCTAGGTGATAAGGTTCTAGAAGCATGAATTTTAACAGGGACTAATGTTGGAGATCTGGTTCTTATTCCACGAATCACATTGACACCCACGACTAGCCAATCACCCTTCCCTAAAAAAAGAAGACAATTCCTACTTAGGGTTGCATTTTCAATGACAATAAACAAGGTCAAGGCCAGACGCTGAAAACCTTTGGTGTATACCTTCCAAACCCGGTTTTTTTCTCATGGTTAGCTTTATGTTGCACTATCCCGTGTTACTGCTCCTTTCGGTCTAAAAATACTGGTAGTTAACAAAAGTGACGACCCGTCGGATTACACACAAAATGTTGTTTACAGAGAAGTGTTTGACTTTTAGGGATTTTTCTAATCGTGTATGATTATTTCGTCTTTCATAACCTTCTTTTGATAAACATTGTAATACAATATAATTTTTTTTCCTTCTAAATATATCTCATTTTGCATTCATTTACGATTGTATTACCAAATAAAATCTTTGATTCATGGATAATGTAATGACACGTGTTGTTTTGTTAATTATAATGTCTGTTCGATATTGTTTAATTGTAACATGTTGCTTAACTCTATATTTACACCAATTGACAATTTGCTGCTCAGAACACATTCAACATTAATCACCTCTATCTTCTTTAAATGCTGATGCCGCCCATGATTGGCACATCATGGTTCGCTTATTGAGGGTGGTTAACCTACGCCCGAGAGGAATATTCATGTTATTCATCGATAAAGATGTAAGTACGTTTTACCTACGTGTTGCATGCCCTTTTATGTTTGTCATTTGAGAGATGGAATAATACTTGGTCTTTTTTAGAGATATCTAATGCAAGGGATTATATACGATACAACACGTTTAAAAGACCTTGCTATATGTGTACACGAAGGAAATGTATACTGCTTCACCGGTGTACGTGTTGTCCCTCTTGGGCCGGGGTATTACATTGCAAACACAAACAACTTGAAACTTCTTTTCACCAATGACACGAGGGTTTTAGACATTATGAATGATTGTGAATTCATTCCATATAAAAAGTACACACTGATGAAGCTTTCCAACATCATTACTGAAATGTACGGAATGCGACAATTAATTGGTATGTTCGTTATTATTGTAGATAATAATAGTGGTACTATCTTATGACCCCGTAGCATATTACAATGTGAATATGCAGATGTTGTATGCATTGTTGTCTCTATTGGTCCCCGCCAATATCCTAAAGCCACCGACCCAAATCGTGAACTTATGGTCATCGACAAGACGTAAGTTTCATACAATAAAAGTTTGATGTCGGCTTCAATTTATGTTTGAACAAATGTATTTTTTTATGGGGAATTTGCATCTGTTGCTCAATGTTGTCGTTACTCATAACAACTTCACCTGATTGAATATGCAACTTTCATATATAAGTCGGACGCTAATGACATTGTGGGGACACTTTGCACTTGATGTTGCGAGTTATATACATGAAGATAAAGTCATTCTTGCATGTGGGTTGTCTGTGAACAACTATCAAGGTAACTATATTATGTGGTAAATGTAATTTTTCAACTTGCAAAATTATTAATTTTCTCGCTCGATTGTTTTCTAGGAACAGTTTTACAAACAACAAAATTCACAAAGTTTTATCTTGATTGCCGCTCAGACTTATGCACGTCTGTTACTGATTGGTAAATTTCAATTAATCTAAATGCATAATTTCTATAGATTTGTAAAATCGTTCTTTATGGAATAATCATGTAATACAATATAACAGGTATACAAGGGATATTTGTGCCTAATGTTTGGTTCACTGGGCAAGATGATCAGCGCACAAATCTACAAACTTGGTATTGATAGCCAATGCGAAGATAATTACAGTAGAGGAGTTCAGATTTGTGCCTAATGTACTACATTTTTCATATAGCTAAAATCCTATTCCTTTTGCTATATTCATTGTATGTCACTAATGAACTATAACGAACGCCGAAATGTGACAGGTGAAACATTTTCAAATTCTTGCTGTTATTGATATGTTATTAGCTAAATCTAGGGTTAAAATATATCCATTTTTGAATATCTTGTTTCGTCCACCGAATCTACTTAGTTTTACACGTAGGTCTTTATTTTAGTTTAAGCGATGCTTTGTCTTTTTTTTTTTTTTTTCTCATTTTTAGTTTTTCATCCGATCTGGGACTGTCATTCCTTCTCCTTCAATGCCAGTGGATAACTAAGGCAGGTACGCATCTATGTGGATTACTTTTCGATTACCTTCTTTTCTTACATTAGATTAGCACATTGAATAGTCGCCAATTAAATATCTACTGATAATATGTTTTATGAGTCGTGCAATAACTGTAATACGGATGTGCTTGTTGAACAAGGAAGTAAGATGTGTTCCAGATGCCGTGCAACCGTCCCCTGTACAGTGCGGTACATAGACGTTCGATGTAGTCATTATTGTTTGCAAATTATATTTTACGTACTCATTGCATTCTGATTTTTATTTTGCAGTTATCGCATTCGAGACAGAAATATTAGATGACACTTGTGGTCTTCCAATATGCTTGATTGGTGTGGGTGCTGAGTTTCTTCTCCGCTCTACGTCTTTGTCGCTACAAAATAGTTTGAAACGGTAATGAAACATTATCACTTAGCTTAACAATTAATCGTCGAACCCGAGTAGATTCTCTTGCTGAAATATGATAAAATCAAAAAATGTTTCAATGGAATAGGTTGATGGACGTCAGCGTTTTGATCAGTACATAAATAAATTGTTGGGTCATTTTTACACATTCGTGCTACACGCTCCACCAACGCCCATGTCTAAAGAACGTCCAGAAACTGCATTAATACTAAAAGTGGATTGGGGTGAGGCCTGTGCTCATGCTTTCATACGCATGCATAAATGAAAAGACATACGACGTAATATTTTTTTTAGTCATAATAACTTATATTTAAAACCTGATTTTTGTAATATTTAATAGTCTATATTGTTATTGCTTCGATATCATTATATCTTTTTACGTCGTAACCAAAATCTTCAATTACTTTCCTCGGGTACTTAAGATTAACTGGCTTGGTCATTGTGGATGATAAAGCTTGGTCGTTGCGGCTTGGTCGTTGTGTGTTTTATATAGTATTTCATTGTGACAACTTATGATTGATGTTATTTGTAGGATCGAGTTTATTACTTATGTACAAGATATATCATTTTCGTTTTCTTTCATTCTCGCTTACTGATTGCAATAAAACATACATTTATGAGTTTAGATATTTTTTATTCCACGATGCATTGACGTTCGACGGTCCGTGCAATGCATGGTTATGATTATGTTATTATATATATATATATATATATATATATATATATATATATATATATATATATATATATATATATATATATATAAACGTCTCTGGTACAATCGAGAAAATAAATATTTGTTCAATGCAATCAGTAAGCGATCATACGAGAAAATTAAATTTTTGTCTCATACGTCCACACAATAAAATATAAATATAAAAAAAAGTGTGTCACAGTCATGAAATAATTGAGGTGTTTTATCTTGTTTGTGCATACCAAAAGACACTCAGAATTAAGTAGCACCTAAGTAGTTAATGAAATGTTAGTAGTCAAAAAGATATAATGACATCGAATCAAATAAGTATATACAACATTCTTGATCTTGTGTATGTATGGCCTAAATATTATATTAAAAGATGACCAGTCGTCCGGAGCATTATGCACATATACCTTGGTAAGAAAAGAAAATAAACTTATTTAAAACTTCACATAAAGAAGTGTCTATCTCAAGGAAAACTTATAGCATGGCAAATAAATATTGCAATAATAGCGCATGAAACAGTAGTTATTGTTTTCAGGGTGAAAAAACATTTGGATTTTAGACAGCAGAAAAATCAAAAAAGGAATTCAACTTAAAAATAGTTAATCATAAAATAAATTAACCATTCGGAAAAATATGACTACACATAGTAGCCTAGTCCCATTATGTATAAATTTAACAAACAATAAATAAATCATTTAGAAAAATGATTACATATCCTAGTCCAATATTTAGAAAATTTTCATTCTCAAAAAGTACTACCTTTCTATTTTGAAAATGTACTACTTTTCTTTAAAAAGATAATCTGAGAAGAGTTCTTCTTTAATTTCAAGCAAAAAATGTTGTGTATATATTTCCCCGAAATGGTATAACAGTTATCAACATAGCATCAAATTTAATGTTTAAAAGGTTTGAAACTTGTAAAATGAATGAAATAAAACAGTCTTCATAGTTCAACCAATTACATACACCGATCAACAATTAAAGATTCTGAATTCCGGTACACTATAATGTTAACTCCATAATGATTTTCTATATTTTAAATCAGGTGTATGTTTTGTTCTCAGTGTAAGATGGCATCAGGTGCTTGTTTTGTTCTCAGTGTAAGATGGCATCACTGTCTTCTCCATGAACTTGTCGGGTATTTGATCCATCATAGTTCCACTTTGGAAGTTCTCATCCGACTGTCCTTCTATCTATAAATGAGGAGCATGAAATTGATGAATTGGAGTCGATGAAAAGAAATATAAAAGAAGGTCCAGAAACAAAGATAAAATGCAACTATCTCTATTTAAAACAGTGCAACAATGGCCACAATAAGAAAACAATATAAGAACTTGTCATAGAAAATTCAAATCCTAAAATGTAAATGAACATAAGGAAATCCTGTACAACATAAAGATAGTTAAATCGCAAGGGAACTTTTTTTTAGCAGATGTATAATGGTTAAAACACGTTACAAAAAAACTAATGAAGAATCTAACCCAAAAATCGAAGCAAAACGCTTCAAGAGAAAAATGGAAGTTACCATGAAAATCATGAGTTCTTTCAGCAACCTGAAAACATCAAAACAATATTAGAGAAAATGTACGCTAACCCAAGTGTTGATTAAATATTTCCTAAAAACACTAATAAAGAACCTAAAGGAGGGCAAATGATCCCCCCGCCCCTCCCCTCAATCCGAAAAAAAAGTCTACTAATACATATAGCATGCATCTTGTTTGCCTCCCTCCCTCCTTGATTTTTTTATTTGTCTCTTTAAAATTTTTGAAGCCCCTACTTACCCGAGATCCTGCGTCCGCCACTGAAAAATACCTCATCCACACCAAAGTCCTCATTCTAAACTCCATGATCATCATTTTTTACACCGTGATAAGTACCAATTGAAAAGGAAGTGCCTCCGCTCATAAAAATAAATTAAAATTACGTGCCGAAGAAAAAAATCAAATGAAGCGCTAAAATATTGTTTGGTGAAATAAATGACTTAGTTGTCTTCTTTCATCGGATTGTCGAATTGAACATCATAGTTGACCTCTTTCATCATAGTGTTTTAAAGAGACAAATAAAAAAATCAAGGAGGAAGGGAGGCAAACAAGATGCATGCTATATATATTAGTAGACTTTTTTTCGGATTGAGGGGGAGGGGCGGGGAGTATTTGCCCTCCTTTAGGTTCTTTATTAGTGTTTTTAGGAAATATTTAATCAACACTTGGGTTAGCGTACATTTTCTCTAATATTGTTTTGATGTTTTCAGGTTGCCGAAAGAACTCATGATTTTCATGGTAACTTCCATTTTTCTCTTGAAGCGTTTGGCTTCGATTTTTGGGTTAGATTCTTCATTAGGTTTTTTGTAACGTGTTTTAACCATTATACATCTGCTGAAAAAAAAGTTCCCTTGCGATTTAAATATCTTTATGTTGTACGGGATTTCCTTATGTTCATTTACATTTTAGGATTTGAATTTTCTATGACAAGTTCTTATATTGTTTTCTTATTGTGGCCATTGTTGCACTGTTTTAAATGGAGATAGTTGCATTTTATCTTTGTTTTTGGACCTTCTTTTATATTTCTTTTCATCGACTCCAATTCATCGATTTCATGCTCCTCATTTATAGATAGAAGGACAGTCGGATGAGAACTTCCAAAGTGGAACTATGATGGATCAAATACCCGACAAGTTCATGGAGAAGACAATGATGCCATCTTACACTGAGAACAAAACAAGAACCTGATTTGAAATATAGAAAATCATTATGGAGTTAACATTATAGTGTACCGGAATTCAGAAGCTTTAATTGTTGATCGGTGTATGTAATTGGTTGAACTATAAAGACTGTTTTATTTCATTCATTTTACAAGTTTCAAACCTTTTAAACATTAAATTCGATGCTATGTTGCTAACTGTTATACCATTTCGTGGGAAATATATACACAACATTTTTTGCTTGAAATTAAAGAAGAAATCTTCTCAGATTATCTTTTTAAAGAAAAGTAGTACATTTTCAAAATAGAAAGGTAGTACTTTTTTAGAATGAAAAAATTCTAAATATTGGACTAGGATATGTAATCATTTTTATAAATGATTTATTTATTGTTTGTTAAATTTATACATAATGGGACTAGGCTACTATGTGTAGTCATATTTTTCCGAATGGTTAATTTATTTTATGATTAACTATTTTTAAGTTGAATTCCTTTTTGATTTTTTTCATTGCATCTAAAATCCAAATGTTTTTTCACCCTGAAAACAATAACTACTGTTTCATGCGCTATTATTGCAATATTTATTTGCCATGCTATAAGTTTTCCTTGAGATAGACACTTCTTTATGTGAAGTTTTAAATAAGTTTATTTTCTTTTCTTACCAAGGTACATGTGCATAATGCTCCGGACGACCGGTCATCTTTTAATATAATATTTAGGCCATACATACACAAGATCAAGAATGTTGTATATACTTATTTGATTCGATGTCATTATATCTTTTTGACTACTAACATTTCATTAACTACTTAGGTGCTACTTAATTCTGAGTGTCTTTTGGTAGGCACAAACAAGATAAAACACCTCAATTATTTCATGACTGTGACACACTTTTTTTTATATTTATATTTTATTGTGTGGACGTATGAGACAAAAATTTAATTTTCTCTTATGATCGCTTACTGATTGCATTGAACAAATATTTATTTTCTGATTGTACAAGAGACGTTCAATTATCCCGTGCATTGCACGGGTTTTTGACTAGTTATATCATAAGTAGGAGTACTTCTTAAATTGGAACAAATCTTACGACTATTTTGTCGTATGCGAAATTTTTTTCCTTTTTCCCTCCCCCCTCCTTTCTTAAAGAAAACGACGCCGTACAGACCAGAACATTGTTTCATAAATACCGGACACTTGTAAACTCTTTCCTACACACGTGTTTTTACCACATGCTACCACATGTTCCATAGGAATTAAACTATGATAAAAAAAAATTCTACCGCTTCAATCATATTTCCATCTTCCTCTCATAATCTTTCCTTCAACCGTGCTCATTTTACATCAAATTCTTATGGCGCCGGCGAAGAAAAAGTGGCGTTGGTATTAACCAGAGATGTTGACGGTGGTGAGTCGGGTTGCGGTGGATCTTGAGGTTGAGTGTTCTTCATCATCTAATTGGATCATTGGTAGGTCTGAATAAATAGTTCTACTATGTTTTGTATTTAGTCGCCGGAAACAAAGCGGAGAGAGTTAAATATTGTCTCATCTCATCCGATCTACGTCGATGTATACCCTTTGAATTGCAGGTTTAGTGAAGACGATGGAGGTGGAGGCTTCTTCAATGAAGAACACTAGGTAAGCACCGGTATAGAGTTACAAACTCATCTCGTTATGGACATGAATCGGATTCGTATGTTGAAATTGGTCAAAATTGGCTAATATCGGTCACTTTTTACCGATTCATTTTCCGATTTGCGACCTTCCTATGATTTTATGTGCTTTATCTCTGTTTCAAGCAGGTTTTCAGTCCAGGATAAATTTTAACTCTTGAAGCAGCAATAATGTGGCGGTGAAGAGAAAACTGGGAATTGTTCGAAGGGTTGTTGCCTGTCTCTCTTTGTCGATGATTTTTTTTTCTGGAAACTAACAACCCTTTGAGGTGGAATAAAATATGGCAATGATATAATAGTACCCCATGAGATTGTTTCGATCCTTGGTGTTTCTGTTCTTCATATCCGTGTTCATGCATTCATTCATTATTTATTTATTTTCTTTTTTCTTCTACGGGATTTTGGTTGACATGGATGCAGCGGTGGTGGTGGGGTGTGGAATTGGTAATCTACAGAGGCTATGATGATATTTGATTTTGATTTTGTTTTTGTTTTTGAGCTGATGGTTTCCGGCAATTGAGAATATCCTACCCGTAACTTGGTGGGGCGACCACCCAGATGGTTTGCATGCTTCTTGACTTGTATGTTGTTGTGATAGAGGAGAAGAAGACAGTTCTTAATATCAAACTAATAATATTACTCCATCATAGAAGAACTGGTTGGCGGTTGCTAGGGAACGTAGGTGCTTTATTTGTGTGCAGCTTGAATCTTCGTTTTGGTAAGAGTAAATTCATATTCTCTACGTTATTTTGAAGGTTGGATTTGATATCAGAGTTGTTGTGAATTTTCAATAATGTGTTTACTGTCTTTTGTGTCTGAACGAATTCGTGAGGGGTTTTACCACTAATTATTATGATCTGGCTTTTTTTTCATTTGGGTTGTAGGTGTCAATGGAACCGTTTGTGCAATCTATGTGTTCCATATGGAGAGACGACAGTAGAAATCTCCATTCTTCCTCTTTCTTCTCAATGTGAATTTTTTGCATCCTTGTGGTTTTTTGATCAATTTCAAATGAATCTTGAAACTGGAGTGTACCATAAACTAGCTAAAGTAAGTTTCTTTATTATGAAAAGAAAAAAAAGTTACGATCTTTTTTGGTGTTTTGTAAATATATGCTCTTTTGAGAATTTATCTTTAATTTTTGTGGGATTTGTAGAAAGAATCACGGAGAAAAACATTGACTTTAGCTTACCAAAGCTTAGGTGTTATTTATGGGGATTTAAGTACATCACCATTGTATGTATACCAGAGTACTTTTGCTGAAGATATTAGTCATCAGAGACAAATGAAGATATTTTTGGGGTTCTGTCCTTTATTGAAATATATCTTTATTGTGCTCAAAGCTGATGATAATGGTGAAGGAGGCACATTTCCATTATATTCGCTTTTATGTAGACATGCTAGGGTGAATGCATTGCCTAATCGTCAATTAGCTGATGAAGATTTATCAAGTTATAAGAAAGATATAATTAATCATGCACCAAGCTCATTTGGAGCTAAGGTAAAATCAACCCTTGAGAACCAGAAAGTTTTGCAGAGATGTTTGCTTGTATTGGCTTTAGCTGGTGCTTGTTTGGTTATTGGTGATGATGTTCTTACCCCTGCGATTTCAGGTGTATTCTTAACTTCAAGTAATTGGGTATGTTTTTGTTTTTTTGGCTTGTGTAGTTGTGTGTTCTCTTGTGCAGTTTTCTCCATTGTCTCGGGGAATCGAATTAGCTTATGTGTAACTTTAGGTACATTACTACAACTTTAAGACTAAGGAACTAAAAAGTGGTGGTGCTAATATACAATCCCAAAGAATTTTTTACAGATCCTTCCATACCTTTCTTGCACCATCAAAAATTAATGTCGTGACTGCGACGCAGAAAAATCTGCAAGACACACACAAAGGGAGTCAAGATTCTGCACAAGGACATCAGAGTGATCCGGGTGTGTCAACGATTGAAGAACCTCCGGAGGATGCGATTTCTATTTTAGCTGAGAATATGAGTGGGTTAGGCGTCTCTCTAGACATTGATTTGTTTCTGCTTTAGGTCTTCGGTCCCCGTTTTGTATTAAATAATAAATTCCATCGCAAATGGATCAGCAAAAGGTACAAACGGGCTAAAACCAAAACAGGGCCCACCGTGCATCGTACGGTACGCCTGGCTAGTTTGTGTTTATTTATGCAGTCATTTGTCATTCCTATAGTGTAGCTTAGCTAGAGTGACAATTATAAAAAATAAAAATAAAAATATAATGAGTTTCCATTTATTTATATACACATTTCTATTTTATGTTATTCACCGCTAGTTCTTCTAAAACCAACATAATAGTGTAATGTATGTCTCGATAACAACCCAAGATTTTCAGGTGTTACACCTTACCTTGCCCGAGATGGGTTCCACATGAACCCATTATACAATCCTATCTTTTCCAAGTGCTTTCCATTCGTTTCAATTACCAGTGTTAAAGATTTCTTGCTTTCACATGGTTTTCATCATCCTCGTGGTAAACTTTTTGCAGCACGGGTGAATGGTTTTTATTTCCGTGTTTTCCCTCCATGTAAAACTGTTTCCCATGCTCCGAAAATCTTGAAAATTTGCAACCATATATAACACTTTCTGTTCTACAACTTCTCCTTTTACATCAACTCGATAATCAACATGGATTGTTCAAAAAGTTCATGTCAATTCTGGACACTTTGTGCATCTGTCCATAAAATCTGAAGCAGCATTTTCACTTCTTCTTCTGTTTTGAACAGTTTAAGAACCTCCAAATGGCCTGAATTTTGGATATGTTGTAGACAACACTTTTATCTACATTCTTCCTTTTTAAATTGAGATCAAATTCCTCTTCGTTTGATCGTAATCTGAAATTCAAATCAGTGTTTACTAATCAGGAAATTTCGACAGCTTTTGCATTCGGCAAAAATAATTGTTTTTGACCAACTCCTTCTCATTCAAAAATTCTATTCTTTTGCTATCACCTGGAAAACTCCAATACCTGAATCTTTTCTCTTTTGATCGTGCTCAAATCTTTTTCTTTTGGGCTGCACAAGTCGATAATATCATATCTGGAGTAAATATCAAACCCAACCGCCTAAAGCGAATCCTCACATCTTTGACTTAGGGTTAAGGATAAGAGAATAATAAGTTATGATCAATTTGTTCTAGAGGTGGATCCCAAAAATTTGATCTTCTCTTGGGTTAAGGCTTTTAGTAGGATGTTTGTAAGGTTAACATTATGGTACCTTTCCAGTTATAAACAAGCACCAGGTCTCTACTTTCTAGCATGCCACGCTTGATGTCCAAACCTTTTCATGCCCTTCTTCCATCATACCTCCTCCAGTAAATTATTTTCCAATTAATTCTTCACTTGAGATCTTTAAGATCAACAAATTCTCTCCCTATTTTGCCATGAATTGCCTCATAAGCATATTGCCTTAAGCCTTCCTTTTGAAACCATGTTTACTTTTCAAATCAAAGAAAACAAGGTTCCTCTAGTTTTGTAATGTTTGCAATCCCAGTCTTCTCTTCAAATTCAATTTGATTGAACCATTAATGTCAAACATTTTGCTTATCTGTGTTCATTTTTAGCTCCCCTCCTAAGGGTAATGTCGATGTTGTAACTTTTCCACCTAATGTTGCATGTCTTTTAAAGGTATGCATCTTATCTTTTTACCAGTCAGATCTTTACGCCTACCATAACATCCATTTTCAATTACTTATCTTTAACCTTCTGGAAATTTATGATAAACCAGTTTCAGGCAAAAGATAGTTGTTTGCCAAGATGCCCTCCGAGCCCTTCTAGCCAAGAAGCCCTTCTAGCCAACAAACCTTTTAACTTCAAAACTTCTATTTTCAATCCGGACTTATGCACCTTGCATCTTTTCCATTTTAAATCTCTTTCGGGACATTCTGAGCCATGAACCGCCGTACACACCTCTTGACATTCTTTCTCTTGTTATGTTACACCGGTTGAAATGTCTGTATTGTTCTAACCTTTTCCTTCTAGCCCTATGTAAAGGATAACCTTGCGCACTTATTCTTTGGAATTATACTACTTCCCTTGAGTAGTTCAACCTTGACCCCCTTGATCGGATCTTCAATGATTTTTTTAAACTTCCTTTGAAGGTTTGAATTAATTTTATGAAATAAAACTTTATCAGGCATTTCTTAAGTGTCTTTCCTCCCTCACTCGAAGGCCTTTTTGTTGCAGACCCCTTTCAAACTTTTGACTTCTCTTATGATACCTTGAGGCAACATTCATCACCTGTCAGTCTTGAAATAATCTCTTTTTGACTTACGCGAGCCTGAACACTTCTTGACAAGCTTTTACTCTATTTTGAGATCCTTTTTGGTGTTCTTGGGTTGGCTCAGTAACTCCCAAATGTTGAGATTCTTACCATTATCTTGATTTCTCAAGTTCTTTGGTCTTTCATGTGCTCGACCATGCACCTTTTTTTTTTTTTTTGCCGTGGGATGATTTCTCTGCAAAATTCATGCAATTTGAGGACTTAGTTCGCCAACAACCATTCTATTGATCAAATCATTAACAATTAAGGTCACTTGCCAAACGTTCTCAAGTCCAATATACTTTTTGACGATGCTGGATTTTGTCATGTAGAATTTTGGGTCAATTTAATCTAGGGATGATTGAATCAAGGATGATTTTGGGGGTGATTTTAGACTGAGCTTGAGAGTCTCTCTCAGGTTGCCTACGTATCCTGTGTATTGTCCAGGAATCAAGTCTTACATAGTTCCTGGAGCTATGTATTTATAGGAACATGTCCTTCTTCTGCCCTAAACTTAGGCGGTTTGGTATGTTGACATAAATACCCTTTAATAGGCCTTGACCCCTTGTCCAAGTAACCAGCTGGATAGTGGGCCTGGGAACCTGGACTAGAGGCCTTGGTCTCGACTCGATACATACCGACATGGGTGATCGAGGTGGGACGCTTGCAGAATCTGCCGGTTGCTGCGGTCTTCACTGGTACGTTTCATATTCGATCCAATATGGATAATTAACATTGACTTTTCCACATGCCAGCTAGACCAATCAGTTTATTCCACGTGGAGGGGTGAAATCCCGTATCGTCATAAGCCCCCCAGATCTATCTGAGCTCTTGAGGTCAGGTCTGATCTGTCAAAGGTGTATCTCGGCTACTGTTATTCAATGCTCTGAATTTAAATCTGCCATGTGGACTTACTTCCCGTGGAGTCCGACATACGGACTTTCTATGTCTGCTTTGTAGACTTTTTTGCCTCAGCATCATCTGTCCTTTGGACTTATAATGTGTGGCTAATTTGACATCGACTTCGATGCTGTAGCTATCGAAGGAATGATAAGATGTCCAACTTGGGACTGTCTCGGTTGAAAATGGCTTCGATGCCGTAACTATCGAAGGAATGTTGAGATGTCTGCAGTCGGGACTGTCTCTGTCGAGGTCGACTTCTCTGAAGAATTTGACTTGCCCTAACTTTGGAGTACGGCATGCGGATCTCGAATGTCAGTCTAACAGTCTTGAAAATTTGTCACATTTTTCCTTCTTTCCTTGTCTTTGATATAGACTATCTTACAGTGGGGAAGTTCTCGGTCCTCTCCAATCCTACTAACATTCCCAAACCGAAGGGTAAGCTAGCTCCGCCTCTCGAGGGTCGGATAAATGCTTATGTTGATGTTGTCGAGAAGAGGACAACTCCTGCTGGAGAAAGGAGCTCTTCCCGACTCGAGGTTATTTATACGCATTGCCTCGAAGGACGATCTGCGGGTGTCGAGTCGACGATTCGATCTGTCTTTCGCTTCGCTCCAAACTTTAGTCGATTTTCCACTTGCTCGCTATTTCATAAGTATTTCATGTCGATGCTCATTTCTTTGTTTCGATGTCTTTTAGCTCTTCGCTTGTCGAGCCTCTGGCTCTGTTTGCTATTTGCTTTATCGATGCCATGGGGTTCATATCGCACTTGTGAGTTTTAGCTGAGATCGACCCGTTTGACTTGGCATTTTCGTCCTTTGGACTAGTTTTGCTACGGGCGGGTCGACTCTCAGGGTGTTTGGTCCGACTTTGCCAACCGAGTCTTTGCCTTGGCCTTTTTCGCCTCTTCTTTGTTGTTGCGTAGTAGAAGAGATGCCCCTGGCTGTCTCTTTCGCTTGTCAAAATCGATGCCCTTTTGGCTGTCGATATATATTTCCGGCTACGATGTCCAAGTAATTACTGTCTAAAAAGACTGGTAATACGTAACTATCGCTCCGGATCTCGGTGTCGTGGTGTTTCTTTGTCGTTCATGACTCATGACACATGACTGGCGAGAGTTTTGGACATGGTCCGAACTCGATGACTTAGCCTTTTGGTTCCATGGAAATTTTAGCTTCCCCGGCTGTCGATCGAAATGATCATGTTGCTCGACCTCGATGCCCTAGTAAATTCTCTCCCCAGAGTCGATTACGTCATTTGTCGACTTGGACTTCGATGCCATTGCATTTTCGCCCCATTAGGACTTTAAGCGTTGATTGTCGACACGAAGGCGTCCGACTTGTGGATCCTCGTAGACCGTTGAGTAGATCCTTTGCGGAGTGGATCCTCGAGATACGCAAGACACTAGTCAGAAAGTCACAATAACCATGGGGATAGTTCCCGAAGTAAGAAGGCTCGTCCCTCCATGCTCGGCTAGGAGAGTTCCCAATATGATGCCTAGCTTTATTTTGCTTCAATTTTTGCATTATTTTGCTTTTTTGCTTCAATTTTTGCATTATTTTGCTTTTCTTCTTTTTATTGTTCATCTTTTATATCTCGATGTCCTTTTCCCCCCAAGTGTATTATGAGTGCATGACTCATGGTACACTTGAATATGAGTCGACCTAGCGTTGTACTGCCTCATGGGCTTGACTTGGCTATTTGGTCGGAGCTCGATTCAATTGCCATCCCTTGTCAGGCTTATGAACTGGTCGAATTAAATGACTCCTTATTCGACTGTCGCACTTCGTGGTGCTTATGAACTGGTCGAATAAGGTATCCATCATGGGATCTTCCAACTGAATTTTGACTTTTCTCTTGAATGTCCTTTGTGTTGTTGAATATTTGCCTAGGGTGTAGTCCTTTGGACTTAATTCCCTTAAGCCCCCCAAAGTGTAGTATGATTGCATGACTCATGGTACACTTGAATATGAGTCGACCTAGCGTTGTACTGCCTCATGGGCTTGACTTGGCTATTTGGTCGGAGCTCGATTCAACTGTCGTGCCTTGTCAGGCTTATGAACTGGTCGAATTAAATGACTCCTTATTCGACTGTCGCACTTCGTGGTGCTTATGAACTGGTCGAATAAGGTATCCATCGTGGGATCTTCCAAATGCCTCGCATCTTGGCTTATTGGCTGGTTGGGAGTGATATAAGCACTGTCATTGACTTGGCTTTATTCACTATTTTATTCAGACTCCAACATGTCGAGGATTCGTAGTTGTGGTTGACTTTTGCCTCTTTTATCTTTTAATCACATGGACTTCTTTTGCCTTAAGGTTGGTCGAATTTTTTGCCTTTGCCATTTTGTATCGTGGTAGATTTGCAATGTGAAGGCTGTAAATCATAACAAACACAAAAGCATCTCGAGGAAAGACATGCTTATTAGAATATTTATGAAATTGTCACGTGGACTTAGTACAAGACCTAAAAGTGTAAACACAGATATTAATCGAGATAAGGCTTAGCTTATTTGGAGTAGTCTGTTGGTACCATGCTTAGATGGCAGGCGGACTTACATAAGATCGCCTTCGAGCTCCAAATATTATGCCGAGGTGAGCTCGGTCTTATTAAAGATGCGCTCAAGTTGAGCTTCAAATATGGGGCCGAGCCGACCTGTGGTTTTATAAAGATTCGCTCTAGTTGAGCTCTAAATGTGATAGCTCGACCCTCCAGTTCGGTAGGGTGAGTTCCAAAATAATATAGCTCGACCTTCCGTGGGCCGAGTTCCCAAAATAAGATAGCTCGAAGATAAGATGCCGAGTCTAACTCGGACTTATTAAAGGTTCGCTCAAGAGAGCTCCAAGTATGATGCCAAGGTGAGATCGATCTTATTAAAGATGCGCTCAAGTTGAGCTTCAAATATAGGGCCGAGCCGACCTGCGGTTTTATAAAGATTCGCTCAAGTTGAGCTCTAAATGTGATAGCTCGACCCTCCGTGGGCCGAGTTCCCAAAATAATATAGCTCGACCTTCCGTGGGTCGAGTTCCAAAAATAAGATAGCTCGACCTTCCGTGGGTCGAGTTCCCAAAATAATATAGCTCGACCTTCCGTGGGTCGAGTTCCAAAAATAAGATAGCTCGACCTTCCGTGGGTCGAGTTCTCAAAATATGAAGGCTCGTCCCGCCACGCTCGGCTAGGAGAGTTCTGAAATAAGATAGTTCCAAGATAAGATGCCGATTCGAACTCGGACTTATTAAAGGTTCACTCAAGAGAGCTCCAAGTATGATGCCAAGGCCGAGGTCGATCTTATAAAAGATGATGCCGAGCCGGGCTCGGTCTTATAAAAGATTTGCTCGAGAGTGCTCCAAATACGATGCCGAGGCCGAGGTCGGTCTTATTAAATATTTGCCCATCGGTGAGCTCCAAACATGATGCCGAGTCGAGCTCGGACTTAGGGCAAGACGAGTCCGTAGAGCTCGAATGACGGTGCTCGATATCTCGAGTCTTTGTGGTGCAATGTGATTGTGATAAAAACATTACACATATAATAAAGACTTACAAAGTATGTAAGAATTTAAAATAACAATTGTAAGAACCTGGAGAGCTAAAGAGCTCGGCTCGATCCTCGGAGCTCGAGAACTCGCTTCGTGGATAGTTAGATACGGTAGATAATTCACAGCTTTCTGGGGCGCCACAGCAGTGTATTTTCGGTGGCAATCAGACCTCGAAACGGAATCCGATCGGCACGAAATTTGGAGGGATCGTTCTTCACTCACTTTTCTTCGATGTGACTGGTGGAATTTTTTTCGACGGCTCAATCTCCAAGAATACGCCGCCGATCTGGCAGCTGCTGTCCAGAATCCTGCTGTTTTTTTGGTGCCCTGCAGCAACTTCTTTGCCACGATCAATAAATCAAACGAACTCCGATTGGCCTAAAATTTTGAGGCTTCTTTTACTCCCCTTCTTCTTCATTCTGATCGGTGAAATTCTTGTTCCAACGGTTGAAACTCCATAAACTAGTCGCCGATCTCGCTGCGTTTTTGGTGATACAGCAGCATCTTTCCGGCAACGATCGGGTATCTAAACGGACTCCGATCGTCACGAAATTTGGAGGGTTTGTTCGCCCCTCCTTCTTCTTCAATCTGACCGGTGGGATTCTTGTTCCAACGGTTGAAACTCCGGAAATAAGCTCGGATCTGACTGCGTTTCTGGCATGTTTCTGCCATTAACTTAACCACCATCACTCCTTGATCCATCACCGATAGAAAGCCCTCCTTCTAGCGCCAATGATGATGCTGGATTTTGTCATGTAGAATTTCGGGTCAATTTAATCTAGGGATGATTGAATCAAGGATGATTTTGGGGGTGATTTTAGACTGAGCCTGAGAGTCTCTCTCAGGTTGCCTACGTATCCTGTGTATTGTCCAGGAATCAAGTCTTACGTAGTTCCTGGAGCTATGTATTTATAGGCACATGTCCTTCTTCTGCCCTAAACTTAGGGCGGTTTGGTCTATTGACATAAATACCCTTTAATAGGCCTTGACCCCTTGTCCAAGTAACCAGCTGGATAGTGGGCCTGAGAACCTGGACTAGAGGCCTTGGTCTCGACTCGATACATACCGACATGGGTGATCGAGGTGGGACGCTTGCAGAATCTACCGGTTGCTGCGGTCTTCACTGGTACGTCTCGTATTCGATCCGATATGGATAATTAACATAGACTTTTCCACATGCCAGCTAGACCAATCAATTTATTCCACGTGGAGGGGTGAAATCCCGTATCGTCACTTTTCATTTTGCAATACGTGTTTCCAAGTCCAACACGTGATGTTTCCCTTAACGTCCTCACTTCCTAAGGGCTCACGCAAAAGCTCATTATCTTCCTCCCAAACGGCATGAGCTTCTTCGCAGACCACCGTATCTTGCAAAATCCCACTCTCTTAAAATAATTTCATCTGCAAGATGTTCTTTCACTTTCCTTTTTGGTGGTTATCTTTTATATTATGATGCAATGCCCATCATTCAATTTTTAACCAACATCAAGCTTTCCTCAACTGGGAGTCATCTTGTCTTGATTGTAACCCAAGCAACCTCCCTTCTTTCAAGTGCGTTATGATTTTGTTTGGCTTACCAAGTTGACTTACCACCCTGGTGCTCAACTTGTCACTTCTCAATTTTCTCGGTTTTCCAAGAAAACCTTATCTAACAATTTAACCGATAATGGTTAAGTCTAAGCCAATTGGTCTTAAGTTCAAATGTCCATCCCTCTTTGTTTTGTATGTACAACAATTCAATTTTTGTTGTTTTCCACACCGGTTTCATCTTCAAGGCTTTTGTAGATATTTTATATTTTTCCTTTTCGCCAGCATGAGTTCCCTTTTTGTATCACCGTAACATTTAGGAGGTTGCCGTCTCACAGACTCTTCTCAGCAACGCTTCTTACAGAAGTCTTATGTTGTCTTTAGCCTCACCGCCAAAAAAAGTTTCTTCTTTCCCGGAAAGTCTCAAAAACCCTTCAGTTGGAATCTCTGCAGTTCTTCAGTAAGTTTGCACTACGGTAATGGAGGTTGAGAATGAAAGGAGTCAAGTGTGCCAGAAGTTGTGGATCGGTTGGGAAGTTTAAGTATTCAGGATATAGGCCACCAAGTGGAAGTAAGGTATGTTGTACCGTTGATTGCAAGGTCTGAGATAGTTGATGAGATCATGAAGAAACAAGATGAGGATCCAGGTATGATTAGTTATAAGCAAGTGGCCAGGACCAAACCGGCTAGTGGTTACGGGTTCGATGAAGATGGAAACCTTTGGCATCAAAAAATCAGCTGCGTATTCCGAATATGAGAGATTTATGAAAGACAATGATGAATAAAGCCCACAAGATAGCGTTTGCAGTTCATCCCGTGGCAACCAAGATGTATAGAGAGTTGAAAGAGTACTAATGATGGCCTTCTATGAAGATAGAGATAGTAGAATTTGCCTCAAACAATAGTTACCACATCAATATACAGATGCCACCATTTGAAGCTCTGTACGGAAGAAAGTGTAGAACACCGGTTTTCAAGGAATAAGTGGGACAAAGACAGATTACAGAACCAGAGCTGATACAGCAAGCCAAAGAGAAGATTGAAGTGGTTCGTCGCACCCTCAAGATGGCTCAAGACAGGCGGAAGAGTTAGGCAAGTGTACAGAGAAGACTGTTAGAGTTTGAAGTTAAAGATAAAGTGTATCTAAAGGCATCTCCAATGAGAGGAGTAAGATGGTTTGGGAAGAAATACAAGTTAAGCCCTAGATATGGAGGTCCTTTCATGATCTTGATTAAAGTAGGACCTTTAGCATACCGTTTGGAGTTACCAGAATCTCTTTCACAAGTGTACAATGTCTTTCGTGTGTCAATGTTAAGGAAATGCTTAACCGACATTGATGAGGAAGCAATCATTGACCTTGAAATGGTTAAAGAGAACTTGACCTATAGGAAGAACCGGTTTGTATCTTAGAACGGAAGGTGAAAAAGGTCAAGAATGAAGAGGTTAAGTTAGTCTTGGTTCAATGGAGTAAGCACACACCAGCAGAGGCGACATGGGAGTTAGAAGACGAGATGTTCTGTGAATTTCCAGAGTTTAAGCACCTCCCAGGTATGTTCAGTTTCGAAGACAAAACTTGTTTTAAGAGGGGAGAGATGTAACACCCCCGAATTTTGAAAGAAGGGTAAAATGGTAAATGGGATTTAAATTTATTTATTCCTTTTTATGTTTAACCTAAATTAAATAATTAAAAAGGGTTTAATTATTAAAAGGATTAATTTAGTATTTATGGAAATAAAACACATTATTTCCCTAATACTTTCACACGTCAGTTTTCTGAGAAAAAGAAAGAAGAGGCGACACAGAGCAGGAGAAAAGCGAAGGAAGGGAATCTTCATCCTGAAGGCTAATCCGTTGGGAGTTTGGGTAGACCACAGAAGATGAAAGTTTTCGTCTCATCGCGGTGAACGTTTCCATACCAACGATTCGTGATTGCGTAAGTTTATATTTTTTTTACCTTTTTGGGAATTTCAATCGTTCTTGGTAGAAATCTGAATTTAGGTGTGCTAGATTATTCCCAATGTTTTAGTAATCGTAGAATTGTGTTTTTGGGTTGTAAAAATTGCGTAGAAGTTGAGGAGTCGCAAGAATCATCGTTGTTTTGCTTTTGGATCACTTTCTTGCCAAATTAAATGTAAGGCGGTGTTCTAAATCGGGTTTTTGGTTCGTGTTTTGTGTTGAATTTTTTGTTCGATTGTATATGTATGTTTATTGTAAATTTGGTGATGTTTTAGTGCCTATAAGGTACTGATTTTTGGGTTAAAAAGCCTGAAAACTGAACAGAAAATCGTATAAGGAAGAAAACGCAGGAAACATGTTGCAGCCATAATAGGCATGCACCTATCACATGTTAGGCGTGCGCCTATGATGAAATCTTGGGTACGAAGTCTCTGATCTTGTGGGCGAGTGCCTAGCCTTTTGTTGAGTGCACACCTATCTATACACAGAGTTTTGGGAGTTACTAGGTGTGTTGGATGCGTGCCTAAGGACCTGTTGGCTTGGGCCTAGCTCCCAGAAGCATTGTTTGGCTTATTTTCGAGTGTCATTCGATATGTTAAGGTCCTATGAACATAGGCCACTTCCTGAAAGCACTGTTTTACCTTGTTTTGGTGTGTTATTCTCTATGACTTTGTATGTATGCCTCTGGGGGCATTATCTGTTAATTGGTAATGTCTAACTTCGACTTTTGGTAGCCTTGGCTCAGCACCACAACTGAGATCCTCTACGGGGAGAAGGTGGGAGTACCGGAAGGCGATTGGTTAGGCCTAGTAGACATTGACTTGGGTGTCAATGGTTCTTTTACAATGTGCTTGGTAGTGTAAATAGAATGCCTAGGACTAAAAGTCCATAGGGGTTTTTTCGTGAATAAATCAGGAGGTTAGTTTAAATCCGTAAATTACATATGTGTTGTGTCTAAAAGATAAAACTGCTGGATATACAGAAACCCGAATCCGGATCCTATCCATAATTGGAACGTCAGATCTGATTCACAGCACCGATCGAGACACTCGATCATGCACAACGGAAGCTACGAATTAAATTCGCATGCGATTTTACCACGATTTAATTCATATGATTAATTAATATAACTACAAGAAGGTTGAAGATTTACCCAACAAAAGAGAATCCGTGATCTTCCGGATTGTATCTCCAAGCAACGACTGGTGGACGTCGATCCTCATAGTAGAACCTCCTCGAATATGCTCACAGAAAAATCCTAGTTTTTCTTCTCCCAATTGCTAGAATGAGAAACTAATTTTTCTCTTCCTTTTATTAGTATGTGGCACAATTTTTGTCATGTCATTGTGTTGGGAGGAACTCTCTTTATATAGGAAAATAACTAGTCAAGAGATAGTTGTTCTTTTCACAATACAATTACCTATTTCCATAAGAAAAAGATATTTGTCATAAAATAAGAGATAATTCCCAAAAAATCAAATTCTCATTTTTTTCATTAATTATCTAAAAAATAAATAAATAATTAATTACACATGTGACATAATCTAGGAAAATTTCTTTTCCTAATTTCCTCAACATGGGGCGCCACATTGCCACTAAATTTTAATAGAAAATGTCTTTTCTAATTTACATATTATTTACCAAATAAATAATATTCGCATATTCATTAAATAGGCCAACTATTTAATTTATTTTCGAGGTTCCAAAATACAAGAATTCACTCACGTGTTAGGAGCCAACCCGGGAACCATGGACCTATAACCAGTAGCTACAATAAATTGAATAAAATATTCATCGAACATAATATTTCTACTCAACTTATTAATTCGGAATTACGCCACCATAAATCCGAAACTGAACTCTATCGTAGATATAACTTATTCTCAGAAATTCGAGTCAATAAGTGTCCATTAATATAATCAGTACATACAGAATAACCCTCCATAGACTATCTGTAACAAAGCGGGATTATTTCCGTAAACCTTCTTCATTACATCTTATCCTTATTTACCATTAACCCACTAGTGATCAATTAGTTCATAACCAATACGAACTCGGCCGATCGATCAATTTCTAGGATTAACAAATAAGGGGATTGTCTATCTACTTCCCCCAGGAAGGAATGGATTCCATATCTGTGAGACACACACTTCTCACTCATTCCAGAATAGTGCCAACGCGAAAGTGATTCGGACCGCGCCTCTTAGCGATCCTTAACGAACACATCAAACCCTATCTTGAAACAAGTAGGAGTATGCAATCACTTCAGGATTAAGGTTAATCCATATATGATCATCTTGTGATTTAATAAGATTTCTCAGTCACGGAATTATATGAGAAATGCAGATTAAATCGGTCCAGTCATATATGACTCTCATCATATATAAATGCCCCACTTAGACAACCAATGTCGCCGGTCCGGATAAGACGATCACACCATAAAGTGTTCTGGGCGCATTAATGGTGGTTTAATCAATAGACCCCATACTTTGATTAAGTTCACCACGGACCAATAGTTCAAGTGTATCACATAAACTTAATCCTCACGTGTGACACACACTAAGTTATATGGCTACATATGATACGACTTGGAGTTTTCAGCAGTGTATTACTTATGAGCACGAAGCAAATAATAAGATGAGAATAAATCTGTGATTTATTAATTATAAAAACAATTACAGAAATTGTCTTTCGGACGCTACTTCCAACAAAAACATCATTAAAATTGATGCGGCATGTTTAATCTTCGTAGTATGTAATAATTGCACCTCACCACTTGGTCTGATGCCAAGGGACTCGTGTGATATTCCTCACGGTACTATCCGTGCCTTTGAGGTGCTAACTGTGCTGTGGTGCGGTGTTCACCATACGTAGTGTCCTCTGATCTTGGTGTAACAAACGTACTTGATCAAGGTTATTCTTTCTGATCTGGCAGAGGGTGAGTGAGATCTTCTGTAACATCCTACGTGGTAGCGTTTGTAGAAAGTATTCCTGTTATATATATATATATATATATATATATATATATATATATATATATATATATATATATATATATATATATATATATATATATATGCAACTATTTAATTGTACCTGATTCTTCTACCCCTTACTAAGTACATATGTACTTACCCCTATCTTTATTGTTCCCACCCCGAGAATGTGGTGTATTGTAGGTTGTTTTCGAGGACACTGAGGAGTGACCCCGGGGATGATGCAGCTGGAGTTTGTTATTCTTATTCTGTTGTAATTTTGGTATAGACTCTCTCATCTTTGTGATGATTGAAATAAGTGGTTGACTTTGTGGATATCAAGGTGTAATGGATTTATTATATTTGACGGTTATGATGAAGTCTTTTGTGATGTATTAGATGCAGCCTATGTTGCTTTTGATCATTGTGTTAGTTCTTTTAGTTGTCCGAGTCAATCGTTTTGTCTTTCGCATTGTTCTCTGGTGTTTGTGTACGTAAGGCTAACATATATAATTAGATTAAATTTTAATTATATATGTGTTGGGCGTAATTTTCGGATAAGGATTCGATATCCGGGATGGGAGGTCACAATTTTGGCTAAATTGCAATTTTAGTTTTGTAACTGGACACGTTTTGCAATTTTGGTTATGATTTTTCTTCAGCGACAATTTTAGTCATATAAGTGGTTTTTTGTTTGCAAAAATAGTCCTGAAGGTCGGAAAATGCTGACTGTACACATTTTCCGGCCAGAAAAATGTCATGTCAACCTAAATTGACAAGTCATCCTTCCACGTCAACACAAATTTCTACATAAGCATTTTTTTGCAAAGAATAAAATGTTGCTAATAGGGGGATTCGAATTTGCAACCTAAAACTAAGAATCTAAACACTTCTCAATCCAAGCTACAACCATATATATTTTTTAAAGACATGTTCAATATAAAAATATTATAGAGAATGCAATAATGCAGACAATTTTTATTTTTTTTTTTATAAAGTATATATATAGTATTCGTTACACGTGGTGATATATTTATTGAATGTTTATTTTAAGTAATATGGGAGGTTCTTAAAAAAATTATGTATAATATATATTGTATAATGCATGTGACTTAATATATGCTTGTTTTTAATCAAATTTGTTGATTAAGGCGGTTATGACAAGGAAAAAATGCAGCTAGATCATATGATTTTGCAGCATTGAAGTATTTGGATACTAGTACCACTACTTAATATATGCTTCTTTTTTATCAAATTAGTTTCTTACTCTATCTTTTATTTCTGAATAATATTATTGTTACAACCATTCTAACACAATGCATCTCGTAATTTAATGATCCATTCTGACAAAATGAATCATGTAACGTTATGTGACAATGGTACTATATACCTTTGATAAAATGTAATATCATTCGATGTTACACTGTTACATCATGTTAAATTTAATTGTTGTTTCAGACGGATCGTAATAGTACCATTAGCTATAATCAGAGTAATTAAGATTTTTTTGTTCCATTTTTGTCAAGGACTAGGTTTTTTATCATGAGAATAATTAAAATTAATACATTCATTTTAATGTTTCATTTGTTAATTTAATTAAATATACAGCTTAGTGACAATGAAAAAGAGTTGGAACAAATGAAGAATATGACATGACATGACAAGAATATGTTATATCTTTATGAAAATACATAAAAAAACCATTAAAAAATTAATCTCCCATATTACAGAAAATAAACATTCAATAAACGTATCACCATAAAAAAATTGTCTGTATTATTAGATTTTCTATAATATATACCGAACATGTCTTTAAAACATATGTTGTGTTTTTTTTTTTAAGTGTCTGGATTTTTTAGTCTTGGGTTGCAGGTTCGATTTCCCCAATGAGCAACATTTTATTTTTTGCAAAAAAATGTTGATGTGGATATTTGTGTTGATGTGGATATTTGTGCTGACGTGGAAGGTTGAATTGTCAATTCGGGATGACATGCCATTTTTTTGTCGGAAAATTTATACAGTCAGCATTTTTCGGCCATCACGACTATTTTTGCAATAAAAAGGACCACTTATAAGACTAAAATTGTCGTCGGAGAAAAATCATGACCAAAATTACAAAATGTGACCAATTACAGGACTAAAATTTCAATTTAGCTTCACAATTTTAAATATTCAAAGAGTTGACGTATTACATATTTGTCTAGTCATTCAAATTTTCTTAATATTTAGAATTAGGCGTGTTGTGTTGTACATGTGTCCGTGTAAATTTGCAATTACCCTTAAATTTCGGATGATATTTCTTTTTCTTTTTTTTAATGAGAAAAATTGTTGAGAATTTTGACAGGGGGAATAAGATCTCTATCAAAAAGCATAGGAGATTAGATTTATCATATTTTTAAAACGATGCAATATCTATTAAGATCCCCTTTATAAAAAAAAATTAAAATAACTTAAAATGATAATTTCTCGAATTAAGATCCCTTAAAAAAAATAATAATAATAATAATATCTCGAATTAAGACCTGTACAAAAAAGAAAAAATCGTGTGCAAATAGTTGTCCCTTCCCCTTTATCAACATTCAATAGTATATTTAATCGAATCATCAAATACCCCAAACAAAACGAAGTAATAAAAGCCCAGAAGACATAAAACTGTAGTGCAGATTAATCAAAGGAATTAAATTCAATATGCTGAATACAAAAGCAAGCCCCAATACAAAAGATAAGAACAGCAAGCAAAGAATTAATATGTATTTAGACAGAAAATTGTTCAATGGGCCAAAAAGGAAATTTTCATATGTATTCCTCACTAACCATATCACCAATTTCTGCAGAATATATCATCTCCTTCTCTCTCCTATTCATGTTTTCTTCAAGTCTTAAATGGTGATTAAATCTCAAGTTTTTATCATGAATCCCATGTATTTTTTCGGGGGAAATTATTGAAAAAGGTAAAAGAAATACTAAAAGGTTAATAAAAAAAACTGGGGTTTTTCCCTTTCCCCTTGTTTTCTTGCTTTCCCCGTTCATACCGTTTGCTGGAAAATTTGGAGACGATACCAAAGCGAAAACCAGGGAAGAGGAGGAACCGTTTGTCAAAACCCCCTTTCTGAATTTTCCTTCATATCATGGAAGGTATTTTCAATCTAATTATTAATCGGTCGTCATATTCTTTGATTTTGTAGTCGTTGTTGAATATCGCTTAATCTTTGTTTCTTTTCTTAAGTAATTGCGATCCGAGTTGAATTCTTAAAACTCTGGATGCTTGGTTTTGTTTCAAATTCTGTTCTGAAAACCCCCAATATATGACTCTTCAATTGATTATTCAAAAGATTTATGAGTTTTGATGTTTAGTTGTTAGATCTTAGTTAATTTTTCTGGGTCTTGCTAATGATTCATGCTGCAGTCTTTTTCTTTTATTTTTATTGTACTTGGTTTAGATCTTGTCAAGCTGTAAATATTTCTATTCATAGCAATCAGTTATCTTTTTCTTCTTTTTTCGTTTTTTTTTTTCCTGCTTCTCTCCTGTTTGTTTCCGTCTACTTTTTGCCATTGAGATAACATTGGGTTCGGTAAAGCTTAGGTTTTTCCTTGACATAAAGCCATGGAGGCGATTGCTTCTCCTATTTGTTTTTTTGTGCTTTCCTGCTGGAAAAGGTGCTTAGTTTTTTGGAGCTTCAGTTAGATTTACCAGCATTTACTGTTAGTAATGGCCACCATATTTACTCCAACAACTTAACCTTGTTTTCTGCTGGTTGATACGACTTTATCACATTACGGAACTGGAACCAGTATCTAAAATTATCAGCCATTAGCCAGTCTTTTTTTTTGTTTGCAGCGGTTGTCAATCTGGACTTTAGGTGGATTTACAAGTGGTTCTTCATCAAAATTATTAGACGTTCTTGATCTTCCCCGTCTCTAATGTTCTCATCAAGTAGGATTGTCTTGGAGGAAAACTGCTAGTTCATCCATTTGCCGTTGGACCGATAGTAGTGAACTGATCTACTGCTGTTATAATTTGACTTGAACTCTTTGTGCTTCAACTGAATTCTGGCAGCGGCGCCCGTTTAAGTTTATTATCGTCTCAATAACTAGGAAAGAGACACGGTTTTTCTTATTGTAAAGTCCGTACTTCGCCCGACATGCATGACCTAGACCCAGGGCTTTATTCTGTTTTGAGGTGATTCCCACTGAAGGGTTAGGTCCAACAACAAAATAAAGTAAAGTGGCTGGTGAATCTTCCCTTGAAGTGCAAATGTTATTACTCCTCTTTAATCTGCCCTTAACCTGCTGAATCTTATTCTTCTCCTTTATCTGCCCTTGAAGTTTATATGTTATTACTCCTCTTTAGATGCTTGCTGGGGTTTATTGATTCATTATAGATACGTATTCATTTCCTCAACGTAGAAACTCGCAGAGGTGCTCAGTCGTGAAGTTTTGTATTTCTTTCTTTTCATTTTAAACCAGTCTTTCAATATATTGCATACACGTGTTTTCTTGCCCTTTTTTAACCTGTGCTCTTTTTTTTTCTGGATGAAAGTCGGCACTACTTATGTTTAAGTTCTTCACTTTTGTTCTCTAGAATCAAGCGAAGGGCATTCTGATGGCAATAAATTTGCACCTGAGTCAAACAAGAAGAGAATTGTCAAAAGTCGTGCTCAGGTTGATGCTTTGGAGAAATTTTATGAAGGTAAATGAATGTTTCTTCTGTTTGTTCACTTTTTGGATTCTTTCTCTATATTTATGTTACTCAAAAGTGATTCAAGTAATAAATAATGTTATCCAGAACACAAGTACCCTTCAGAGACGAGGAAAGCAGACTTTGCCAAGTCTGTGGGACTAACTGAGAAGCAGGTTTCGGGGTGGTTCTGCCATAGAAGATTGAAGGATAAGAGAATGCAAAATGGGCAACCTGTGAATGGTAGACAAGATCGTTCCAGCGGCATTATACAAGATCGTGGGAGTGGACTGAAGCAGGATTCTTGTGGAAGCACCAAACAAGGAGGTGAAAGGAACTTTGATCCTCGAGAAGTTGAAAGCAAAAGAGTAACTTCTCAAGAATGTGCTGCTACAGGCATCAATTATGAGTTTGGTGGCCATTACACTGGCCAGGCTGGTAGCCCTGATGATACGGCATCAAGGAGTAGCTCTTCTGAGCAGAACATACCTTTGCACCGTGACAAGGATCCTTTGAGTATGGCAAGTTCAAGAAGCCAAACACTGAGCACCCCAGTTGAGGTGAAGGGCGACAGGGTTAGGTCTGGTCCATCTGGATATCTAAAAGTGAAGGGTCAGGTAGAGCACGCTGCTATTACTGCAGTTAAGAGGCAGCTGGGAAAGCATTACCGAATAGATGGTCCACCACTTGCAGTTGAATTTGACCTTATTCCTTTGGGTGCATTTGAGTCTCCGATGCAGGAGGCAAACGATGGTAATTGGAGTGTAGACTTCTTTTTTTTTTTTTTTTTTGTTAATGCGGTTTAGAGCTTTGTTGCTTAAAAGCATGAAGTTTATGTTCTTTTTGGTGTGTCTATGTTTTCTTATGTTTGATAAAGTGCTCGTTTCTAGTTCATTCGCACTTCAATAGCCCATTTCCTCTTGCATGTGGTTTAGTTCATCAGCTAATGGCATGGAGGCTTCAAGTTTTAAGATTTTTTATCACATCTTTATGAGTTTATGAAATTTATGAACCTTTGTGTGTCTAGGTTCTTTTGAAAAACATGCATGTCTTACTCTATTTTTTTAGGTCTTAAATATTCCCCCCATCTGGCTCTTTAAAAAATTAGCTGAAGGTAACTATAACACTTCTCCCCTTTTCCAACAGCAAATATATTTAACTTAAGGAGTGATGGACATCAGAGAGGCAAGTGGTGTTTTGTCTGAATAATTGCTGTACAACTTATCCTTGAGTTCTGCTTTAAATTTTAAGTGCTTTGGCAGTTTTACTTGACTGTGTAGAGATGAGTATTTTTGTCATCTCATGGAATTTATTGTTTCCTTTGGATGCTTATTCGTTACATACTACTTTTACGGAGTGTTACATTTGTGAATATTCGAAGCATCGTTCTCTTACTTAAAGATGTTGCTGATATTCTTTTCATTTATCCTGGTGCTTCTTTTCTTCCATCTCTGACCAGTTTAGAGAATGGTTGCTCGCTTAAAGTAATCTTTGTAAGTGCTTTAAGTAGCCATTCAAGTGGATCAAATAGTTGCGACTAGTGGAGAATTGTGATATGCACATGTTAAGGCTGATATACTTTCAGGCTGTTTTTAGCATTGCATGGTATCTTCTGGATGCTCATTTGGTGGTCTTTTTTGTGTTGTGTTGTCAAATCGTATCTTTGAATGATAGATTTTCTTGACTTCTGTACATTGTGTAAACAGGGCCTTATTATAATGAAGAAGCTAGTCTGCCCCGTTCTTCTGATGCTTTGTTAGGTCACAAGAACCCTCATCGTGCCACAGTAAGTCGATCGTAGCCTGTTTTTCTGGCCTTATGTTTTTTATTTGGTTAATGTGGTAGTATTTTCCATTTGATGAATCTCGGATACTCCGTTATGTTTCTTGTCTTGTGACAGAATGGTTCGTTTGAGTTCCTTTCTGATGCAGATAAATTTTCTGACTGATTTCTCTAAATGATTAGGGAAACAACCCTCAGGATAGTCAAAACATGTTGATTTCTAAAACCTAGATGCCTCTTGCCTCAGGGGACTGGTATTACCTTGGAAAGTTGTTTGTATTAGAGTGCACTAACCTTAATCATTTGTCTGATCATGTTTCTTAAGACCTTCAGTTTTTCCCATTTATCTCTCATGGATCCACTTTCTAGTGACAATAGCCTCCGATTTTTTTTTTTTTGTTATTCATTGCGTCCTTTGGAATATTTTCACCTTTTCTATTTTTCTTTTTCTATAAATGCTCTTGGGACAATGACCGCTAAGTTCAATAGTGTATATCTTACTTAGCTGCTAGTTATTGATCTCTTATCCTCATCCATACAAGTTTTAAGAGTAACGGGTTCCATGTCTTACAGGGTTATGATTACGACCTGAAGAATTCTCATAATTCTGACACTGATGGAACCAGAGTCAAAAGGGCACATGTATCTGATAATTCTGAAACTTATTTTCAGCCTAAGCACAAGCATAAATTGCCTGCTTCAAGTTATGCTAGTGAATCGTACTCAGGGAAAAGCTTAGTCATGGATATGCATGAGGGTTCTATGATAGAAGCGCCTGTTTTTGAAAGCAGGTATCCCTATGAGAGGATTAAGCATGCTGGAAGAAAGAACCCGGATTTTTATTCTGGACAACATATTTCAAGTCCCTACAACGTGCGAGTCAATCATTTACAAGCAGAAACGCAGCTGCATCATAACTATAATGATCATACCCACACCAAGGGTGCTACCTCAGAGGATTTTGAGAATTATACCCTCAAGAGCTATGAAAGTCTTGGCGTTCAACAGAAAGGACCATCTAGACAAATGACAAAGGTTTGATCAACCATTCTCTGAGGTAAATCTGTTGTCTATCTACTCCCTGATTTTGACACCTTTTGCTTCAACCATGATCTTTAGGAGGTGAAATTGTTTGGAGAGAGAATTGCAGCAAATGATGATTTTGGTTCTGCTAGAGCAAGGGTTTTGCCTAAAGAAGCGTTTATAGTAAGTATGCACCATGCTGTCAGTTTTTGTGTTTCCAAGTGTTTGTTTTCATCTTGGTGCTAGTGCCTTTTTTCGAATTATTATGTTCGCCAATCCGATATTGTAGGCTGCAGAGAGAGCAAAAAACGGACTGTCTCAACCGCATTACAGGAGAGTATCACCTAGTGAAGATCCGTCTTGGACAAATCCAGCAAATCGGATCCCAGGGTATGATAATATGACTTGAGTTTGATATAAGGTTGTCTGTCATTTCTTTTTGCTTGCTGGGGTTTATAAGACTTAGAAATTTCGGTAGGTTCCATCACCATTTCAATGACTATTTTCCAAATTTTTTTTTTTGCATTATTGAGTCAGAGGCATGAAAACAAGTGTAAAAGTTGCTTCTTGGGGACTTTTGCAGCAGTCCATCTTTCTAGATGTGATGATCAAGTCTTAGTCCATAACACTGTTTCACACAGAATAGCTCTATTGGGTCGGGGCCATGTTTAGTATATGCAGCATTTTGCTGACATCTGTCTGTCTAAATAGGTCTGCAGCAGAGTTCCCATCTAGTTTTAGTGAAGAAGATGATGATGACGATGATGACGACGATGATGACGACGACGATGAAACTGCTGGGACCAGTTCTTCTGAAGATTGAATGGAAGAACCTTTGTAGGCTTGTTCCAGTCACAGCTTAAAAGCGGGGTACTTTGTTGTTTGGAAGTGTTATGCTGTTGCACGGAGATCCAAATCCAAGTAATCAACGCTGTAAGAAAGCGAGCATAAACACAGGTAGCAGCAAAAAAATAATATAAATAGCTTCTTGATGATTATTTCTCTAGCATTTTGCACTAACCGATTTAACTGCCTTTCGATCTCTCCTGTATATAGTAGTGCTTCTTATAAGTTTATGATGACTAGCTTAAAAAGATTTGTAGTTTTTTTTTTTTTTTGATTTAAGTTTACTTTTGGCCCCATGTTGTATTTTAGTTATTTATGTTGCAATTGAGAGAGATTATCTGAGGTTGCACTAATACTTGTTAAGTTGCTTGAATGTTTTGTTTAATGCATTGCTTCATAAAAAGGCCCAATGAATGGCATGCGTCTCCTCCTCAAGCACATATTGCAGAAGAACAGTGTTTCAATGGCCTTCTCCCCATACGGGGTCTGCAATCTGTATTTATCATCTTAAAGTGTCACTCACATTACCTGATATAAAATTCCAGATTTTGATGAATCTTATTTATTATATTCTTCACAAGTATTGTATGAAAGAACATTGGTAAGATTCTCCGGAAGATATAATATATTTCTCCATAATAAAAAAATTACTCCCTCTGTTTTTTTTTTGGTTTTGTTCTTTTTTTCCTGAAAAAAATATGGTTATTTGTTTATAAGTACAAGTTTGAAGACTTAATTAGGCTTTAGAACACGGTCGAAAGATTACTAGTTAGAAGGATAAAATATTATTGATCGGACAAAATTAACCCTAGATGATATACGCTCCTTCCTCTGACAAGAATGAAAAGACACAAAATAAAAAAATTTATCCCAGGTTGTCAATTACTTTTTAGGAGTAATAAAATTGGTTTGCCGCCATACATGAACACCAATCCACTTTGTTTCTTAGTTTAGAGCAAGAACTAGTGTTAGCGGAGATGGAACAGCACGAGCCTTTCCTCCCTAGTGTTTTGTTACCTCAGCCAATCCTGCCGCCACCGCCGGTGATCCTCTGCCTTTTACCGGAAGACAATGAACTCATCTTGCCATCATCATATCCAATAACCCCATTAGAATTCAAAGACCATCTCATCTTTGGTACCTCTCCTTCAGCTCCTTCTTGCTCAAACATTCTTGATGCAATCAATTTAGGTCTAAATTCTCCCAGAAAAACTTCAACCACTCCAGACTCAGCGAATCCCAATTTTTTTCCCAGAAAGTTCCAATCTTGAACCTTCTCAAAGTTAGCCCACTTTGTTGACTGACCAAAGTATCCCATGGGCTTAAGGGACATTCCATAGGTGCATAACATCTGCAATGTCTGTTATTAATGATTTTAATCATCATTCATTAGATTCTGGTCCACCTGGGGCTGGTTCACAATCAACTGTAATTTGTAAGGCAAGTTGTAATCCTTTTGATGTTATGTTTAGCACTTGGTGTTGGTATATACTCACTTGACAATGATAGTTGTAACGGTGAAGAAACTAACCCAGTTGTTGATGCTTCGTACTTTTGCATTGTGACTATGCGTACAATTAAGTATGGTGATATTACCCCTTCTAGTACAACAACAAAATTGTTTTCTATTCTGTTTGTGTTAGTGGGCTTTGGTTTTATTGACATTTTGCTATCTGGGATGGTGGGTTATGTTCTTGATTTGCAAGAGACTTATCTCTTTAAAACACTATTAGGTGGGAGTGCTCATGATGTTGGGAGGTTTGTAATTGATGTGAAAATGGGGCAGATGCGAATTCGGATGAAAGTAGCATTAGCACTTGGTGTTGTGGTTCTTTGTATTGGAATTGGTGTTGGTTTCTTGCATTTTGTTGAGAAGCTTGAATGGGTGGATTCATTTTATTCATCTGTTATGTATGTTACTACTGTTGGATACGATGATAGGGCGTTCAGTTCGTTGTCTGGTCGATCTTACCATATTTTATTAAAAATTAACTGAATTCTAAGAAAATAATCGAGCTTAGGAGACGAGTCGAGCTATATCGAGTACTTAGCTCCACATCTCATTGCATCGTCAAATTTCACTTCATTTCACGTCACTGCATTGGGTCTCACTCTATAATGTGTCAGTGCATAAAATGTTGTTGTCATTGGGGGTCACTGCATAAGGTGTCGCTTCATAAAATGTTGGTGTCATTAGGCGTCACTGCGTAATGTGTCGCTGCATAAAAATTTGTTGTAATTTGGTTTACCGCATAATGTGTCACTTTATAAAATTTTGGTGTCAGTGATTGTCACTGCATAAGGTGTCACTTCATAAAATATTAGTGTCAATGAGTGTCATTGCATAAGGTGCCTCTTCATAAAATATTGGTGTCATTGGGTGTCACTGCATAAGATGACACTTCGTAAAATATTGGTGTCATTGGGTGTCACTGCATAATGTGTCATTGCATAAAATATTGTTGTCATTGGGTGTCATTGTATAGGATGTCAATTCATAGAATGTTACTGTCATTAGGTGTCACACATAAAATGTTGGTGTCATTGGGTGTCACTCCATAAGGTGTCACTGCATAAAATGTTTGTGTCATTGGTGTCACTCCATACGGTGATGTTTGTGTCATTGGGTGTCACTCCATACAGCGTCATTGCATAAATCGTTGCATAAAGCGTCACTGCATAAATCGCTGCATAAGGTAGGTGTCACTGCATTGCGGTGTCTCTGTATTGCGGTGTCTCTGCATCGCGGTGTCTCTTCATAAACGGTGTCATTTCATTGTTGTGTCACTTCATCGTGGTGTGACTGCATCTCGTCGATTTTTATGAAGAAAATTACGATTTTCAGAAATTAAGTCGAAAAAATTATCAAATCAGATATCGAATAAAATGACGAAAATATATGAATTACGATGATCGGAGTTTTATATCTAAAGAAATGATCGTTTGAAATATTGAGTACGAGAGAGAAAATAACAGAAAAATAATTATGGTGAAAGAATTACGATGATCGAAATTTTATATCAAAAGATATAACCGTTTGAAATATTGAATAAGAGTGAGAAAATGAAAAAAAAAATTAAAAAACTTTTTTTTTAATTTTTATTTCCAGCTTTTCAGCGCAAAAAAAAGAGAGAAAACAATATTTTTCAAAAGAAAATATAATAATAATAATAATAATAATAATTGTTTTTTTCCTTCCAGTTTTCCCTTTTTAATGAGGCGCTAAACTATTCATTCTTTCCCCTCCCATGCGCATGTCCTGGCAGCGTGTTTTTTTTTCCTTTTTTTTTCGAAGGAGGTTAATCTTGTCACTCTATTAATTTTGTGTCTTTATAAACAATGAAATGTTTAATATGTTCTATTTGCCTATTTAATTACATTTTATGGGGTTTAAAAAAAAAAAACTACATTTTGTGTAACTCTATTTGATTTTTTTTAAAGGTTAAATTGAACGATTCTTCCCCTCCTCCGGAGATTTTCCCCTAAGCGGCAGGCTTCCCTCTTCACGATTGGAGACTTTCTACGCCACCTTCCATGGATCCGGAGGTGTTGGCGCGATTGACCAAGCTCTCGCTCACACCGCAAGAAGCGGGGCGGATGGTGATTTCAAAAAGGGCTGCGGGAGAGGAACAATCGGTGCGCTCTCATAGTCTAATCGGAAAGTTGTTGGCACCAAAAGCTACTGACGTTAGGGGCCCACGGAAGGCCCTACGGCTATCTTGGAGCTGCGAATTCTCGGTGACTGAGTTGGCCACCAACACCTTTCAATTTACCTTCAATGATTCGGCCGACTTACCTAGGGTTTTGGACGGGGGGCCGTGGTGTTTTGACGGTTTTTTGCTTGTACTGAGACCTTGGCATGACAGGTGGGTAGCCATGGGGATTTTTTCAGGCACCAGAAATTTTGGGTCCATGCAACGCGTTTGCCGCTGCATCTATGCACCCGGTTTATTGGCAGGAGGATTGCGGATGGCGATGACACTTAAAATAGTCTATCCTACGACATCAACATTCTATCCATTACGAGCTAAAAATAGTTGTTTCGACTTATAATTATGAACCATTTGAGCTGAATGTCACATGTCGGGTTTGTGAGTCGAGTATTCTGCATTTAATCTTTATTTTCCATTATTCGATATTATTTCGTGCGTTATTTGATTATTTTCAGGATACGAAATATTGGGTTGAGCATTGTGGACAATTCTGGAGTGGACTGAACGAAGGGATTGGGCCTAGGGTATTTTAGAACCTTCCAAGTTAAGGCGGCATAAAGAAAAAGACAAAAATACCCCCGATTAATCGGGAGATACTTCCGACTTACCAAGAGTCCAGAATCTTCCGAAACGCGTTTTCTTGGACGAGGGGTAGTTCTAGGTGTTTCTAAGTCGGTTTATTCAGTTATAAATAATAGGCATCGCCTCAGAACTGAGTGTTTCCACTTTTGAGTTCATTGTACCTCAAAACTTATAATTATTATGCAATAAAGTTCTTTATTTATTTATGTTATGAGTTCTAGTCACGGAGTCAGCAGATTCGCCTCCTAGGAAGAGACTTGAGGGATATCTACACTCATCTTCGAGGGTATGATTTTCTGTCTTTTTCAAGATGTTGATCTGTTTTTGTTCTATTCGACTAGTATGTGCTAATTGTTTATTTAGTTTAAGTATGTAGTATTTAGTTTATTTTACCCCATGTATGTATAGATCTAATTCATTGGTGAAGATCTTCAGATCTGTGACGGTCTATATCGCTAGATCTGAATATCTAGTAAATTACTAGTTCATGATAATCGGCGCCAGCTACGTTGATCGACAAATTTAATTTACATGTTAGTAGCCTGATCAACTATTTGCATGTCATTGTAAATTAGCACGAAGGACTGTTAGTGAAGTGTTAATTTGGACATTGTCTTGATAGATCCTTAGGAACGTGCTGGTCATAGTCGATAGCTGCCTGGGGAGGATTTCGGTCTTGAGCTGGCAATTCTATAACTTATTGCGTATGGATTAATACAACCAACGAAGGAGGTTAGTTGCATATAGATTGTCTGTTGTCCTTACAGTGAAAGTAGATAGGGTTAGGAGTTGCACCCGTAGCTGTCAATGAATTAAAATTTACCAATGAGGATGATTAATGCATGTTATGGGGGGGAATAACTAATAACTCATAATTAGACTAATACATTATAAACTCTTGTTTGCTCCATTTGAACTTGCATAATCTAGTTTGTTGGCACCAATTTACTTCTATCTATATTATAGTTGGTCGTAGACCGTTATTGTGACAGCTCAACCTTGAATGATTTGCGTTTTTACGAGTCTCTGTGGGATTCGACTTTGACTCGCCAGTACTCTATTACGATAGACCTAGTCCTATTGCTAGCGAGTGCTTTGTAAGAGATCAAGATTTTGTGGCGCCATTGCCGGGAACTCGTGTCGAGAATACTTTTTATTTGAGATTGAGTGTTTGTATATTTTGAGTCTGTTTTATTGAGTCTGTTTTAATAGTCTGTTAATAATGGAGTCGTACAGATTCAGTTTTGTTTGAATCTGGGAAAAAATCACACCCGATTAATCGAGCGCCCCATATTCGACAGAATCGGTTGTATCAGTTCAGCGTCGAGTCAGTAGTCAAAGTCTGTATTTTTAAGTCTTCCAGGCGAGTGTAACAGCCGCCGAGGCAAGTCACTAAACTTTTTTATTCTTTTTGTGTCTGTAGTACGCTACACGGAGTTCAGCAGCCAAACTCGAGAGATTCATACCTGAAATTGAGAAGTTTTCTAGACAAAAGAGAAAGGAAGCTCGAGAGAAAACTGTTAGGCTGGCGGACGATGTGAGTTCACACGAAGGAGATCACAGCGAGAAGGAAGTAGAAATTCCACATTTGGAGGATACAGAAAACACAATGGCGCAGAATGGACAAAACGGTGTCAACGGAAGAGGAAACGGAGAATGAGTTGTGGTACAAGCAGATAGAAGAACTCTACAGAGTTATGCAATGCCAACGATTGAGCAATTTGTGCCAGCGATTGTTCAGCCAGAGAATGCGGCTGAAGTCTTTCACCCAAAGCCAAACATGATACAGATGGTGACCAATTACACTACTTTCCATGGAGTACCAAACGAAGATCCTAGTGTACACGTCACAAACTTTTTGGAGATAGTCAGCACAGTCAAACCAGCAGGAGTACCTGAAGAGAACATTAAGCTGAAATTGTTTCCATTCACTCTGAAAGACAAGGCAAAAATATGGTTATTTTCTCTAGCACCAGGATCGATCCAAACTTGGACCAATTTACTGCAGAAGTTTATGAATAAGTATTGCCCATCCGGGAAGTCACTATAGATGAGACAAGACATCATGAATTTCAAGCAGAAACTAGCGGAAACTTTCGAAGAAGCTTAGGAAAGGTTAATTTAAGGAAGCACAATGGAGATGCCCTCACCGCGATATCACTCTGCCCATACGAATGCATAGTTTCTATCACGGAATATGGCCCAGTGAACAAATGAGAGTTGATGCATCGAGCAATGCATGTTTTGCGTTGCTGTCACTTGAAGAAGCTGAAGAGAAGTTGGAACAAATAGCACTTACAAGACAATGCGGAACGCATCAAATGAGAATGTAAAAGTGGCTGAAGGAATATTCGGAGAAGATACATCTCAGAAGATCTTATACCAGTTAATGGAAATGAACGAGAAAATAGACAGCATGCAAGATCGCATTGCCAAGGTTGAAAAGGTTCAAGAAGTTGAAGTAACCAACACCGAAGATGTGAACTATTTAGGGAGGCAAAGAAATCGCCCAGGTTCTCATGACCACTCAGGTTTTTGACTAAGTGATCCTAACGGTGGAGAGAGACCAAGACAGACTGGTGGATTCATGCCTCAATTCAACAAATTAAGGGGTTGGGAAACAAGCATGGATAAAATGAGCTCAACTATGACCGACACGGTCAATCAACTCACTAAATCCATGACCGAGCTGAATACAAATTTCACCACATATTTTCTGAAGAATGATACAAGACTGACCAGTCAGGAAGCCTTAGTGCAGAATCTATCGCACCAAGTGGGGCAGATCGCCGAACAAGTGTCAGCCCGTCCTCCGAGAGGATTATCAAGTAACACTGAGAATAATCCGAAGGACGTGAATGCAATTATGACTGGAAGCGGAAAGGAACTGTCTGGACCAGTTATACCAACTATCTAGGAGGAATCACAAAGCAGTCAGCATCAGAACGTAGTAGAATCAGGAGAAAAAGATGGGCCGGTAAATCGAGATACCATGCCGATTAATCGGGCATCTGCAGATTCAACAGACAAGTAGGCAGAGCAGCAGCAGGCAGCAGGTAAGTCTCCACGAACTGTAACTATTGATCCTGCTACTTTACCCTATCCCCCTAGGAAATATAAACCGAATCATGATTATGCTCGTTATAAAAAGTTCATAGAAATTTTTAAGAAATTGCAAGTGAATATACCTTGGGTAAGCTCTGGCCGGAATGCCAGAGTACGCAAAATTCTTGAAAGAAGCAATCTCTACCAAAAAGAAGTTGTTAGACCTTGAGACTATTTGCCTTAACGAGGAATGCTCGGTAGTCTTGCAACGCAAACTGCCTCCTAAGTGTAAAGATCCTGAGAGCTTCCTCATACCTTGCACAATTGGAGGAGTGTGCCTAAACAAAGCCCTATGTGATCTTGGAGCCAGCGTCAATTTGATGCCACTCTCCATTTTCCATAAGTTAGGCATGAAGGAGTTGAACAAAACATCTATAACCCTTCAATTGGCCGATAGGTCTATGAAGCAACCTTGTGAAGTAGTGGAAGATGTGCTGGTGAAAGTTGATAGGTTTGTGTTCCCCGTAGACTTTGTAGTGCGAGACATAGAAACTAACCATGATGTTCCATTGATCCTAGGAAGACCTTTCCTAGCAACAATTAAAACATTGATAGATGTTCATAAGGGTGAGCTGATTCTAAAGGTAAATGAGGACAGAGTAGTATTCAATGTGATGAAAACAATGAAGTATGCACAAGATGAGAGAGAAGAATGTTACATGCTAGATGCCATAGACGAGCTTGTTTTGAAATTAAATCAACAAGTGGCACTAGACCCTGGAGTAGGAGAGACTTTGCTCCTAAAAGAGGATGAAGAAAGTAATGAGAAAACATGGTCTGGGTGTAGCGAAAGTCAAGTATGATAAGTAGAGCCTATATCTTCTGTGGATGTAGGCGGAACCATTCATAGACCTTCGTTACATAAGTTCTTTCACTTAAATTGACTGTTAAGTTGCTAAGATCATCGCTGGAAGAGCCACCAAGGAATTTAACATTGAAACCTTTGCCATCACACCTGAAGTACATATACTTACAAGAAGATACTATTCCCCTCATAATTTCATCATCACTATCACCTTTAGATGAGGAGAAAATTTTAAGAGTACTGAGAGAGCATACGGGAGCATTTGGGTGGACGATTGCAGATATGCGAGGAATAAGCCCATCGGTGTGTATGCATAAAATCTCTGTAGATCCCGAAAAGAAAGCTGTAGCACAACCTCAAAGAAGGTTCACGCCACAATTGAAGAAGGTTGACGCCATAATTAAAGATGTTGGAAATAGGAATCATTTTCCCAATTGCAAATAGTGAATGGGTAAGCCCGATTCATGTGGTGCCCAAGAAAGGAGGATTCACTGTTCAACCTAACGAGTTCGATGAGTTAATCCCTGTGAGGCTAATTACTGGACATCGAGTATGCATCGATTTCAGGAAACTGAATGACGCAACTCGTAAAGATCATTTTCCCTTACCATTTATTGACCAGATGTTAGTTTGATTAAGTGGTCATGTTTTTTATGTTTCTTAGATGGATATTTTGGTTACTACCAGATCCATATTGCCCCCGAGGACCGTGATAAAACAAATTTCACATGTCCCTATAGAACTTTTGCATACAATTGCGTGCCTTTCGGACTTTGTAATGCACCAGCAACATTTCAAAGGTGCATGATGTCGCTATTTGCGGACATGGTGGAAGACTATCTGGAAATTTTCATGGATGCCTTTTTTGTATTTGGAGATAGCTTTGATAAATTCTTGGACAACTTGAGTAGAGTGCTGAAGAGATGTGAAGGGACCAACCTTGTACTTAACTAGGAAAAATGCTATTTTATGGTCACAGAAGGAATAGTGTTGGGTCATAAGATTTCAAGGAAAGGAATGTAGGTTGATAAGGCAAAGATAGAGGTAACAGAGAAGTTACCCCCTCCAATGAACTTAAAGATGTTGCGAGCTTTTCTTGGCCACACGGGATTCTATAGGAGGTTTATTAAGGATTTCTCTAAAGTTTCAAGACCTTTGACGGAATTACTTGCAAAGGATGTGCCTTTTGTATTTGGAGAAGAGTGCAAGCAAGCATTCAACACATTGAAGCAAATGCTAAAACCACCCCAATTCTGGTAGCCCCGGACTGGAACAAACCTTTTGAGCTTATGTGTGATGCAAGCGACACGGAAGTTGGAGCAGCCCTGGGACAAAGGGAGGATAAAATCTTTAAGCCTATCTATTATGCGAGTCATACCCTCAACAGTGGCCAAAGGAATTATGCGACTACAGAGAAGGAACTCTTAGCTGTTATCTTTGCATTTGACAAGTTTCGACCATATCTGATAGGATCGAAAGTCACTGTATTCACTGACCACGCAGCTCTGAAATACCTTCTAACAACACAAGATTCCAAGACGAGATTGTTGAGATGGATTCTACTCTTACAAGATTTTGATGTCGAGATCAAGGATAAAAGGGGATCTGAGAACCAGGTGGTTGATCACCTGTCAAGATTAACTTTGCTAGAAGCGGAGCAACCGATTGAGATCAGGGAGAGCTTTCCTGATGAACAACTTTTTGCCGTCTCAGTAGTAGCTCCAGTTGAATCTCAGCCCAGAAAAAATACATCAAGAGTGGGCAAGGTATACCATTGGTTTGCTAACATTGTAAATTATCTAGCAGGAAGGTACCTACCACCGGAATTCACAAGTACTGATAAGAAGAAATTCTTTACGGATCTAAAGCATTACTATTAGGACGATCCCTACTGATACAAGATGTGCCCTGATACCATTCTTAGGATATGCGTCCATGATGACGAGATTCCAAGTATTATGAGCCAATGTCATTCTAGAGAAGTTGGAGGTCACTATGGGCCGGATAAGACAGCAGCAAAGGTACGGCAGTGTGGATTATATTGGCTGACAATTCATAAATCTTATTACGAGTTTACAAGAGCCTGTCATTCCTGTAAAATGACTGTAACATTTCCAAGCGCAATGAGATGCCACTGCATAGTATCTTAGAAGTGTAATTATTCGATGTATGGGGAATTGATTTTGTTGGGCCTTTCACATCATCAGAATCAAATCGCTACATCCTGGTAGCAGTTGATTATGTTTCCAAATGGGCGGAGGCAGTGGCCTCACCTACTAATGATGCCAGGGTTGTCCTGAGATTTCTTAAGAAGAACATTTTGATGAGGTTTGGAGTGCCCAGAGCCATAATTAGTGACGGAGAGAGCCATTTCTGTAATAAGTTGTTTGAGAAATTGATGTTGAGATATAAGGTTAGGCATAAGATTGCAGCAGCATATCACCCCCAGATAAGTGGACAAGTAGAGGTAACGAACAGAGAGATAAAGAGGATCTTAAAGAAGACTATGAATCTCACGAGGAAAGATTGGTCTTTAAAATTAGATGACGCTCTTTGGGCATACAGAACTGCTTACAAGACCACAATTGGGATGTCACCGTATATGATAGTGTTTGGAAAAATGTGTCATTTACCAGTAGAACTCGAGCACCGAGCTCTGTGGGATACGAGGTTCTTAAACATGGATGAAAGTTTAGCCGGTGAGAAGAGATTACTAGAATTGAATAGATTGGAGGAATTTAGACTTCAAGCGTATGAGAATGCAAGGATTTATAAGGAAATAATGAAGCGCATGCACGATAAAAAGATTCTCAACCGCACTTTTCAAGTTGGAGATAAAGTGCTGGTGTTTAATTCGAGTCTTCGTCTTTTTCCTGGGAAGCTGAAGTCTAGATGGTTTGGACCATATGTAGTCACAAAAGTCTTCCATTCAGGTGTGTGTGAAGTTAGGAATGAACACTCTGGGAAAACTTTCATAGTGAACGGCCATAGGCTGAAGCATTACCTAGAGAGCAAGTATGACCCTAAATTGGAAGTCTTTATGTTGGACAATCCAATATACGAATAAAGGAGCCCTATTATTACAGTCGAGTTGGAGACTATAAATTCAAAACTATTTCTAAACCTTTATTTAATGTTTTTCTGTTTATTTTGAATTGTTTGAGTCAATAAAGTAGCATGACAATCGCAAGGTTTTTTTCATCACATATATCTTTGGTTCTCCGACTAGAGATATATGTGGTTTTTTCCTTCACGATTCTCATGTGATACCCTCGTATAAGTTTTCGGTCTTGCTTAGGTCAATAAAGAATAAAGTGGCTTGAACTATTTTTGCGCATTCCTAAGGTATGTACAATTACCGCCGACTTAATTTCTTATTGCCCTTCGCATGTTACTCACAATTTTTGGAAGTATTTTGGAATACAGTTAAATACTTGGAAGATGGATGACGTAGGAGCCAATGATTACGCTCCATGATTCACTGTTTGACTCAGCCGACCAATTCCAGAGCTAAGTTCCTTTTCTTTTCTTTATTATTAGTCATTGGGGACAATGTCTATAATAGTGGGGGGTAAGGGCGGTCTTAGCTTGTTAATCGATAAAGGGAATAATTTTACAAGTTAAAACACTATTTTTAGCTTGCCTATTGCACGTTCCGAGTAAGGAATCGGTAGAAAAGGTTCCCAAGAACGATTTGAAGTTAGCTCTAGCATATTCAATTTAGTATGGAAGAATGAGCATATGTCACGTTGCATGAAGTAGTGACTTATTAATTGCTATTCTACTATTGCACTCAATTATATGAGCACATTATCTGAGTGAGAAGTGTTTGAGATGAGATGACGAGTTGTTTTAGCCGGGAATCATTATTTGTCTGTGTATATACTTAACAAATGTTGTAGGACAAGGGAAGCAACTTGAATGCCACCAAAGGTAAACCAGAACAAAACGGACTTGTGAGAGAGATAGACAAAAGAGTGAGGAGCCGATGGAGCGTAAAACGCACGGCTATTGAAAAAAATAATAATAATAGTAACAAACGAGGACCTAAGAGTAATACTTGGTTCCCAAGTCCGACCGGCCCGATTAAGGTACATGTTGTGTAACCAAGTCTGAAGTCAAGGTGAGCGAGTGTATGCGCAGGTAAGTTAAGATTGTAGGGTTAATACAACTTGATTCTCTTCACGAACGCACTATCACGAAAGATTTATCACACAACATATTGATGCATGGTAAGTAACGATTAATAGGGAGCTTATGGATTGTTACTTGATATGTGTTCTACCGGAAATCTTTGTTGAATACGTGGTAGTTAATGGGGATTGCTCTTGGAGGTACATTCCGCCTTGATAGTCTGCTCAAAGACGAGCAAGGGGTAGTTGATGATGCTTAAAATAGTCTATCCTACGGCATCAACATTCTATCCATTACGAGCTAAAAATAGTTGTTTCGACCTATAATTATGAACCATTTGATCTGAATTTCACATGTCGGGTTCGTGAGTCGAGTATTCTGCATTTAATGTTTATTTTCCATTATTCGATATTATTTCGTGCGTTATTTGATTTAACATAGGGAACATATTGTGAATATGTATAAATTATTAGGATGAGCATTGTGGACAATTCTAGAATGGATTGAACGAAGGGATTAGGCCTAGGGTATTCTAGAACCTTCCAAGTTAAGGAGGCAGAAAGAAAAAGACAAAAATACCCCCGATTAATCGGGAGATACTGCCGACTTACCGAGAGTCCAGAATCTTCCAAAACGCATTTTCTTGGACGAGGGGTAGTTCTAGGTGTTTCTAAGTTGATTTATTTAGCTATAAATAAGAGGCATCGTCTCAGAACTGAGTGTGTCCACTTTTGAGTTCATTGTACCTCAAAACTTACAATTATTATGCAATAAAAGTTCTTTATTTTTTTATGTTATGAGTTCTAGTCACAGAGTCGCCAGATTTGCCTCATAGGAAGAGATCCGAGGGAGATCTACACTCATCTTTGAGGGTATGATTTTCTATCTTTTCCAAGATGTAGATCTGTCGTTGTTCTATTCGACTAGTATGTGCTAATTGTTTATTTAGTTTAATTATGTGGTAGTTAGTTTATTTTACCCCATGTATGTATAGATCTGATTCATTGGTGAAGAAATCCTGAAATAGTGATTGCGTTCTTCAGATCAACGACCGTCTATATCGCTAGATCTGAATACCTAGTAAATTACTAGTTAATGATAATCGGCGCCAGCTACGTTGATCGACAGATTTAATTTACATGTTAGTAGCATGATCAACTATTTGCATGTCATCGTATATTAGCATGAAGGACTTTTAGTGAAGTGTTAATTTGGACATTGTCTTGATGGATCCTTAGGAACGTGCTAGTCATAGTCGATAGCTGCCTAGGGAGGTTTTCGGCCTTGAGCCGGAAATTCTAGAACTTATTGCGTATGGACTAATACAACCAACGAAGGAGGTTAGTTGCGTATATATTGTCTGATGTCCTTATAGTGGAAGTAGATAGGGTTAGGAGTTGCACCCGTAGCTGTCAATGAATTAAAATTTACCAACGGGGATGATTAATGCATGTAATGGGGGCAATAACTAATAACTCATAATTAGACTAATACATTAGAAAATCTTGTCTGCTCTGCTTGAACTTGCATAATCTAGGTTTTTTTCATCAATTTACTTCTGTATATATTATAGTTGGTCGTAGACCGTTATTGTGACAGCTCAACCTTGAATGATTTGTGTTCTTATGAGTCTCTGTGAAATTCGATCTTGACTCGCCAGTACTCTACTACGATAGACCTAGTCCTATTGCTAGCGAGTGCTTTGCACGCGATCATATGGCTTAGGGGATTGTGCTTCTTTCCAGATAAGAGAGGAAATTGGTTCGGGTAAACGGTTTTTACGGTTTCGAGCGGTGGTTGATGTGGAGGCTCCTCCCCGACGAGTGGTGCAGTTGGTTGTGGATGGTGAGGAGCTTATGGTGCCCCTGTAGTATGAATGATTGCCAAACTTGTTCTACCATTAGGGTAAATTGGATCATACAGTTTTGTCGTCGTTCGGAGAAAGAATTAACGGTTGCGGACAGGAAATCTTTGGGGTATGGGACTTGGCTGCAGGCTCACCGGTGGTCAAGTTTGGTGGAGGAGGTGGAGCTCGAAGATCATGACAGTGATGATGATGAAGCTGGGGACTTAGGAAGGCAAATGGAAGAAGGTGCAGATCATCCCAATACCTTGTCCAATGTGCCATACATGGGGGTGCTTCTTTGCAAGAGCAGGATGGTCATATGCAGGCTGTTCAAGTAGTTGGTATGCCGGAATTGATGGTGAGTTTGGAGCAGGCTCGGCCTGAGGCCTCTATGGGCATGGTTATGACGAGTTTGATGATGTCGGGGGGTCTTCCTGTTGATCCAACTCCATGGCAGTTGGTTGGGCTGAGTGCTTGGGTGCGGGTTTCCACCTTTAAGTGGATGGCACGGAAAGGTGGAGGAGTTTCGGTTGATAGCTTAATGGCTTAAGGGGTGGGCGAGAAGTGGAAGCCTTCTATTGAGGTTGATGATGAGGTGTAGGTCAAAGGGTGTGTGGTTTATCATTTTCGGCGGAGTCTGCGGAGCAGGCTCGCCAGCCGTAATGAGTATCTTATGTTGGAACTGTCGAGGGTTCGGCCACCCTCGAGCCGTTAAAGCTTTAAAAGGCCTTGTAAATACTTTTTCACCTTCCTTTTTATTTTTTTCAGAAACGAAGTTAAGTGAAAACCATTTTGAATATGTTCGATGTTCTCTTGGATATTCTAGTGCACTTGTTGTGGGGAGTGTTGGGGCGAGCGGTGGTTGGGCTCTCTTGTGGAATGATGACACCGATGTTTTAATATCTACTTTTAATTCTGGTCACATAGATGCCATTATTCGCAGTGCCATGGCCCCTCAATCGCGTTCACGGGGTTTTATGGTAATCCGGTTGTTAGTGAGCGAGAGCATTCGTGGGCTTTGTTGCGCCGCTTGAACGAGCGTATGTCCCTTCCTTCTCTTGTCGCAGGAGATTTCAACGAGGTTTTACTCCGTACGGAGCAAGATGGCCCGAATCTCCGTCCATACACACAGATTGCTGCTTTTCAACATGCCATTTCTGATTATGACTTAGCTGATGTGGGATATGTTGGGGCGCCTTTTACTTGGTTTGGCGACACGTGTTCGCTTGGATAGAGGTGTGGCAAATATCGAGTGGCGTAATCTCTTTCCGCAACATATGGTTTATCATCTTTCCCGTTCCAGATCCGATCACATCCTTATTCTGATCTCGTCGGTCAACCCTTTTGATAGGGGTCCGGTCAAATGGACTCTGATACCATGATATGATCCTTTTTGGATTAGAGATCAGGAGTTCAAGGACTGCTTCCAGGCGTCCTGGAAGGGTGGTGCAGTTCATAGCTCTTCATCGCTAGTTGAGAAAGTGATGCAGGTTCGATGAGAGTTGCAAAATTGGAGTTCTCACAGGCTTGGGAATCCGAGGAAACATATTGCAGAGAAAGAGGAGGAATTACGGAAGCTGTGAGAATCCCCTGCCTACTCGGTTGGGGAAGAACGTGACATGATGCAGTAAATAGATCAGTGGAAGACTATGGAGGAGGAGTATTGAAGGCAGAAGGGTAGTGCAGAGTTGCTGGTTCAGACGGATAGAAACACACGGTATTTCCATTATAAGGCGGCGGCCCGAAGGAAACGCAATTCCATTCACTTATTGAATGATTCTCAAGGGGTTGTGTGCGATGAGCCTGCGGATATGGAGAGTGTGGTGGTGGATTATTTTCAGGCCATTTAATAAACTCTAATAGGACTGCTATTGATCTAGATGGGCTGCAATATGTAGAGATCGTCGTTGATCAGCAACAACACTTGGCAGGGGCCTTTATGAGGGAGGAAGTCTGTGTTGCTTTGAAACAGCTGCCAGGGAGAAAGTCACATGGGCCTGATGGTATGCATGTTGTATTCTAGTAGAAGTTCTGGGGCATAGTGGGGGAGGATGTTCTGAAAGTTATGTTGAATGTTCTGAACAATGGTGCACCCATCGGTAAGTTAAATGAAACTTATATCTCACTGATTCCGAAAGTTTCTACCCCAGTAGTTATGACTGAGTTCAGACCAATTGCTCTGTGCAACTCGATCTATACGCTTATCTCTAGAGTGATAATTAATCTTCTGAAAGGGGTGATTGGTGATGTGATCTCGGAAAACCAAAGTGCGTTTGTGTCGGGCCGTCTTATCACGGACAGCGTGATTTTTGCTTTTGAGACCTTCCACTCCCTATAGAACGGGGAGCGTGGATGTGCTAATCATGCAGCTCTGAATTTGGATATGGCTGAGGCTTTTATCGGGTGGAATGGCAATATCTTTGGCGGGTCATGGAAAGTATGCGGTTTCCCTTATCCTTTGTTGATGTGGTGCGACGTTGTGTGACGACAGTCTCTCATCGGGTGTTGATTAATGGGAAACCGAGCAGCAGAATAGTGCCGACTCATAGGATTCGTCAGGGAGAACCTTTGTCTCCGTTTCTCTTGATCATTTGTGCGGAGGGCTTCACAGCTCTGCTAAATGATTATGTGCTCCGGAGGGCGCTGCGGGGTATTTGCTTTGGCAGGGGGGTGGAGGTCTCTGTCTCTCACTTACTTTTTGCCGAGGACTGTATGGTTTTCTTTGAGCTCTTAGATGGGATGGGGGAGGCATTGGTTGAGCTGTTTGACAGGTATGGGGCCCTCTCGGGCCAGGCAATTAATTTTCATAAATCTAGTGATCTTTACTTCTCAGACGGAGTCTTGGAGGTGGATCGAGAGATGGTTTCGGATCTATTACATATTCCCTTAGGGGATGGGTCGGGCAAGTATCCGGGGTTACCACTCATGATAGGAAGGAACAAGCGCCAGGTGTTCACTTTTCTAAGGGACAAAATTTAAAGAATGTGGCCGGCTAGAAAGATAAATTACTCTCGGCCGTAGGGAAGGAGGTGTTTATTAAATCGGCTTTGCAGGCCATTCCTACATATATTATGCAGTGCTTTAAGGTGTCAACAACTATAATCCGGGAACTTGAGCAAGCGATTAGAAGCTTTTTTTTTTGGGAGATACAGATAATAAGCGCAAGATACATTGGAAAAAATAGGAGACTTGTTGTTTGCCAAAAAATATGGGGGGCTTGGGATTCTGTGACTTGGAATGTTTTAATCTGGCCTTATTGGAAAAACAGTTATGTCGACTCTTGACTAGTCCAGGGTCCTTGGCGGCACAAGTATTACATGCGAAATACTTCGAGGACAGCTCCATTATTGTTGTTGGACTGGGGGCTAAACCGTCCAATATGTGGCGTAGTATTCTGGAGGGGCGGGACCTTTTGTTCATTGGGATGAGATAGAGAGTGGGTAATGAGGAGTCGGTGTATATTTTTCATGACGCATGGACCAATAGGCAGCCTTCGTTTCGCATATCTTTTGCCGGGCTTGAGAATCCTGCAGACCACAGTCTCAGATATTTTTATCCTAGGATCCCGGGTATGGGACACGCAGCGAGTGCAGAGCTCTTCCAACCATAGGAATCTGATGCTATATTAGGGACTACTGTGGCCGCTGGAGGTACCCTGATCGACGGACTTGACACTATGATAGCATGGGAGTTTATACTGTCCGGTTAGGGTATTTTTTGGCCTTATCATTATATCGATCATCAATTGTGACAGGTCCGTCTACGTCGGAAGGAGAGAACAAGATTTGGAGGAGATGCTGGCAGCTCCCTGTCCAGCCATGTGTTCAGAACTTTCTGTGGCGATGTTTGCATGACTGTCTTCCAATTGGCCTGGGGTTGCTGAGGCGGAATCTGGGGGATGGCACTTGTTTGGCTTGCGGGGAAACCCTTGAAATGATGTGGCACGTGACTTTTGAATGTGAGATGTCAGACAGAGTATGACGGGCATCCCCATTTCAGGGGATCATACAACACCTTCGCTCTGCTTCCTTAGCTGAGTTTTTTATGAGGATGCCTGAAGAACATGGTACTCAGGATACGGCAAGGTTTGTGTGTCTTGTATGGGGTATTTGGAAGGCGCGATGTTCTACGGTTTTTGACGATCAGATGGTTTATGTCTCTGCATTATGTACGCGATCTCTAACAGCTTTGGCAGAGTGTATGGAGGCACTAGCAGCCTTTCGGGTATAGACATCCGATCACCAGTTTCTGGATAGGTGGATGAAACCTCTCACCGACGTGGTGAAAAGTAATGTGGATGCATCAGTCACTGAAACGGGTACGGGTGTTGGAGTTATCTTTCGAGACTCGGGCGGATCAGTACTTCACTCCTTTGCGTATCATTTCGATCCAGGCGACCCGGTGGAGTTCTTGGAGCTTAAGGCTATTTTCTTAGCTTTGGAGGAGGCGGTGCATTTAGGAAACCAGCGGCTCTAGGTGGAAAGTGATTTTTTGGCGTGCGTCTCGCGTCTTTAGCGGCCATGAGAGGACCTCACATCTCAGGGATGTCTTCTCAGGACTGTTTGGCCCTTGTGGATAGTTTTGTGTCTGTTTCATTTTTATTTGGCCAAAGCGTAGGGAATGTCCCTGCGCATCTCTTATCTAGACATGGTTTGTTTGTTACTTCCCGCACCTTAAGGGGCTCCTCGCCCCCGGGTGATGTACTAGCCGCTTGTTTAGCGGATATTGCTTAATAAATGTTTGGTTTCTAAAAAAACTACATTTTGTGGCCTCATGAACGATTGCCCCAAATTATAATTCATATTTATACTATAACTAGTCAAAAACCCGTGCATTGCACGGGATTGTCTAACGTCACTGGTGTATCTAAAAAAAAACGTCACTGGTGCGTGCGGTAAAAGAAAATATAAACTCATAAATGTATGTCTTATTGAAATCATTAAGCGAGGATGAAAGAAAACCAAAATGACATATCTTGACCATAAATAATAACATGATCGTACACAATAACATTAATCATAAGTTTACATAATCAAATACTTGATAAAACAATTGTGCCATGATTTTGTAGCAAGAAGCAATCTAAGTTTTATTATCCACTACGACCAAGCCACTCAAACTTAAGCACCTGAGGAAAGTAGTTGAAGATTTTGTTACTACGTAAAAAGATATAATGACATCGAAGCGATAACAACATACACTATTAAATATGAAAAAATCGGGTTTAAATATAAGTTATTATGAATTTAAAAAATTATTACGTTGTATACGTTTTCTTTTATGCATGCGTGTGAAAGCATGAGCACAGGCCTAACCCCAATCCACTTTCAGTATAAATGCAGTTTTTGGAGGTTCTTTATAATGTGGCATTGGTGGAGTTTGTAGCACGAATGTGTACGCATGACCCAACAATTTATTTATGTACTGATCAAAATGCTGACGTTCATCAACCTATACCATTGAAATATATTTTGATTTTATCATATTTCAGCAAGAGAATCAACTTGTATGCAACAATTAATTGGTAATATATGTAATAATCTTTCATTACCGTTTTCAAACTATTTTGTAGTGACAAAGGCGTACACCACCAACACCAGTCAAGCATATTGGAAAACCACCAGTGGAATCTAATATTTCTGCCTGAATGCGATAACTACAAAATTAAAATAAGAATTCAACGAGTATGGAAATTATAATATATAATGACTATAGTAAACTCTATTTACCGCACTGCACACGAGACGGCTGCACGGCATCTGGACCACATCTTATTTCCTTGTTCAACATGATCCTCCGTATTACATTTATTGCATGACTTATAAAACATATTATCAGTAGACACCATATCAATAACAACAAAAATTCGAAAATGTTTCACTTGTCACATCGTGGCATTCGTTATAGTTGATTAGTGACATACAATGAATATAGCAAAAGAAATAGGATTTTAGCTATATGAAATATGTAGTACATTAGACACAAATCTGAACTTTGTTATTGTAATCATCTTGGCATTGTCTATCAATGCCAAGTTGTTGGATTTGTGCGCTGATCGTCTTGCCCAGTGAACCAAACGTTGAGCACAAATATTGCTTGTATACCTGTTACATTGTATTACATTATTATTCCGTAAGGAAAGATTTTATAAATCATTCCACAGGTAGTAGCTAGTAAAATATATATGTTAAGCATTTAGATTATTTGCCATTGAACAATCACTAACAGACGTGCATAAGGCTAAGCGGAAATCAAGATATAACTTTGTGAATGGTGTTGTCCATATAAATGTTCCTATAAAACAACGGATTAAGAAAATTATTAATTTTTAAAGTTGAAAAGTTATATTTACAACATAATATAGATACCTTGATAGTTGTTCACAGACAACCTACATGCAAGTATGACTTTATCTTCACGTATACGACTTGAAACGTCAAGTACAAAGTATCCCCACAATGTCATTCGCATTAGCGTCATACTATTTTATGAAGGTTGCAAATTAAATCATGTGAAATTGTTATGAGTAACGACAACATTGAATGTGTTCTGAGCAGCACATCGTCAATTGATGTAAATGTAGAGTTAAGCAACATGTTGCATTGAAACAATATCCAACAAAATTTATAATTAACAAAAGAACACGTGTCATTACAATATTCGTGAAGCAAAGGTTCCATTCGGTAATACAATCGTACATGAATGTAAAATAAAATGTATATAAAAAGGAAATGGCCATTCTGTTGCATTACAATTTTCATCAAAATAATGTTATGAAAGAGGAAATAATCATACACGATTACACAAATCACTAAAAAATCAAACACTTCTCTGTAAACAACATTTTGTTTGTAATTCAATGGGTCGTCACTTTTGTTAACTACCAGTATTTTTAGACCGGAAGGAGTAGTAACACGGGAGAGTGCCATATAAAGCTGACCATGAGAAAAAATAGGGTTTGGAAGGTATACACCAACGTTTTTCAACGTCCGACCTTGACTCTTGTTTATTGTCATTGAAAACGCAACCCAAAGTGGGAATTGTCTTCTTTTTATGGGAAACGGTGATTGGCCAATCGTAGGTGTCAACGTGATTCGTGGAATAAGAACCAGATCTCCAACATTAGTCCCTATTAAAATTCGTGCTTCTACAACCTTATCACCTAGATGCGTAATTTGGAGACGTGTACCATTGCACATTCCTACTGATTGGTTCAAATTTCTCAATAGGATTACATGAACTCCTTCCTTGAGAGATAACAATGGTTTGGAAGTCCTGAAAAATCTAAAGAATTTAGGTATTCCGGTGGATTTAAGTTGTGCTCCATCTCATGTTCTTCGTTGGGAGAAATAGTATCAACACTCATGTATGTGCGGAAAACTCCAGCAATGCTAGACAACATGATTTCATTTAGTCTGTTGACATCAATGTTTTTCGGAGCAAGTATTGCACGATCCGACAAATAGGTTGTATCGTTGTAACGCTCAGAAAGATTCGGATATGTGAAGGCAATCAACTCATTCAAAGTGGTATCACTATTTTTAATCAAAAACTCCTAGGTATTTTTACCCAATTTGTCTCACCTAGATCAGATATTGATATGGCAGGGGCATAGCCGTCACCAATTGACAAAACTCAATTCGAAAATCATGAAAGCACTGGTGTGTGGCATTTGATAAACCACTTTATAAAATGCACATGTTTCTTGTTAAGTGTAACACTTGGCAATGCCTCCAAATTTTAGACTGAGAGATTGTGGCTTGTACCGTGGCTTCCCGTCTTCCTTCAAACACTATGGGCAAGGTTTGTTTGAAGTCACCACTGATAATGCTTAATATTATCATGGTGGTATAGCGGTGGTGTCTGGTGAGGATATCTGGCTTATTTGATAAATTTCTAGTGACGACAGCCGGTGGTGCACGGCGGCGAGGTGGTGAAGTGAATGAAGGCTTGAGAGAGAGTGAATTTGACAAGAGTTTTGTTCTCTTTGTCTATTTTCGTATATGTCTATGAAGTCACACAAGCCCTCCTTTTATAGGCAAGGAAAGGAGCTAAGGGCGCGGGATAGGTACAGATAAGCATAAAGTACAGTGATATTAAGCGGACAATGCAGCTTGGCGACGTTGTTATGTGGTCGCCCGGATCGCGATCTGCGAGCTTGCCTTCTTGTCCTATCTTGACTTCCCTTTAGTTGCTCTCTCTCATGGCTCGTACGGTCTCTTATTGGTTTCTGATTTAGATCGTAGGTCGGCCCCCTGATCGACTAGTGACCTTGTTGGTTTGAACGCTCTTGGCGGCTTGGCGGGGGTCGCCCTTCCGCGACCTTAATCAGATGGTCATTGCCGACGCTATGGCCGTGGTCCTGTTCCATCCTGGTGGCTAGATAGGTTGTTTCCGGGGACTCATAGGTGGCGGTATATTTAGACGTATCAACCACCAAGAACAAAACAATTTTCCACCGAAAGGACGTCGTTCATCAAAACCATCTACATGTTTCAAAATATCAGAGAATGTCTTGTCAACTGCTTTGAAACCAAATCGGTGCAACATAGGTGCTTCATCCCATATGATCATCAAGGCTTCTCGGTTTAATCCAGCTAAATCGGAGTTGTAATTAATATGGCATGTTGAAGTATCATTTGGATTTTAAGGAATCTTGAAGCATGAATATGCTGTTCGTCCTCCTGGAAGTAGTAATGCGGCGATTCCAGAAGAAGCAACAGATAAGACAATTTGTTTTTTAGATCTAATCTTAGCAATCAAAGCCCTCCACAAATAAGTTTTCCCCATAACACCACTCCTACAGATGAAGAACAACCCTCCTAATTTATTATTATACAAAATAAAATTTATGTTTTGATGTTGATTCATTGTTATTGTTTTTACAACCCCATTGATGAAGTGCCATAACTAGCTGTTATAGTGCAAAGGAAAAAGATGTCTAGATATAAATGTATAGGATTTAATAGAGTCTGATATTTGTATAAGTAAATCAGACAAGCACTGTAATAGTTCTAGGATCAGAAATGATAAAACGAGTAACTGACTTGATGAGACTATGAGAACTGAGTTGGCAATTGAAGGTTGAGAAACTGACTCAGAGCACACCTATGGAAGCTGAAGAAGATAAGTTCATTGAGGGACACAGACTCGATTGGCTTATCTAGAAGCTGGAGGCTGATGGGACAAACTCAGTTAAGAAGAACTGAGGGACCCAGACTCGGTTATTGAAGAATGAAGAAGTGAGGGATCAAACTCAGTTTATGAATACCAAAGCCGAGACTGTAAAGTTAGAATTTAGGCAAGAATGTGATAACCTGAATTGACTTTATGGATCTTGTATGAAGACCTAAGATACATATGGATAATGATATCTTAGATGATTTATATGTCATGGTGTACTCTGATTAAATAAACAATAATCAGATGATGAAAGAGTACTGAGTTTTTAAAGTAAAGTAAAAACTCAGTTAATGCTCTTAAAGCTAAAAACTGACTAGATCACAGAAGATCAATTTCAAGATGAAGTTATAAAAACTGAAGAAGAATTTGACCGTTATAAAGCAAACAATTTTATTGGATACACAGAAATGTCAGAAAGGACACTGACATCCAACAGAATAAGCATGACCACCAACGGATATAAAAATTCAAATTCAAACGTTCATATCATTCGAATGTTGGGAATACCCATATAAATATGACACTTCTACCTCAAGAAGAAGTGCGGAGTTCTAAGAATTTAAACATATTAAGAGAGATTCTACAAAGGGGGAAAGTAAATCAAAAGAACTCCTGCTACATTCTACATTGCAAGATCTAGATCAAGAAATCTTCAAAGTGTTCTTAAGCATTAAAAGAGACATCAAGACTCATACTTGAAGAAAAATAGAGCTTGTGCATATCACATACATTCAGAAGAAGAAACTCAAATCACAAGTTCAATCATAATTATCGATTCAAGTCTCAACTTTGATTTTATCAAAGGTTTTAGACTGTGAAACACCAAGAAGGTGTGAAGGACAGTTGAGCTACAGTCAGGAAGACTGTGTTTGTGAGCTGGTGAAGAGGCAATACAACCCTCCAAGGACCAGTGGAACAAGCAGTTGCAGAGCAGCAATCGTACATGTTCTATAGTAGCTTAGATAGTGAAACTAGGGATTAGTGAAGGACTATCAGTTTAGGACTTTTTGTAACCGATCTACCTCAAAGAGTTCTAGTGGAATTTTCCTCCGCATCACAGGGGAAGAGATAACTGACATAATTACACCACCTTGAACCTCTATAAACTATGTCTCATTTATTTTTTTACTTTATGCATTTAGTTATTGATTTATAGATTATATCTCATCAATTCACAACTCAGCAAACAATAGAAACTGAGTCAGCACAGCATTGTACTAGAAACTGATAAACTCATATTTTATAAAAAGGCTTCAATAATCCGCTACCGGTTATCTCAGTTCAATTATAAGTCAGTCTGACTAATACTTAGCTCAGTTAGCTTAACTCCACACAAGTTTGGATCTAAGCTCAATCTGGTTTAAGATTCAGTTTTTGGTGGCAAGTTTATTCACCCCCACTCTAAACTTGTGTCAGCCTTTCCCTGGGACCAACAATTGGTATTAGAGCGGTTCTTCCCTTTTTAGAGGAGATCCAAAAAATTACTACTGTTTCCGATTGAGCCCCATCAGTTTGATAGAAGTAACTGGTCATCAGTTAATTCTGATACCAACAATTAGTTTCGGAGTGGTGCTTATGTTCCGAAAAGATCTACTGCTGAGTTCCACCAATCATCAGTCATACCTGATTGAGCCTTATCAATTGTTGATTCTAGTATTTTCAAACTTGTTTCTAAAACTGCATCATGGAATCACATAATCACCTCAGAAACATGCTTAGTTGTTCATTTTTAAGCTTTGATGAGTACAAAAGTAAATTTCAGGCCTTGGTAGTTGATACTCAAGAAAAGCTGATTGAGACATTCATTGAAGACTCAGTAGTTACAAGCAGCAAAGAAAAAGCTGAAATCTTACCCATAAGTTTTGGAGGAAATGGTCATGTTGAAAGTGATGAATAAATCATACTGCTTGGAGCTAAACTAGCAAAGGAATAAGATAAATCAATTAAAGAAAAATAGATAATTGAATGTGAAAAAGCTAGAACTGAGAACTTATGTCATAAGGTAAATGCTTCTACATCCAACTATCACACTGCCATAAATAATCATATAAATGAAGATTTCAATAAAACCTTAGACATAGTCATGAAAGAATTAGAGGAAATTCAAAAGAGTTATGAGAATGTCAAAAGGGAAAAAAGAGTTATTGAATGCTAAAGTTCTAAGATTAAATGCTGAAATAAACATTATCAAGACTAACAACAGAATTCAAGGTGATGGCTCAACTAATGAAGTAACAGAAGTAATAAATATCACAGAATCATCAGTTGATCCAACTCCTAATGTTCAGTTCAAACCAGAAAAACCATTTGGAGATAGATCAGGTTTAGGGTTTGACAATCAACAGAATTCTAAGTTCAGACCTAGTTCAGTCGCACCTAAGTTTGTGGCTGCACAAAAGTCGAGAACTCATAAAATTGATGAAGTTGTTAGAAGTGACAATAGCTCAGCACAGCCTCGACCAAAAACTGACAAAACTGTAAGATCAGTTGGATATAATCATTAATCTGACAAATCCTACAGAAAAACTCAGAAGTCTGAAAAAGGCAGAACTAATCAGAGATCAGTTAACAGAACCTTCAAGTCATATTCATCAAAGAGTGTTCATCATTCAATGAATTAAAAATTCAGGGGGAAAGGAAGACTCTTCCCCACTGATGAAGACTGGAATGGGTTTATGATCACTAGTAGATCAAATCAGTTTCACAAAATGAACCAACAAAAGACTGTTAGACCAAAACAGCGAAGCTTTGTGAAAACTGACTTTATTCAGTCAAAAATACAAGAAAGGAAACCATCTCAATATGGTTCAAGAGTTAATCCGAAAACTAACCAAAAAGGACCCAAACAGATATGGGTACCAAAAACTTCTTAATTCATTTTGCAGGTAAAATTGAAGGGAGTATGAAAACTGACTCACATAAAACTGAGTTTTTAATCAAACCTTCAACTGAGTCGTTGGAACTGATCCAAGCGGACGAATGACTCTTGTTTGGATATGATCAAAACACACTAGATAACAGAAGATCAATTTCAAGCTGAAGTTATAAAAACTGAAGAAGAATCTGACCGTTATAAAGCAAACAATTTTATTGGATACACAGAATTGTCAAAAATGACACTGACATCCAACAGAATAAGCAGGACCACCAACGGATACAAAAATTCAAATTCAAACGTTCAAATAATTCGAACGTTGGGAATACCCCTATAAATAGGACACTTTTACCTCAAGAAGAAGTGCAGAGTTCTAATAATTTAAACATATTAAGAGAGATTCTACAAAAGGGGAAAGTAAATCAAAAAAACTCTTGCTACATTCTACATTGCAAGATCCAGATCAAGAAATCTTCAAAGTGTTCTTAAGCATTAAAAGAGACATCAAGACTCACACTTGAAGAAAAACAGAGCTTGTGCATATCACATACATTTAGAAGAAGAAGCTCAAATCACAAGTTGAATCATAGTTATTGATTCAAGTCTCAACTTTGATTTTATCAAAGGTTTTAGACTTTGAAACACCAAGAAGGTGTGGAGGACAGTTGAGCTACAGTCAGGAAGACTGTGTTTATGATGAGCTGGTGAAGAGGCAATACAACCCTCCAAGGACCAGTGGAACAAGCAGTTACAGAGCAGCAATCCTACATGTTCTATAGTTGCTTAGATAATGAAACTAGGGATTAGTGAAGGACTATCAGTTTAGGAATTTTTGTAACCGATCTACCTCAAAGAGTATCTACCTCAAAGAGTTCTAGTGGAATTTTCCTCCACATCACATGGGAAGAGAGGACTGACAGGATTACACCACCTAGAACCTCTATAAACTCTGTCTTATTTATTTATTTACTTTATGAATTTAGTTATTGCTTTATAGTTTATATCTCATCAATTCACAACTCAACAAACAATAGAAACTGAGTCAGCACAGCATTGCACTAGAAACTGATAAACTCATATTTTATAAAAAGGCTTCAATAATCCGCTGCCGGTTAACTTAGTTCAAGTATAAGTCAGTCTGACTAATACTTAGCTCAGTTAGCTTAACTCCACACAAGTTTGGATCTGAACTCAATCTGGTTTAAGATTCAGTTTTCGGTGACAAGTTTATTCACCCCCTTCTCTAAACTTGTGTCAGCCTTTCCCAGGGACCAACAAATGTGTTGTTCATCCTCCTGGAAGTAGTAATGCGGCGATTCCAGAAGAAGCAACAGATAAGACAATTTGTTTTTTAGATCTACTCTTAGCAATCAAAGCCCTCCATAAATAAGTTTTCCCCATAACTCCACTCCCACAGATGAAGAACAACCCTCATAATTTATTATTATACGAATGAACAATCTCATTAAATGCTTGCAATTTCTCTTTGTTTAACCCTTAATGCAGACGTTCAAACAATTCAAACTCCGAAGAAACGTCAGAATCCATTTCTTCCCTGATAAGAGTATTCAATGAAACATGGGCTGCATGATGTGAAGGCACTGGCATGGGAGGGAATTCACGTAGCGAATGCCCGTTCTTATTCAATATTTTTTCAACCTCTGATAGGACAATGTTTTGCAATTCATCATCACTAACATTGACTGATGAACTTCCAATTCCTCATCATAGTGTATGTTGAATATCTTCTGTAAGACTTCGCCAGTGTTTTAACCACAGATTGAAAGATTCGGTAACCTCTGAGAACAATAACATCATGCAGAACATGTTCCTCAATTTCACCAAGGATGCCCAATTAATTGCTTCAGATATAGCCAAATCCCATTCATTGTCATATTGTATTAGACCAAGAACAATGCACGCTGATCTGAATGTCGTATGTGTTACCCCGTCAACAGTTTTGAGATGATCAAAGCTTTCTGCCCTCTTACTTTGTTAAGAAAAATTCGAAGATAATAACGTACCCTGGAGGTTGGTTATGCATAAGGCAACCGTCCAATGCACTTGTGAGCTTGTCTTCGGGTCCATGTCTTCTTCATGTTATTCCACACACATCTTGTTGGAAACTCAACATAGGTTAGTGTTCGAACATCTACGTTATTCCTGTTAGTCTCAAACCATTTTGTGAGCATTGTATCGTGAAGGTTTTGACGGTGAACAACGTCAAATAAGTTATCCCCATTTTAGATACTAACCCATTGGTGGTCTGGAATGGTACTGCAATCTTATAACCGAAGGGTATTGCCTTTGAAGCTCAAACTTGTATATTCGGCAGCAAGCCTCGATTAAGGATATGTATCTACAGTTTAAATACCCTTTAACCTTATTTACCAACACGTCACTGGGCTGTACACTACATTGTTCATGGTTTCTACCGTCAACTATCAGCACATTTGCCCGATCATGACCTTTTGACATGTACTTGTAAATATACTTGGTTAGCTCAGGACGTGCAACCTTTTCAACATTCACATGTCCGTCGATGCATAGCAATAGAATCGGAGTGTAAGGAACCTATTAATTGGTAAAAATAAACCCGTTAATGGTAACCTGCTTTGAAGGGTCGTACCTACGTCTATATGAAAAAATACCATCTTCTGTCATGCTGGTTTCCTGGCAGAACTTCTTAGGGAAATGTTGTCACTGCTTATGGACCCGAACCTGGGTGATCTATCCATGACCAGGATGAAGCTTGGGTGAAACTAAGTGGAGGTCCGAACCGACTGATGTTGAAAAATCAGCGGATGAGTTGTGGTTAGGGGTGAAATGCCACTCGAACCCAGAGCTAGCTGGTTCTCCCCGAAATACGTTGAGGCGCAGCAGTTGACTGGACATCTAGGGGTAAAGCATTGTTTCGGTGCGGGCCGCGACAGCGGTACTAAAACATTTCCCATTCACCATACACGGTGCATTCGGGTAAGCATCGCCACATGGCCCATGAAGCATAAACTTGACAACATATTCATACAGCACATGGTCGGTTTGTTTATCCGGTATCTCAGCACAAATTAATCTATCGATATCATCTGTAGTAATTGGCTTATATTCTGCAACGAATGTTAGAGCTATATGCGTGTGGGGCAATACATATTTTTGAAATTCAATCACAGAGAAATCTAGAAAGAAGACACAAACATTTACTTGAAACACATGGTAAAAATAATAACATGCAAGATAGTAAAAAAGCATATGTCATGTGAATACATATATTTCCTTGGTGAGTCTTTACAACAATATCACGGGTTTCTCCCTCGTTAGCGTCACCACCTATAATTAAAGCAGCTACCTCACGACCAGTGGGTTGTATGTACCGACGACCACCTCTGTCACCTATGATTCTCAAATCCAAGCGAACGCACGTTGTTACGCAACTCTTCTCTAGCACTTCTGATAGTATGCACATATGGGTGGATATCATCTAACATATCTTTCAACATTTCAATAATTGCCAAGTCATGGTCCGATGCACGCCCTTCTGTTACCACGTTAACTCTATTTTGTATTTCATTCTCTGTATCATGAATGTACAATTGTATGTACTTCGCAGGCTCACCAGGAGGTGGTAAAAGTGAACCCATTCTATGGTAATTTTCTCCACCTATCCGGAATGCATACGGTCCACGTGTATTTGTTACAGAATGATCAACCTTTCATCCCATTCATGTGAAGGAGAACATTGAATTGTATGATCTGATGTGGTATCTGAAACTTGGATTCGATAGTTATCCGTTTAGGTAGGTCGGAGTTTCGGGTAGCCACAGCAACTCAACGTTGTCGTTACCGTAACACAGTTGATACCTTGGATTCCTCATAGAACTATTTGGAACCTTCTCATCCACCCACATTATGGATTTACATTTGGGACACATGGATGAATGTGGTTCGAATGTCCATCGTAATCCTAGACGACGTATGGCTAGCGTCTATATACATACATACATACATCCATTAAGTTTTTCGTAACAAACCTGATATTCAACTATGAGTAGGTCACATTTGCATGTAACGTAATGATCCTATTTTCACACTCAGAAAGAGCGGTGTTATGTAAAACATAATTCATTAATGATAATTGTATGTTAACACTTTCAGTATTTTCATAAGTGAATCTAATACGTACAAATTTAGCAAAAACAATAATGCATACCATCATAATCTATAATATACCTAATTATGATCGCAAAGGAATATATAGAACCTGTATGTGGAATAGCTTATGTGTCCAGATCAAGTCCTACCGGAGGATGATCCCGCATGATCGGTATAAGCATCGGTGGCAACTTGAACATCAACCACATTGTTGTCTAACAATACACAAACGATGATGAACGAAATACAGTGTTAATAAACTGGGTGATCACGAATCAGTGGAAAGATTATGGAAGAAATGAATTTTTTTTATGTTCATGGAAAATATGCAACCAAACATAGTTCCACTAATTATATTGCACGAAAACGTTGTTACAAAAGCATGTTTGATTCCTGCATGTTCAACTTCGTTTGCATCAGAAACATTTACTACCGGAGAACGATCTTCTACAATTGGTTGTACATCATAAGCATCAATAGCTTGAACAGCTACCAAATTATTGTCTGGTGACGTACAAAAAAAGAAGACGAACGAAATGTAATATCAATGTAGGTAAAAATGATTTTTTTTTTTTTTGAAATGAAAGTATGTAATGTAACACATGTGTAGTAAGGAAATGTTAAAATATAATTAGCATACCTCTAGATTGATCTGCGTCATAATGTGCAAGATACAGTACACGAAGAGGACGTTCAGTGATATGTTCTTCATCAGAGACATCAATGATAATCGGAACATCAATTAAGTTTTCATCATACTCTACAAAAAACAATGTATCTTACAACTTTCATATGTATGCGCATGTTGATAATATGTAGATGCGTGTAGATTAACATTAAACGATCAATATATGATGTATACGCAAGAAGCTTACCTAAATCATTTAATTGAAGCCGTCGGAGACGTGGGAACAAATTCATCTGGATCGATGTTAGAAGAACATGACACATACGTTTCATTGACGAATTAGTGACAATCATGTTAGTGGTGCAAACAGTACATGACCAAGGAACGACAATGCGTCGAAAAATTAACATAATAGTATACAATTGTACCTTGTGACGTGGTGTTATAATTTGAAGGGCCGGCTTCCGACATCAGGGTCCGTTGTCGTTTTGTTTCAACTGACCTATGGTATGTTGAATCCATACTACCAATGAAAAAAACAAACGATAAATTTATGAAGTGGGTGGTTGTTAGCGTTGGATAAAGCAGATGGCATTGACATTGTTGTGCATATGAAGTTATTAAAAAATGCAAAAAAGAAAACCGGACGAAATTAATTTTATGTTTTAAAAACATAATTTAATAGAGTTTATATATTTCTTCAAGTGTAGTTTAATGTTAGAATAGTTGGCATTAACTTGGTTGGCTAACTTATAGGGATGTTTAATTGCTGAATATTTCGCGTTAAATGATATATTTGAGTTTAGATATTTTTCAAAATCTAATTTTATGTTAGAATATATTTCTTTGATTGACAAAATTACATTTATAATTTTTTAAATATTGCCATAACTTAAAAAGTATGAATTGGGTTGACTAATTTATAAAATTGTATTTAATGTGAAAATATTTATCATTAATTTATAAGGATGTATCATTTTTTAAATATTATAACTTAATATGATATTTCACATTAAGTGCCATAACTTAAAAATTGTTTTGTATTAATTGGGTTGGCTAATTTATAAGGATGTATTTAATGTGAGAATATTTATCATTGAATATTTTGCATTGATTGGTAAAATTGAATTTATCATTTTTTAAATATTATAACTTAATGTAATATTTTGCATTAAATGTCATAAATTCAATAATATTTGTAATTCATTGGGATGACTAATAATTACGATTGACTTTGATTCTAATCAATTATTATATACTATATTACACCTTAATTTAAAAAAAAATAAACAACATTAATTCCCTCAATATGCTATTTCCCAAGATCCAGCTATATAAAGAAAACCCGGCTATTTTCAAAAAATATCAAAAATAGTGTGATTGGAGAGATAGGTTATTTATTAGGAAAATCAAATTTGACAAAGTCAAATTTTGTAATAAATGTGAACCGTAATTAGTGTTATTTGAGAGAGGTTATTTATTAGAAACTATTGTGAACTATAAGTAGTGTGATTGGAGTGAGAGGTTATTGAGTAGAAAATCAAATTTTGTAATTAGGGCATGTTTGAATTTTTTTTATATTTTATTTTTTTTCGTATTTTTCTATTAATTATGATTCATTTTGATTTTAATCAATTATTGTATACTATAAATATCATTATCCCGAGGAATGAAAAAAACCTTTTTATACCTTACATATATGATGGATTGTCTATTAAGTATATATATTTTTTTGCAACAATGTCTATTAATATTGAATGACTCTAATTAATTTCCGATGGTATTACACCCTAATTTGATTATTGAGGTGAATCTTTTTCATATTTTATCAGTATTTATCTTTTAATGGTTCTACATAATCAGAAAACAAAATTTTAGATAGCCAGATTTTGTTATTAGCGTGAACCATAATTAGTGTGATTGGAGAGAAAGGTTATTTATTAGGATGTTAATGGCATAATTTTCGAAATATATGGCATATTATAATTAATGCAGGAATATTTCGGTTGACATAATTTTCAATTTGATTTATTTTTAGGAATGATTATAAATTTCGAATGACTGAAACTGCCTTAATTGTTGGGATGTTGATGGCATAGTTTTGAAATAAGTTAATTACAGAAATCATAATTTAATTGTAGGAATAATTACAATTAATGCAGAAATATTCGGTGGAAATTTTCATGATAATTGGAATTGACATAATGAGTGGGATGTGAATGACATAATTTTGGAAATAAGTTATTTAAAGGAATATGGTTGAAATTTTCGAATTAATTTAAAATGACATAATTGTAATTAAAGGAATTATTATAATTTTATGCAAGAATATTTTGGTTAAAATTTTCAAATCATTGATACTAACATAATTGTTGGGATGTTAATGGCATAATTTTCAAGTTAATTATAGATATCATTATTTAATTATAGGAATAATTTTAATTAATGCAGGAATATATGGGTGAAATTTTTGAAATAATTGAAAATGACATAATTGTTAGGATGTTAAGGGTATAATTTTTGAAAAAACTTAATTATATGGAATATTACAATTAATGCGGGAATACTTGGGTTGTCATAATTTCGATTTTATTTGGAATAGGGTTGAAATTTTTGAATTAATTAAAAATGACATAATTGTAATTATAGGAATTGTTATAATTAACGCAGGAATATTAGAGTTGAGATTTTTCGTAATAATTGAAAATGACATAATTGTTAGGATGTTAATGGCATGACTTAATTGTTGGGATGTCAATGACATAATTCTCGAAATAATTTAATTATAGGAATCATTATATGGAATAATTTTCAAAATAACTTAATAACATGACATACTATAATTAATTTAGGAAAACTTGGCTTGACATAATTTTTTTATTTGATTTATTTATAGGAATGATTATAATTTTTGAATAATTGATAATGCCATAATTGTTGGATGTTAATGGTAGGGTTGAAATTTTCGAATTAATAGAAAATGACATAATTGTAATTATAGGAATCATTATAATTAATGTAAGAATATTTTGGTTGAAATTTTCAAAGCATGGAAATAGGCATAATTGTTGGGATGTTGATGGATTAATTTTCATGATAATTATAGATATCATTATTTAATTATAGGAATAATTTTAATTAATGCACAAATATTTGGGTGAACTTTTTGGAATGATTGAAAATGACATAATTATTAGGATGTTAATGGTATAATTTTTGAAACAACTTAATTATTGGGCATATTACAATTAATGCAGGAATACTTGGGTTGACATAAATTTCGATTTTATTTATTTCAATGTTCTAAAAGTCGGTAGGCGCTAGTCGGGCGGCCGGGTGGGGAGTTGGGACTAGTCGGCTAGGCGGGGGACTAGTCGAGGACTAGGCGGCTTTGAGATTTTTTAATTAATAGTGATAATAATGGAATTGACAAAAACAAAAATAACAAAATACTACTAAAACCCCCCAAAAATATTGATACCACTACTCTTGTAATACTAAGTACTAACATAACATACGTGATACGTCCAAAATAAACACATAAAAACATACGTGATACGTCCAAAATAAAAACATAAAAACATATTTGATACGTCCAAAATAAACACATTCAAAGTCAAGCACTCAAGTTTAAAAACAAAATCATAATACAGATCACCTAGGCCGAGTTGAGCCCGACTATCCCGCCTTGAACCCGACTTTTCCACCCAGAGGCCAACTAGGGACCGACTAAAGACCAGCCCGCCCAGACTGGTCCGACTAGTGTCTACTCGGGTCGGTGGAGGGCCGACTAGCGCCTAGGCGGCGCCTAGTCGGCCAACTTGGCCGACTTTTAGAACACTGATTTATTTACAGGAATCATGATAAATTTTGAATAATTGAAACTGCCTTAATTGTTGTGGATGTTAATGACATAGTTTTCGAAATAAGTTAATTATAGAAATCATAATTTAATTATAGTAATAATTACAATTAATGCAAGAATATTCCGTTGAAATTTTCGTGAAAATTGAAATTGACATAATAAGTTGGGATGTGAATGACATAAGTTTCAAAATAAATTATTTAAAGGAATAGGGTTGAAATTTTCAAATTAATTAAAAATGACATAATTGTAATTATAGGAATCGTTATAATTAATGCAGGAATATTTGAGTTGAGATTTTTCGTAATAATTGAAAATGACATAATTGTCAGTTATGATGTAAATGGTATAATTTTTTAAAAAACTTAATTATAGGGCATATTACAATTAATGCAGGAATAATTGGGTTGACATAATTTTCTATTTTATTTATTTATAGGAATCATTATAAATTTTGAATAATTGAAAATGTCTTGATTGTTGTGGATATTAATGACATAGTTTTCCAAATAAGTTAATTATAGAAATCATAATTTAATTATAGTAATAATTACAATAAATGCAGGAATATTTGGTTGAAATTTTTGTAATAATTGACAATTAACATAATAAGTTGGGATGTGAATGACATAATTTTCAAAATAAATTATTCAAGGGAATAGGGTTGAAATTTTTGAATTAATTAAAAATGACATAATTGTAATTATAGGAATCGTTATAATTAATGCAGGAATATTTGAGTTGAGATTTTTCGTAATAATTGAAAATGACATAATTGTTGGGATGTTACTTGACATAATTATTGAATTAATTTAATTATATTAATCATTATTATATGGAATAATTCAAAATAACTTAATTATAGGACATATTTGGCTTGACATAATTTTTGATTTGATTTATTTATAGAAATGATTATAATTTTTGAATAATTGATACTTTCATAATTATTGGGATGTAAATGGTAGGGTGACATAATTATAATTACAAGAATCATTATAATTAATGCAAGAATATTTTGGTTGAAATTTTCAAACCATTGAAACTGGCATAATTGTTGGGATGTTAATGGCATAATTTTTAAGATAATTATAGATATCATTATTTAATTATATGAATAATTTTAATTAATGCTGGAATATTTAGGTGAAATTTTTGTAATAATTGAAATGACATAATTGTTAGGATGTTAATGGTATAATTTTTGAAACAACTTAATTATGGGGCATATTACAATTAATGCTGGAATACTTGTGTTGACATATTTTCGATTTTATTTATTTATAGGAATCATTATAAATTTGGGAAAATTCGAAATATACCCTATTTATTAAAATAAAAACTAAATCTACTCCCCTCAAATTTCAAAATCCACACATTTCCCCTGCCTAAAAATGAGCGGAACCGCCCATTAATAGGAGGTACCTCCAATGTTTCGCTCTCCACACCGCCCATGTATAAGCCGCACCTCTCATCGTCCGCCCATCTCCCGCCCTTAATGGGAGTGCCCGCCCAAATTTTTCAAATTTCCACCCATATCCCGTCCAAATTTCAAAAAAAAATCACCTTCACGTCGTTTAACTTCTATTTCGTCGCAAATTATCTTTAAAAGAAACAAAAAAAGTCAACAAATTGAAGAAACAATTATTAAGAAAACGATGAAACTAACACGAAATGTACCCAAAAATTTACCAACAATCCTTCAAACCTTCATATCTTCAAATCTTCAAAGAAACAAAAAAAAATATCAAATTGAAGAAACGATTATTAACACGAAATAAACACAAAATTTACCAAGAACAAACGATTATAACGATGAAAGTAAAACGAAATTTACCCAGAATCCTTCTAATCTTCAAACCTTTGAATCCTTCGAACCTTCAACCACAAAATTTGTTACAATAATTTGATAGAAGATTGTTAAAAAGAAAAAAGAAATGATGCTAGAATCGTTCAAAGTGGAGAGGAAAGAGATGAAATGGTGAGTTTTTTGATTGAAGAGATGAAATGATAGAAAAATCGGCGGGACCACCTAAAAGGTGAAAATTTCAAAATTTGTGCAGGATATGGGCAGAAATTTGAAAATTTTGGGCGGGCCCTCCCATTAAGGGCGGGAGATGGGAGGTGCCGCTTATACATGGGCGGTGTGGAGAGCGAAACATGGGAGATACCTCCTATTAATGGGCGGTTTCGCTCATTTTTAGGCAGCGGATAAGTATGGATTTTGAAATTCGATGGGTGTAGATTTAGTTTTATTTTCATAAATAGGGTATATTTCGAATTTTCCCAAATTTATAAAGATTCCTATAAATAAATAAAATCGAAAATTATGTCAACACAAGTATTCCTACATTAATTGTAATGTGTCCTATAATTAAGTTGTTTCAAAAATTATATCATTAACATCCTAACAATTATGTCATTTTCAACTATTACAAAAATTTCACCCAATAATTCTTGTATTAATTAAAATTATTCCTGGAACGAAGAGAAATTAACAAATGAATAGAAGGTTAAAAAGGAAAAAAATAAAAGTTAATTTGAATAAAACAATACCAAAACATGAGGAGAACAAAAACACAAAAAATGAACAAAAACAATCTCAACACAGGATGGAAAAACAATAACAACAAAACTATAAAGCAGGAAAAATATGAATACTGACTGTGAGAAATCCTACGCAAAATCTGATGCTTTGGGCGAAATTCTAGCTAAATGATGTCTCTCAGGCTAGGCTGCCAAAGCTATCCCTGTGCGCAAGTCATTTTGGATTTGAAATTATAATCAAGATAAAAAGATGTCACACCACATAGGAAAAAAATAAATAGATGCTTGTCTTTCAGAAATGTGGCCCTGCAACGGAGTTGAAGCTGGAGTGAAGGTTGAATCCAAGAAATAGTCATTTTGGATTTGAAATTCAAAGCATATAGTTTATTGAGTAACACATCATACATTAAAAAAAGGTACGCTAATATATAAAAATTGACATTATCAATTATAGAAAAAAATTGACATTGATTCAAGAAACAAACCCAAGTGAGGAAGGGGAAAAAATACACAGATGCTTGCCTTTCAAAAATGTGGCCGTGCAACGGAGTTGAAGCTGGAGTGAAGGTTGGATCCAAGAAATGTGGCACAATTGAAATGAAGAGGAATGAAGAAATGAATAGAAATCCAATTTTAGGTAGGCAAATTTAGTAATTAGTGTGAATCCTAATTAGTGTGATTGGGAAAGAGAGTGTGTTTATTAGAGGAATCAAATTTTAAAAGCTCAAATTTCGTAATTAGGGCAGGTTTGATTTTTTTTTTTCCTTCAAATTTTACGGGATGGGTCGGGTATGGAGGGGGTTATTGGGTCAATCAATTTTATTTTCCTTCATCTATATATAATCTATATCTATATCTATATATATTTGAAAGCATAATTTAACCCAATTACCCTCAATTTTGACCCATACCCGTAAATTGACCCGGTTTATACCAGCTGAAAAAGAAAAAGAAAAACAAAATCAGCTGTAAAAAAAAAAAAAAAAAAAAAAAAAAAAAAACCAGCTGTAAAATGCGTATCACCACTTTTTTTTTCCAAGAACAATATATCACTATCTTTAAAACAGAAAAAGAATCACTAATCACGGAAGCAATATCAGTAATGAACAAATATTTTTTTTCAAAAACAGATTTTGCATCATAAAAATAATACAGAATATTATTTACAATATATAATATAATCAGTGATTTTTTTTGCTACAATATAATCAGTGATTAACCGCTCCAAACCTGTCTAAACATGTCGATAGAAACCGATAAATATCCCATGATTTTTTTAAAATTTATTTTAAGAGATATTCTATGATTCTGTTGAAAAAAAAAATCTCATTGATTGATTCTGTGATATCTCTCCCACTACTCCCGTATGTCACCGTCTCTTTTCAATTTTCTGATAAACGCTCATCTGATATCTTCGCAACAGCTTCCGCACATCTCTCATTCCTTTTCAAAATTTAAAGTTCCATCTATATTTATCGCTGATAACCTGCTAAATTGATATTGAAATTACACATCCATGAATGCAGCGAGAATGGATTCTCTCTAAATTTCTTTTCTCTTGGTCTATCAAACTAGCAGAATTTGGAGATGTAAAGGGATTCCACAGATGAGTAGTCCGATCAGAATTTGTAGGTGCGGAGGGAAAAACATCTAAAAGTTTCTAGAGGTGATTTCTATCGAAAGTATCTGGTAGCCATTACTAACGCTATAAAACCATTTCTTTGATTCAAATTTCAAATTTTATTAAATTTGAGATTCCGAGGCTACTATATCAATTCTTGCGGGTTGAAGAGATCATTCATAATGAAACAACATGGCGATTCAGACGCATATCAAATTTGTGAAGACGGCGCCCCACAAAGCAATATGAAGTTTCTAAATGTAAGTCTCGATTGTGCATGATATGGATTTGATTCCTTTGAAATCTATTTGGCTTTAATAACATTATTAGCTTTGAGAATCAGTAAATTTCAGAGGAGTTGGATATCCACAAATGAAAGGTATCTTTATATAGTTATAATTCAAGTTCTCATTTATTTGTAAAATATTATTTTCTAGGTATAGCCAGTGGCATGGAAGTGCTCTCCATGTATCTTTCGCCATCTTTGGCAATGATATTTGGGATACGTGTTTTGAAAAATGAAAAAGGACACTACAAACATGAATAACAATTAAGCCCCTTTGGGGTGTTGTTTTGATTCAATGTTGGAAGCTAAATTGAGGTTGGAGGCTGAGGTGGTGTTTTTTGATTTATTTATTAGAAATGATCATTTTATTAACAACCCTCATAGAGGAAAATAGGTTTACAGAGTTGTATCCAAAAGCAAACACTTTAACATACACTATATACACCAAGCTGAGGTGGTGTTTTGATTATTATGATTTGTCGTTAATTTATTTTTTAATTTTTTATGTTTTACCTGAAAGAACTTTCATGTGCACCTACATTTTTGGATTCTTGCAGTTGATTCTTTCTTATCTGCAATGGCTGAAAATCACCTCCATAATGCAGGTAATATTTGTTTTCATTCTGCAATTTGGAGTGATTTTCTCATAATTTATGTATTTATTTGTGCTTTTTTTTCTTTACTTCGAAAGTTTACGCGGCACGACATTTTCTATTGGGTTATAACGATCATCATCGCCACCGAATTTCAAGAAAAAATATTCCAACGTCGACAACTCCATGGCTGATATATAGTGGTTCCTTAGTTTAATTGTACCTGATTTTCCACGTGTTGATCTTTTTCTCATATTTTTTTGTAGGTAATTTAGACGTCTAAACTCTAAAGTATCGTTCTACCATTTTCACTTTAATGTTCATGTTTATTAATTAATCTCAGAATGAGAGGTAGTGAATGGAAACTGTGAGAGTTTTTTTTTTGGTGAAAGTCGCAAGGAAGTAGAATAAGATTCCTTAATGTGGTGAAAAGAGCTGCACATCGTTGTCGAGGTATGTAAGCCATTTACTGAGGGGAGTATTTTGCACTTTGATTTTCCTGATAATAGCAAATCAAACATTGATTTAGCAGTGCAGATATGTTGTTTGTTTTGTTTTCTTATGATGACTTTGAGAGGTTGCCGACATGAAGGTGGTATCCAGCAATGTAGATATGTTGTTTGTTTGTTTTGTTTTGTGTTCTTATGACATACAATGATTTTTATCTTTTTATTTAAATTTGATGTAAACAAAACAAAATATCTTTTTTTTTAAAAAATTGGTGTAAATATTATCTGAAAAAAAAGGGAATGTTCCCTTAAAAAAATTCATTCCACGATTATGATCAAGAAAAGGATTTTTTTTTTAAAATTGGTTGATTCTTCCACGATTTTCTGCCCATGTTTGCACGAGAGAAAAACATGTAATCGCTTTTTAAATTTTGTTCTGTAAAAAATGTGATCCGAAAATAGCAGTTGAAAAAAAAAACTCAACAATTATTTAATGCTAATTTCATTATTTTATGCAGTCAAAATTAAAAAGAATTTTTCCATAACCAAACAACCTTTCAGTTTTCAATTTTAAAAAACAAACGTTGTGGTTACGGTGTCGACGTTTACATTAGTAGGTCAACATTTAAAAACGTTCCGGAATGAATTATTATTCAGACGATGATTTGTGATTGTTGAGTTTGGACGGTATCGAATTTCGGATGTATAGTTGATGTTTACAGTAGATCAATAGGTATTGGATACTATTCTTACAATATTGAATATGCATCATAAAGAGCACATTGAACCATAGTATTCCTCTATGCTTTTGTATAGGTAAAAACTAATTCTTTCATTGAATGTCAATGCAATGCACTTGCAGGTATTTGAATGATCTGTTAATTATATTGTTTCAACATATATAGAAAAATGGTGGTACAGATAGGTTCATAATGATGAGATTCCTCATCAGCATTAGATTATTACTTGGCTAATAATTAACCAACATTGTTTTTTATGCATTATTTCTTCATTTTGTAATATGATTTTTTTTGTACAATATAGGATTTTCGACAACAATAAGGTGATAATGTGTGATACAAAGTGAGGCTGAGAAGACATCGCATTTGAAGAAAATGATTTTATCAGATTGGCTCAAAGCTGAAAAAGTGAATTCATTTGTTGAAGTGAGGTTTTATTTTTGGCTTTTTGGCTTTAAATCGTTGAATTAGATTCATTTTTTGTCTTTTTGGAGCATTATTTTGTTGGAATATAGATGGTAACATTTCACATTTTCCATGTTTTACTCCATGCTTCTAATGCAATTTCCACGGTTTTTTTTGCATATATGGTTTGTTTTTATTAAAATGCATGCAAATCACGGGTTTTTTAGCTTATATATATATATATATATATATATATATATATATATATATATATATATATATATATATATATATATAATATTCTATCAGATACTGGCATTTTAGAGGGGTTAGAGGGTCTTTTCTAATCTTTATTTAAAAAGCCAAAATTTGACAAAATTACCTTTTTAAATGAAATAATTTATAAACTAGGATCGTTATATTTCAAAAACAACTCATCTTCACACTGCAAAGGTATCGTTTTTTTTTTTTTTTTTTTTAATAGTGTTTGAGCACCGTGTGGCATGAAAAAATTCCGTCGTCTTTTCTCCATTAATTGGTCCCTATAAATATGTTCCTCTTTTCCCTTGAGCACGTGACTGTTTACGATATTTGAGTCGTAAAATGTGTTGGACCATAATTGCCTCAAATTTTAATTTGTTCCTACTACAAATATCATTGAGGATTCAGGACCAATAATTTTTTTTTATAAATAGATTGTTTCTTAATTTCTTACTAGCGGACGGGTCCGTGCGATGCACGGTATGGGCCCTCATACTGCGACCTAGGATTGTTATCCTAAATGGATAAAATGAAACCAAGATCTAGGATTGTTGTGTCCACCTGAAAGATGAAGAAAGGGTGCAGAGCATTATCATTTGAAACGTGATCAGTACAACTATCTTATCTTGCTCCACAATCATAAACTTCTATACTTCTTACCTTCATTGCTTTCAATTGCTCCCCTTTGGGTTTCTCTGCAAATTCAATTATTCGTCCTTCTTCATTAATCTTCATTAGACCAAATGCAGTAGCACACTTTTTATCCATAGGCAATGCAAAGAATGTGATGATCTGCGTCTCTGTTTCTCGTGAGCTTGAATGAATCTCTCGTAATCCATCCGATACAAGTGATCACCATTTCGAATCAAATATTCTAGAACATTGTGCTCTTGAACGACCATAAATATTGCCTCACAAAGATCACTGTACCACGAAAACAAAATCAATTGCCTTCATCAACTAAACAATCGCCTTGCTCATAGCGCTACTTAGACCAGCACAGGTAGAAACTCATAAAGCTGTCCTAGACAAAATTATCATTCAAACGATAAACCTTAAAAAAGACACAGTGAAACTAATCATTGTCAAGAATGTGATTTGAAGATATACCTGAAACCAATTGGGATTCTCTGGACTTTGTTGAGCAGCAAGAACTTCAACAAAGCCTTCGTTCTTATAACCACCCATGTTACTGGCATATGCCCTCGAGAGATGACGATTAAGAGATGCAGAGTTGAATTGTGTAAGAACATAGATCTTGGAGATGTTGCTATTCAAGCAGTTGCTAACAGGGATATCGATCAACCGATAATTTGCTCCTAGAGGAACAACTGGTTTTGCCCGCTTCTTTGTTAATGGATAAAGCCGAGTCCCGGCTCCCCTCCAAGGATGATTCCCAAAACACTGAAAAATGTTGCAGAAACAGAAATAATCAGCATCATCACACAATTGCAAACTCAGCCTACAATAGATACTCGAGTATGTGCACAATATGAACAAACATCAATTCAAGAGTTGTTTTTACTACCGTTTTTTCCCAAAAAAAAATCCACCAAAAGAAATGATCACCATGTAACGTGTAAACCGCCTATGATGTTAGGCTGACCACATTGAACTCAAAGCAAATACAGAAATTGTTGAGATTCTTGATCTACATTCTACAAGCACAATGTTGAATGCTTAAAAATGAAGTAATCTGATAAATCTACATCTAGCTTTGTCGAGACCATTAAAGTGGGTTATTTGTTGTTCCCACCAAGAATCCACAGAAAAAGGGAAAACTAACCAAACACAAAGTTCGTTCGGAAGAAATAACCTATAGCGACCTGCCCTGGTCGTCAAGTTAAGAGCGACCTGACCTGGTCGCTTGTCTTACTGGGACCTGCCCTGGTCGATTGTCTTCATGGGACTGCCTGGTCGAGCGTCTTCATTTGGGACTCGCCCTGGTCGATCGTCTTACTGGGACCTGCCCTGGTCGATTGACTTACTGGGACCTGCCCTAGTCGATTGACTTACTACGAAAAAAATCACCTTGTAAGAAAACCGATTGCCATCATACGTCACTTTTGGATTGTTTGTTAGTCTGTCAAACACATCCTTGTTAGAATTGATGTCAACATAACATCCTTCATTGATCTGTCCTGCAGTTAATGCTTGCCTTTTCTGCAGAAAAGCGAATTACAGAAACAATATAATGTCAATAATCTTGGTTAAACTTTCAAAAGAGCAAACAAGAGACTATGTAATCTGTGATCATTACAATTAATTACGAGCGGCAGTTATAAACACGATCTATGCACAGACTCACCTTGGATTGCTTGAAATAATACAATTACAACTTACAAGATTACTCAAAACAACGAATACATATAAAAAAACTACATAGAACACATATTGGATCAGCAAGAATCTTTCAGTAACATTACGAGCCAATAACACAATCTGATTCAATATGCCTTCCAGCACCTACCACACTACCTTAGACTATGCAAGAAACTATACAGGGAATAGAAACAATCCAATCAACAGAATACATCAAAGCTGTACAGCTAATTAACTGTAAAAAGAAAAAAGAAAAAACAGAGCATAAGTACCTGAATCAGTAAATCAATAACACGCTTAATCAATGATGAAGCCAACAACAATCTGCAACCCAAAAACCGAACAAGAACCAAAAGAAATTAACAAACCCAACAATCATATGACAAAAATTCGTAAGCTAACGATTCGGTAAAAACATTGAGATAAAAAAGGGTTATACTCACTTTCATTTGCGAATGGTCGGGCAAAGGCTTCAATCGACCTACTTAAATCGTATCTCAATGTCTCAGGCTGCATCTCGAATGGCAGAATTTCGCATTCAATTAATCTGTAGGGAAATAACTGGGAGTTGTTCAACCCATCCGTCCACCGACCTGCAGAATCGAAAGTAAGCTCATTCACCATGGACGACGGCGACTCAACTTTCCAAAATTGACAAGCAAATGAATCAATTAACCAGCAACTCGTTAAAAAATAAGTTGCACTGAAGATTAACCAAGCAAAATATCTTAAAGCTCAAGCTTTTTGTTGGACCTCGATCTGATTTACTCGAGTTTCAATTCAGTCAACTGAAAAATCCAAAATCGGAATCGATGAAGAAACCAGTTTTTTTCAGCCATTATTTTCAGAACACTCGAGCTAGCTAATATTGCATCGATTAATATCTTTAATTGTAAACATACATAAAATTTACTCAACAATTCGATTCAACACAAACTTCCAATTGAAGAATCTGAAGCAAAATGCAAGAGTATAAAAAAGCTCGAGTATGGAAAAGTACAAACATCCGCCATTGTTATTAGAAGAACACTCGAGCTAGCTAGAATTGCATCAACTCTAATTTTCACCTAAAACAATTTCTAAAAAAATTGAAGGAAAACCCAAAAATCAGCTACACAAAGAATATATAACCAAATCTTGCAAACAGAAGAAGCTCAGAAGAAAATCTTGCAAACAGAAGAAGCCCAGAAGAAGAAGAGAAACAAATCGATGATTACCTGTCGGAGTATCAAACGGTTGAAGACGAAGGACGAACGACGCGATCAGGCACGACGGCAAAGAAGAGAACGGTAAATGAATCGCATGTAAACCCGCAACCACATCTTCTACCTTCGGTGTGTGATGGTAATGGAGGCACTGTAGCCTCTGAGTGGAGAGAACGGCAAACAACTGGCGAAGAAAGACGGTGGTGGAGTTTCAAACCCGTAGTGGAAGTCCGCCATTACAGCTACGTGCAAGAAGGACACGCGTAATATTCAGCCTCATCAGCTACAATACGGCGTCGTTTCGCATTTCCAGCTAGGAGACAAAATAGACGACCAAAGCACATGGAATGCGCAATTAATAAGACTGCAGCCCAAATTGAAGATATATATATATATATATATATATATATATATATATATATTTAGGTTATCCTTTTTCAAAAATTTAATTGGAAAAATAAGTATGACATGTTGTACTACGAAATCCCGTTTTTTTAAGAGGGAAAAAAACGTGTTACTACGCAGATAAGGGGAAACAATAAGAGAGTTACACATGAGGCCACCCACTGGGCAAATTACGGGATCAAAGGGGTAATCTTTTAGAGAAAGATGTGACTTTTGGGCTCTTGTTGTTGTTTCCGGTGCAATGACAAGGTGCCTTGACAATGCACTTATTGTAACTCAAATGGTCTGATTTTTGCTGACAGGGTGCAATGACATGTTTGGTGTCACTGCGGCCTGTCATTTTATTGCATACTACTGTAAAAAAAATATATCAAATAAAAAGAAAATAAAAGAAAAGTGACAACCACACTAACAGTGTTGTCTTACATTGTATGCATGTTAGTGTCACTGAAAACACAATGTGTCATACATAATGTGCCAATGTGATAACTGTGAGGTTGTCGGTATCACTGTGAGAACTGTGACGTTCGTTGTTTGACATAATGATTTTTCAGATTTCTCAATGAATATCAAATAAAATGTCAAAAATAACAACAAAAGGGGGGGGGGAGGGGGGAGGGGGGATAAGGGGTCAAAAGGACACGGTTAAAAAGATCTCTGGCAAAATGGATATTGAATATTCAAATTGTCATTTAGGACAATTTTATAATTATTACACAAGTTTGCCCTCTTATTCACTTTCACTGTTTTATCTATTATCCATCATTTTAAAATATTAATATCTCTCAATCTAGCCAACGAAAAAGTATAAATCTTTGACCAAATTTTTACTTTTTCCGTTATCTTTCTTTTGAGTCTCACATGACAACGTTTTGATGAAATTTTGAAATTCACTATAGTCAATCACTATATGATTCACTGCATTTTATCTCCGCAATTCACTGTTATAATTCACTATATGATTCGCTATAGTTTTTATCTTTGTGATTCGCTGTAAAACCCCGAACTTCCAGTAAGGGTATTATTGTCTTTTCGATACTAAGTAATTTTTAGGGATTTAGTAAATCACCGAAAATACGCGTTTTGACCGGATTTGTGACTCTTTTATTTAAAGATATAATTATGAAGACATATTATAGGGATCCGATAATTAAGGATAATCATCTAAAAATAGAATTTGATTGAAGATGGATCAATCTTGTTAATTAATGATTTACTTGGAGGAGTTTAATGATGAGAGTCAAATTAACTATCATTTTCTATGTGATTAGACCCCGTTTATACCTCGTTTTATATGTTTATGGAGCCATTTGTTTGCATTTTGATGTATTTTACACCTTGGTTATCATTTCGAGACCTAGGACGAAAAGTCCGGAAATCTTATTATTTTTCGTTGATTTAATACATTCTCGGTCACCCTAGTGTCCTGTAGGGATTACGTGTGGTATTTGTTGTGATTTTGTACAGGACATAGGTGTTTGAGATGTCCGGAAGGTGAGATATGAGGATTGGAACGTGTGCCCGAAGCTTAAACGTTCAAACGGATCAAAACGCGTTGGTACTACAACCATACCTTCCATTGATCTGCATTTTTATCCATCTTAGAGGCATTTTCTGGGCTGGACATCATCATGAAAGTTGTAGACAATTGAATGAGCTTTCCAACACAACTTGAATCACTCAAATCAGAGGTTTACACACAAAGTTATGACAGATTTACTGAGGGTGTGTCAGCTAGGCGCGCGCCTGAGGAATGCTAGGCGCACGCCTAGCAGTTAATTTTGGCCAAAAGTTTCAGTCCGTGTTTTCAGCATCCTAGGCGTGCGCCTGCACTTTCCTAGGCACTCTCCTAGCGTTCAGAACTCATTAAACACTATAAATACCCCCATTTTGGATCTAGATTGCTACCTCTTCTTCCCCAACTTGTTTTTCACCATTTTTCTGCACTTTTACTTAGTTTAGATTAGTTTGTAGGTAGATTAGATTATTTTAGTTGTAGATTGTTGTAATCCGGAGGATCTCGAAAATAGCTTGACGCGTTATTGACGGGATTTCGATCGGAGATTCGATTTTCTACAACTATATATATATTTGGTATTTCGTTTTCCTTTCTTGTTCTTGCTTTCGATCTTTATTTTTGTTAACTTTATTGTTGATTTCTTGTATTTTGTTGTTAGAATGAGTAGGTAATCCGTTTTTAGTCGAGTTATGTGATAGTCTACGAAATCGAACCTTAGCTTGTTCATGTGGTGTTCTTGATGTTTAACTGTTGATTCTCGATGCTACCGTAGTTCTAGAACTTATTCTTATCATGTTTGTTAAAATTGTCCATTTGATAATCGTATCACACGTATCGTCTTTACATATGTATTTTGCGAGAGGATACGGGAACCGGGGTTCTAGGATCACCCTGTAAAACCGACTGAGTTGTTCAGATTCGGTTTCGTGTGTGAGGTTTTGTATCAACTTGTCGAGCGTTTCATGAATCGTAGACAGTGTGAGGTCAGTTAAATCCGGTCGGCGGACTGTTGAACTTGACAAGGAAGGTAGATTATTGAATTAATGTCTATTCTCAGAGCCAGGAAACGACACCCTACTTGACATTGAGAACGTTTAGGTGAATCAAGAACACCTCGGGACTTAGATAGGGTTTGTGAGTATTAGATTGGATCATTGCTCGGCTATCTCTTTTATATAGTTTTAGATCTTTATTTTTTTTTGTATATTTAGTTGTTAGAACCGGTGATTTAGTTGTTAGAACCGGTGATTTGACAAATCACCACGTTCAGTATTTTTGTTGACCTAAACTAGGGACGATTCCGACTTTGATACTCGACCAGATTCCCTGTGGGATACGACCTTGACTCACTAATTCTAGGCTACAATTGACTCGATACACTGCCGGTGAGTTGAACACTTAGAAAAGGCCGATCATTTAACACATTATAAATAGGGTGGTGTGTATATTGGATCAAACAAAGAAAAAAGAAAAAGAAATTCATTGGATGAATGATTCATATACCAAGCTGGATGAGAAAGAGAAAGAGAAAGAGAAAGAGAAAGAGAAATTCATTGGATGAATGATTCAATTACCAAGCTGCATGGTGCATGGGGGAGCCGCAATGTTGGTGCTGATTGTGAATATGTTAGTCAAACGTGAAGGAAAATAATGGAACAGGGTCGTGCGAGCGGAAGCAAAAAAAAAGTAAAGAAGATGAACCGATCTCCGTCCGATACATCGTGTTGGGTGGATCACTTCTTTGTGGAGCCCAAACCCACTAAATAATTAGAAAAATAATAATATGTCAAGTAGTATTTAAGGAACCAAATTAGGTTAATTTTTCCCTAATTTTCACAATCTTTTACAACAAAACAGAGGCAAAAGGAGAAAAGTTCGCAGCAGTTTTCTGTGTTGCAGCAGCAACTTTACAGCGACGATCGGGCATCGAAACGGGTTCCGATCGGCATTAAATTTTGAGGGCTTGTTCTTATCTCATTCTTCTTCAATCTGAAGGGTGGAATTTTCGTTTCAACGGTTCAATCTCCAGAAATAAGGCGACGACCTGACTGCTGCGTTTCCGGTGATATTTTTCAACAACTCCTGTATTTTGCATTCTTAGTTGATGCTTTGGTGTAGTTGAGTTGATTGATGTGTTTGAAACACTTTTGCATCATATTTTGCTGATTAGTGGAGTTTTTGCGGGCCTCGGCCTCGTGGTCTTTACTCTCTCACATCGAGAGGGATTTTCCACGTTAAAATTGTGGTGTTGATTTTGTTGTGTTTTCGTTTCGCTTTATTTGTTATTTATCTTCGTTGGGCTGCCTCGTTTAATTCCATTACGTGTCATTGGGAAGACTTTGTGGGTATTTTTGATACGTGTCGTATTGCGGTTGTTTGTTTTCCCAACAAGTGGTAGCAGAGCCCGGTTAGTTGATTTTGTTCTGAAGTATTTTTGATGAATGATCACTTTGAGCCAACTTAGACCAGGGGAGGGACAATCGAGACCAATCAGACAACCCAATAAATTTCAGCCAACTTAATAAGAGTTTTTCATCATATTGGTTAAGGATTATGTTTCAACCATAGAGATACGGTTGAACCATAATTTGACTGTGGGACAGGGACACTTAATCAACTAGTTAAAGAGGGCTCAGAATTACCTGAACCAGCAATTTAATTAGATGATTAAACCGGACATCAATTGCAGCATGAATCTGGCCATTAACCGTGGTAAAGGTTCAACCTTTAGGCATCCGGACGGTCAACCCTAAATCAACACAAGATTGGCACAAAATCAGGGCAGAGATCAAAGTTCAAATCACTAATAATATCAGATATACAATATAATAAAGGAAATGATTCACCTTTATTGAGATTGACTGCGTATCGGTTTGAATCAGAGCCTTAATAGCTCGTATCAGCAACGTATCAAGGAAAGGTCAAGCCTTTCATGCCCAAACCTTCAATAGACACAAGAGACAAGAAATCAGGGCAGATAATCTGATCAAAATCAGAATAATAAACGATAATATACGATATTAACCAAAATAACATCACCTTTATTGCGAATCAATAGAATCAAGCCCTCGTGATAGACAAAGTTTCTTGAAATCGAATCCAAGGTAAGAGGGGGGAGAGTGGGCGGCAGAAGGATTTAAAAAAAAAAAACCAAAATTTTTATTATAGTAAGAATATAGAAAATAGTCATAGTTCTTATAAATCCTTGACGTTTATGGATGTATATAATAATTTACCAGAAATAAAGACAGAATAACTCGTTCTTGATTATACCTTTCAAAACTTCTTTATTTAAGGATGTCAGCACCAATAACAACGACGGCGAGCGCTTTCCCTAACGGTCTCCTGCATGGCGGTACTCTCTCTGTGTCGATTCAGTTACTTCAGGTTCTCAGATAACCCTTAAAGTCTAGAAGTTTTGTTGAATCTAAACAAGAAGATTCAAAAAGATTATTTCATAGATAAATTAAAATACAAACATACAAACTAGTATTTATAAAACCATATTAATTATATATCCTCACTATATATATGAGGTTTACTCTGACATAATTTGAAAGATAAGAAAGTTGGAGTTTTTAGGTTCCAAGTTGGTGTGCCTTTCAAATGATATGAACTTCTCTTTTTATAACACAATGAAGAAGGGTCTATTATTACAATAGTCGTCAGGTATGACGTTTTTTCATCCACTATCACCCACTAACTACATTATTAAATTGAATCAGTGTATGCTGATGAGGACTTTTGTGTCTTCACATGGCATTATTGCCTTTTTTTTATAAGTGGCTGGGTCCTGCTTTGTCTTCACATGGAGAAATTTCTTCTTCTTGTGAGTGGCGGGGTCCAGAGCATCCAGGTGTTTTTGTTGCTTTTGCTGTCAACCGATGTGCTCATATTTATTCTGGTGTTTGATATACCCCATTATGTGTTTGGTACAGCTTCTAGCATGTGTTTCGCAGCTCACTTTACGGACCGGTCATGTTGAAATTTCAACAGGAAGAGCCGCAATCTTCGGATCAAGAAAGCTAACACGAGGCTGCAAAGGGGTCTTCGGCATTACTCAGCCACTCCTTCTCCGCAAGACATAAGACAAATAGACAACATTTATTTTACTCTGCATTCCACGAATGTAATTATTTATGGGGCAGGGATTTTTTTTTGGGAGTGCATAGAGCGAGTACTCTTCCCTATGCGGCAGATTTTCCTACACTGGGTTTGCCACACATAGGGTTTAAGGAGGTCATGTTATGCACTCTATCACGTCAACTTGGGGCGGGCCGGGATATGGCACTCAACTTTGTAGCTCTTTACTTGATTTATTAATAAAATAAAGTTGCTTTAAAAAAAAAGCTTTTTCAAAAGATTTCTGAAGCACATGGCATGTTTTGTCCTTATGCCAAATCATCACTTGTCCATTTCTGAACATTTTTTCAAATCGAAGAATTTTTTTCAATGTCTTCTTCTTGAATCTTTTTAAAAGATTTTGATATGATCAAAGTATGTGAGCTTTGATAATTAACTCTGATTTTCGAATCATCATTGAGTTTAAGAATTTTGTCAATGATAATTCCGAACCTTGGTTATGAAGACCTTGACTGCCTTTCTAATTTCTTCTGGAAACAAAGAGATTTCCAAAAGATTCTTGCTAGGATAGATCGTCCTAACTAATCCATAAGAAAATGCTTCAAGTACCATTTATGGGTTAGCACCTTCAATAAAATTAAACAAACTAATTTGTTCGTTGTCCATTGTGAAGAATTTTTCTTTGAAAAAGTTTTCTTCACTTGCTTCTCTTGCATATCTGAAGAGATAAGATAACCCTTCAAAATCTAGTTCAAGAGTATTTTGTTTTTCAATCTTTTTGGGGATTGAAACTCTTCCTAAAGAAACCATAGGACTGCTTTTCTTTTCGATTTCAAGATTTCCATAAAGGTTGTAGCTTTCAAGAAATCTGAGTTTGATATCAACTTTGGAGGAGATACCATGTGCTCTCTAGCAAACATTTCTCCTGAAACCTTTGCTTCTATGAGTGTTTTGAATTTCTTGTGTTTAACACTAGAAACTCCTTTTATTGTCCTTTCAGCAACTTCCCATGATGTATAAATACCTGCAAAAGGTCCAGTATATACAACATAATAATTATCATATAATTTTGGCCGTTGAATAGCCTCATCAGTTTGAACTGATACTGAATCTTGAATTTCAGTTTTATCAAGACCTGAAATGTCTTGTGTATTTGGCCTGACACCCAAGATAAAATCTGTTGGTTTGACCAAATTTTTAGATGTCTGTACATCTTTTACATATTTTTCCAATATGCTAGGAATCAACGGATTTGATGATTCTTTACCGATTGCCGTTTGCATCGGAATAGCTAACAGTTCGCTACTATTGCTAGTGCAAGGATTGTTAATTTCCTTTTGTGGTTCACTTGATGCCCGTTCAAGCAAACTTATCTTCATGTCAAGAACTTGTAGTTCCATTTTCATGATTTCCCGTTGAAGTTTTAACTTCTGTAATTCTTCCATTTCTGGAAGTCAGTCTGGATAATTAATCCCTAGGTTTTACCCCTTTTTTCCCCAGAATGAGATTCTTCTGCCTTTTTGAACCTGTAAATTCACGGGTCAGAAAATCTGCAAATATATTTTTATTACCTGAAATGTGTTCTACTTCAAAGCAATATCTAGATAGCCACATTTGCCATCTTACAAGTCTATCTTGTTTGTTATCACCCTTTAAATTAATATTTAAAAAGTAGGTAAAGTTCTTATTATCTGTCCTGATTAAAATTTTAACCGGAGTAAGATATGCACTAAACTTTTTAATGACTTGGATTACCGCAAGGTATTCCTTTTCATTACTATGATAATTTCTTTCAGCATTTTCAAAGCTTCCAGAAGTATATCTACAAATTAACTCTTGTCTAGAGTTTTTTGCTTTGAGGATTCCACCCCAAAACTCATTTGATGCATCGGTTTCAATGATCAGTTTATCATCTGGTAAAGGATGATATAGCTTTGGAAAGCTAGTTAGATTCTTTTTTATCTTAATTATGTAAGACATATTTGAATCTTTCCAGTCCCAAATGACATTGTCTTTGAGTTTAACCTGTAAAGGTTTTCTAATTGCAGCAAGCCTTGGAATATAACTTTCAGCATAAGTTAATATACCTAAGAATCTTTGCAATTGTTTTTTGTCTTCAATCTTATCTGGAAATTTATGTATATGTTCCAAGATATGATTTTGAGGACAATGATGACCTTGATCAATTTATAGTCCTAGAAAATTAATCTTTGTCTTGAAAAGCTGTGTTTTCTTTTCTGACAGAATTATTCCTAATTCATCACATTTTTTGAGTACTATTGCGACATGTAAATAGTGCTCTTTTCTGTGTTACTGAAGACAAGTATATCATCTACATAAACACAAACGAATTTTTCAAAAGATCTAAATGCATTTTGCATATGTCTTTGAAATATGAATGGTGCTTGTTTGAGACCAAAAGATACAACACACCATTGATAACGTCCTTGAGGACATGTAAAAGCGGTAAGTAATTGAGGTTCTTCATCTAACAATACTTGCCAGAATCCCGATTTACAATCGAAACTGCTAAAGATTTTCTTTCCTCTAATTAAAGTTAAGAGTTCATCTTTATTTGGTAGATTATGACTATCTCCTATAGTTGTTGTGTTAATAGCTTTATAGTTGACAACCATTCTCTTTTTTCCTCTTCTTCTCTCTGCTTCATTTTCCACAATTAAAGCTGGAGACATATGAGGTAATTTACTAGGCTTAATGATTTTTAAATCTAGTAATTCTTGAATTTGTTTACCAAATTCTTCTCTATCCTGTGGACTATAGATCATGGGTTTAACCTTGACTATTGTCTTAGGATCTAAGAGTTTTATAGTGGTGTTCATCCAATTTTTAGACTTTTTAAGGTCTATAGGATTGTCACTACAAACTTTTCTAACAATTCTTTAATCTTTCGAAACTTTTTGTTTTCTTGATTAAATTCTTGTTCAGAAGACTTGAATTCTTCTATCATCCCCCCTTCTAAAAAGGTGGTTTTTCTAGGGCTAACATTGATAGCTTCTGGTTTAGGAGTTTTAGAATTCTTCTTCATGGATTCTAAAAAACCCTTTTGTGCTATAGAACTAGCCTTTCTTATTTTACCTATAATCACTGGTTGATTATCTAAGGTTAAAATAACTCTATCTGTGTATTGTGAATGGTTCATACAATTGACAAAAGTTATTACCTAGGATTAGGTCCATTCCTGTTTCCTGTTGGTAAATTGTGGGAATATGAAATATTTCTCCTGCGATCTTTATATTAAGATTTCTACAGACTTTTGAAATATTTATTATTTCACCATTTGCAATTTTAACCTTAATGGTATTGGGTGCATTTTCCCAATGTTCGTTTGGTATAACAAACTTTGATGCAATGCATAGACTAGCTCCTGTGTCTATATAGCAGTGCAAATTTATTTGTTTATATCCTGTGAACTTTAATTGTCCCTTGATATAAATAGAGTTTGGATTAGTAATGTTGCTAGACATTGCTATTTCCGTATCTAAATCATCCCAGGAAGTTTCCTGAATGTTGAAATTATTCTGAATCCTCTGAATCGTATTCATTTGAAGAATACTCAGAATTTTCTTCGAAGATATAAACTTCTTCTAAGGATTTGTATATGTCCTCTATAGGATCATATCCTATTTCAACAATTTCTTTCATAAATTTTACTTTATGAGAATATTGTTGTTTGTTAGGGCATTCATTTGCATAATGTTCCTTTATATTGCAGATCCAACATCTACAATTCTTTTTGCCCTTTGGACAAAATTTCTTCTTGTCGGTATTTTTATTTTTCTGACATGGTTTAAAGTATCTTCCTGACTTAAACCTTTTGTTTTTCTTTTAATAAGAATATTTATTCTTATATCGTTTTCTAAATTTTTCTTTAGAATAACTTTTTTGATTACATCCGTATTCAGTGGATGCTTCTAAGATGTTTTTACAACATCTTTAATTGAATTTCTTCAATTTCTTTTGTTGTTTAGAAAGATCGCAAATCTTTGTGATTTCTTCCTTTACAACTCTTATTGCAAAGCCTAAGCTAAAGAGATTAACTCCTACGGCTTCTGCTTCGAATCTATGAATAGATTTTTCTCCTACAATAGGGATTTTAGTCAAATACTGTTTTATAAATCCTCCAAAATCACTTTGTGGAAGTTTATAAAGATTTGTCTCAAAATCACATGTGAAATTACCTAATTCACAAATATCACATATCTGGAATCTCATTTGCTTTATCAGCAGTATAATTGATTCCTGAAAACATAGTATAAAAACTATCAATGATAGTTTCAAACATATTTTCTGCAGGAATCTCTAACCAATTTGTTGATTTAACAAATGATTGAATAATTCCAGAAGTTTTATGTTCTACTAAAAGAAGTATATTATTTGGACTTCGATATGCTTCTTTGTTAGTTTGAATAATCAAATTTAATTTTGTAGCCCATTGTCAATAAGTTGTTTTCTATTCTCTTGACAGTCGATATTGAGAATAGAGATTCCGGTATCCTTAGTTTCTCCCAAAACTTTAGGATAGTTGGTAAAGAAGCTGGGTTTTTCAGATTCTTTTTTTTCTTAGAAGCGGAGTGTTCTCCTTCTTCTTCTTTATTGACCCTAAACGTTTTTATAGGTTCAACTTCATCCTCGGTATTTTCAGAGGTGTCTTGATCAACTGGTTCTTGATCTATTACATTAATGGTTTCAATTCCAAGAATTTTACTTAATTCTGGTCTTTTTACCATTTCCTTTTCGATTTTTGGCTCATCAAGAGTCATAAGTTTAATAACTTCATCCAAGGGTGAAGTATTATTTCCATCTAAGATGAATTTATCTTTTTCAAGATTGTCCTAGAAGTAGACTTCTAGTTCTTCACTTAGATTCATATAATCCGAAAGGCCATTTTAAAGCTTTTGGATTTACACTTGAACCAAGTTCTTCATTTCCAACATTATAGTTGGGATAGCTGTATTTTCCATCATGGAAAAGCTGCTTTAGAAGTAGTGTCTACTGTGACACAAGAGAAATTATTTATTTCTTCTTTTACTTCTTTTATTATTTTTGCTGCAACTAACTCTAGTTCTAGAGTAGTGGCGCTTTTTGACATTTTATTTTGAATGTCATTCAATTTATCGATGATGATCTTATTTTCTTCCTTAGTAAGTTCAAACATCTGATTAATTGCTGCTGGTAAACTCATTTTTGAGTTTTACCCATAAATATCTTTGAGCTTTTGGTCTTGAATATCGATGATGAAGTACTATTATCATCTTTGGCCCACTATTTATTGTTAATGGCGTTAAACAACGTTTTACTCCAATAAATATTGGAGTAAAACGTTGCTCGTTACACCAATAATATTACTCTGGTATTATTGTCGTAAAAACCCATTTTACGACGATATTATCCGAATAATACCTAAAAACGAGTTTTGTAAAAAGTAAACATTTTTTTTACAAGTGGAAGGTCTAACATGACATGATTTTTCAATTTCCCCCAATCCGGCTGGCGGATATTTTTATTAAAGCTAATAAATTTCAAGATTTAAGGAATATATGGCATGATTAAATATGTAATTTGTTTCTTCGGGGAGATATATACTAGCTCCTCCGATGCCTTTAATCAATCAATTTTCCATCACAACAAATTGTATTAACATTTATCTTTTCATTCATGTAAGAAAAAGATTCTCGTGTTAATATATTGTATGTGCAGTAAAACTTCTTTCGATGATACAGACATTATCCAACATTTATATACAATACACCAATGATATTAATATCTTTTGCAAGAAGAAAGTAAAAGCATAACATTAAGATACCATAAAGAAGAAAATAAAATTACAACATTACAATTTTTCAAAATAACAAAAAGGAAAAAATGTGCGTGCGTGTTTCTTTCGTATCCGTCCCAAAAAAAAAAAGAATAAGAAGCAAGTAAATTCATCTTGATATGATTCTCATGAATCGATTCAAAGAGGAGAAGACCCCTGCTGCTTGATCAAGCAAAGAGACACCTTTCTGAGACTTGCCTTCCACTTGTCCAAAAATTATCTGAAAGGGCAAAATTGAACTCATATTTGAAACACACACATAATGGAACTTTGATTTGCAATTTATACATTACATGATGTTTAATGTCTCAAAGAATTCTATATATAGTCGCAACACCTGAGCAAAATGGTGTGGTTGAACGAAAACATCAACACATTTTATAACATTATTGCTGAAGCCTTAAAATTTCAGTCCAAATTACCCTTTACCAAGTTTTTGGGTCACCTGCCTTTTTACATGCCACTTTATTAGTCAACATCACCTCAAGTCCCCAAGTTACAACACAACATAAATGCCCTTATCAGATCCTCAAAACCCCCATCTGATCACAAATGAATGATCTTTTTGGTGCAAGTACATGCATGACATCTTGTTATTCAGACATGATAAGAGACATAGCATGAGATAGAGGATGTTTGTATTCGTGATTTAAAAAAGCGATCAGCTATTTAACACAACGTCCTAGTCTTGTCTCGTAATAATTATTATCATCAACCTATCCCGTCCCATAAACGAAGCTTTCATTGTATTGTCCTTTAGCAAGACAATTAATTGGATATTTTACTATCAAAAATTAGATGCTAGATTTGGAAGTAATTTAAAGATACAAACCTCAAGTTCTTCCGCATCAGGACGAGTTATGTATTCCTTGGCCAGGAGATATCTGTTAGGCTGGTCCTTGTCATCATAAAACACCTTCCACAAACTGGTAACAAAACAAATAAATCAAAGAGCCTTTGTAACTTAGATCATTTCAAAAGTATGCAAATTAATCAACAAATAGGCCTATTAGCATATGCCGGGCCCCGGAAAATACAATGGCGCGAGGAGCATCAAACCTTTTAAGTTTTGTATCTTAAGATCGGAGCTCTTAAATACTAGGCTAATCGCATGGAGCAAAACTATAACTTAAATTATTCTAATCTCTCGAGATCTTTTTTTTTTTTTGTGAATTTTCTCACGACCTTTAACAACATTGCTAGTCAGATCACACGATGTTGTCTGTCAAGACACATGGTTAAAGTCCACCCCATACGCACTTTGTGAAACTTAGGCTTTGCAATTTAGTTGACTTGGTTAGTTTTAACAAGAGGGATATAACAACAGATGCAGCAAGTATGAGAGCATTTTTCTACTAAAAAGAGCTTCAAGTTTGGTGGCGAACGAACACTTACCCTGGATAACATCTAAACACAGCACCGGATGGGAAAGGCCTCATGGAGTAAACCACTGAAAACGTGCTGCAAAGAGCATGTTTCATCAGCAATAAAAAGCTAAAACCACATCATGGTATTCGTCTAACAATCAGATAAAAGATCGTTTGCAAATTCATTGAAACCTTGCCTAATATGTGCATCATTAGTGCATAAGGCATTACACGGTACATATAAATGGAGCAAATTAAAAAGAGTTCATAGGAGAAGGATAAATTGATCCAACCCTTAGGAGAAAAATGAAAATGAAATGTAGATAATTTCACACAAATGAAAATGTTGACAATAATGCACAAGTTCACACAAAGGTACTTTCCACGGAAAATGCAAAATTACAAGATTGTCGGATTACCATTTATATGCGCTATTGATTGCAAAGGTCAAGATAAAAGATGAAATAAATAAATAAATAAAAATATATATCAATAAAATACCATACTTCTCAATGAAAAAATATTCACATAGAGGCCCTTCAGTAGTTACCTCAAAAAGCTTCTTCTTAACCTTCGAACATTGATTCCAACACCAACATCTTCACTGACAAGACGCGGATTCCACATGATAAGAGGTCTAGGCTAAAAGTAAGTTAGAACCTCCATAAGACAACAAAGCCACAATGAAGGAGAGTCATAAGCTTCAAGCAATACTTAGACTACAATAACTACAGTTGGAGAGAAGAAAAGCAAGATACTCAATTCGCAGCGTGTATTATGGTACTCTGATGTTGGTTTTTACCTCATCATACCAAGAAAATAATATGCCAGGAAAGATGCAGTTAAAAGTAACTAAGTAAATAAATAAATCAATGACCAACCGCCTTCATTGTTGAATATCTCTATTCACCGAACAATAACATAGATTTCTGGACTGGTAAACTTCAGACACATTTAAGCAACATACACTTCATTTCTTGGGGTCATACTTATTGATTATTCAACAGAGTCAACAACATCAAGAAATAAACATTAAAACCCTGAACTTGCTCCTACTAATATGTTACAAAAATATTTTGTCTCCCATGAACTCTATGATACACCATATCCCTGAACATCAAGTGCAAGCAACAAATTTTATAATGTGTTTAGGTGTGATAAATAAACCCGCCGAAAAAGTGATAATGAAGAGTACCGGTTCATTTGATAGTTCTGATGCGATTTTTTGTACATACTCCAACATCTGATAGTCAGGAACAACCATCACAACAATTTCATCTTCCTTCTGCACAGGCTTACGATCACCTAAACTGATAGGTAAGAGTAGGTAGGGTGGGGGTGGGGGGAGTCATAGTCACGATGTCATAATAGGTGATATAAAGACTCGGGAAGACACTATTTCAGGTTATTATAGATATAAAATTCTTTTTTTTCCCCAGCACGGAAGAACCATAAAAACTACAACAAACAAGATTTCAACAAAATGCATCAAAAAACACATAACTTGATTTACCTAGCAAAGCCAAACTCAGCATCCTTCCACCTGTATTTAAGGAGAGCAGCAGCTCCAGCATCGGGATATATGGCTTTGACTCGCTAACAATGAAAGCATTGAGGTCTTAACAGTAGCATAAATCAAATGTTCGTCACATAAATTCGTGCATACAAAATTACAAATACGTAAACAAAAAGAAACCCTAATAATTCGAGAGACAATAAAAGCTTTGTATCTAAGGCATAAATCTTTACCACAATACGACAAAGTGCAGGTTTAAGAACATGGAAGCACCTGATTTCCAGTTTCTTCAATAAGTGTCTCCAAAAATACCCTTGATAGATCCCAAAGCTCTGCTTGAGCCCCTTCATCATCAAGGGACTGGAGTTTTGGGATCAAGAGCTCAACCTGGAAAAAGATAGCTAAATACAAACAAAAAAAGGCAGATGCTATCACGTACCTTACCCACCGCCCACAAGCCCTGTGTGCATAGTGAAAAGATAGGATGAATGACTTTTCTTTACATTGAACAAGCATCCAATGTGGAACTATTTTCATAACCCTTTTTTCAGATATAATCCATAGTTTTAATTGATTTTAAGCATAGTAGTCATAGTATAAGATAATATGATTATTTCACCTACAATGGCTCTCATTCCTCCTGACGAAGTAAATGTTGCACTTGCTTGGCCTGATTGTCTTACTGCGCCCTCCAAATCAGAGGGCAAGCAACTGTGAAGATGGACTAGAATCAGTACGTGTATTTAAGATGTAGTAAACATATTATTTCAGATACTAAAAACAAAAGCAGCAAACGGAAACATGTAGGCTTATTATGTTCCACTCCACGTTTTCATGGGGATAAAGGTTTAGCATCACCTGTAAGTACCAGCGTGAAAAATGAGTGAACTTGAAACCATACTATCATGTGCAAAAAAGATTTTAAAAAGGCAATTTTTGAAAATTCTAATCCTGTCTCGACAAGGATGAATGACTTATATTTTATGAAAAAAATGGGGGAAATTCAGCTTGATTTTGTGTTCACTGCCATTATTTCAATTCAATTTTAAATTTGAGCCTATTCTAGTTGGCAATGTTTCTAAAAAAATTTAATATTGAGAAGATGATTAAGATTAGTCGGTCATCCACAAGCAAAGCCTACAACTAGTGTATAATCAAAATTTTAAAAATGTAAACTACTTCATGAATGAATTGTATCATGGTACTGTGTTGTCATAACATGTACTTGCATCAAAAAGTGGGAACTCAACAGATGCAATACGTGATAAATTGGCATTCAAAGTCAAGTCTTGCCCTCTGGTGACATATACTGATTTTTGTGCTTTCAAGATAAAAGCCCCAGGACTCCCTCTGCGATTAAGTGTACCCATTTTCTCAAGCGCCATCCCCATATTCTCCACTGTGCCAGAGCGGATGGAATCACACCTAGAAACCCTGCCTAAGTCTCTATCACTTACATCGAATGAGGCCTTATCTCTTGAGGTACCTACAGTCGAATATATCAAGGGTACTGAATTCGGTGGAAAAAGATTAATCGGAAATAATCTTTCACCAAAGGATCTCGTCGTTAAGGATCTCGAAATTGTTATGGCAAAAACATGGTATGTGTCATTTGACGTGACCAGGTCAGCCAAGACTATTTTCAATCCGTTATTGAAGATGAAGACTGTCCTGCTCGTATCATGGAAACAGGGTCATGGTGTTTGGATGAAATTTTGCTGGTTCTTCAGAGATGTCAAGACGACTAGGCATCTTGTCCGGGATTCTTTGATCATTGTTGTTTCTGGATTCACTTGGTTGGACTACCTCTTAAATTTTGTACATCTGCAATTGGGAAAAGGTTAGCCTCTTCCTTTCATGAATGTCAAGCCCTTCTGCGAATATCATCAGAACCATAATAAGGAGCATGGAGCACAAAGCCTGAAAATCAGCGGTCATATGATGAGAGGCTCCGCTATCCAGGAGTTAGGGTTGAGTAGCAACATGATGAGCACGGGGTGGTGGGGGTCGAGCCTGTGGAGCATTTTGAGCCTGCTGGAAGAAAGGGTAGGTGGGGCATCTTTTTGCACTGTGCCCTTGAACCCCACACAGCTGACGCCTGACACTTGCCAAGATATGGTCTGGGTTGATAGGGAGCACAGGGACGGGAGCCAGAAGTAGGGGGGCCGAGGATTGTGTACCTGGAGAAGAAGGGCGACGAGTGGAGTTGGAAGTAGTGGTGATGCCAGAAGTGTTGTGGAATGTGGAGTGTGAATCATTGCCTGTTTTGATTGAAGACCGGCTTCAATATTCAGTAGTTTTTCATTGAGCTCCTCAAAAGTAATAAGATTGTCCCGAGCTTGAACCGCACGAACTAACTCCATATATTCATTCACCAAATTAGCAAGAATATGATCAATAAGATCTTCAGAATCCATAGGTGCGCCCCAAGCATGGCCAGTTCATCTGCTTTAGCTTTAACTGCATAAGATATTGAGAGACAGATTGAGCACCTTTTGTGAGTACGGAAAGAGAACTTCACTTGCTTGATGCACCCCCTCGAAGGTTTGGCATAGGTGGCGGCCAGAATGTCTCATGCTTGCTTGGATGTGTCAACATGTGAGATATGTGGCGCAATTTCAGCAGTTACAGAACCAAGAATCGTGTTTAACAGGAACTTGTCTTGGTGGATCCACAAGGCACGGTACGGATTGGGAACGGAGACCTCATCCTTAAGAATGGTAGCCGATGGACATGGTTTTGTTCCATCAACAAACCCCAGCAATTCATAAGCCGATAGAAGTGTAGTAGATTGTAGTTTCCATGTGATGTAGTTGGTGGAAGTTAGTTTGATGGGTGCATGAAGGGCAGCATTGAGGGGGATAATGGAGGTGGATGCCGGTAAGAGGGTGTCGGCGGTGGTGGCTGATTGGTTGGCAGTGGCAGCAGAAGAGAGAATTGACATGATGGCAGTGAAAGTTTGAAGCAGAGAGAGGGAATAGCGGCTGAATGTGTGAGGAAGGCAGGCTGAACGGGAAAGGAGGAGGGAGGTGGGTCAGACGGAAGAAGTGAGGGGAAGAGAGACACAGCAGAAGGGAGGGAAGAATGGAGAGAACCCCAGAGAATCAGGAATGCTCTGATACCATAATAGAGTGATTGGGGGAGAAATTATTTTCTGTATTGATTTACAATTGATACTGAGTATTACATATATAGTACACCGGAGGCCCAAGTGGACGATTCTAGAGTGTGTATGCAATAAATACAAATATTCCCTAGAGTGTGTATGCAATAAATACAAATATACACAATAAAGGTAATTACAAAATATAGATTATACATCTAATAAGTTCCCTTGTTGCTTGATCATCTAATAAGTTCATCTAATGAGTTCCCTAGTTGCTTGATCATCTAATAAGTTCATCTAATAGATTATACAGAGATATACATCTAAAAAGTTCCCTAGTTGCTTGATCATTATGTAATCATTATATATTTTTTATGAATGAAAGTTCTAAGAACTTAGCTTTAGCTCTTGTTTATCTCTTTGAGTTGTAGATCTTCTACCTCACCTAACGTACAATGTCGTAGCATATCTTTTGAGCCATTTGTACTAATACAATAGATTGGAGAAATGGACCGCAAATCAGCATTGCCAACAACATCTTATTGCAGAAAATATAAGCCCTTTTGTTTTAAAGCTAAACCAATCATCTTCTCAAGCTCTTTGTTCTGAATAAAACAAAAATCCCCACGAATATAGACTTTATTTTGAGATTTCAAGGTCAAAGGACCAAGAGAAATTAGATTAAAACCCCAAATGAAGGCACACATAACACATAACCATAAGAATATACTTATGGTTATTCTTGACGGATGCCCCATTATTGAAACCGTTCTTTTGATCCATAGACGTTTTCCTTTGACTAAAATTACTAAGGAAAATTGCAGCATGAGTTTGTGAAATCTGAGATTGCACACTATGATTCATTTAGCGCTCGAACTTGATTGTCATGGCAAAGGTTGTTTTGACGTTGGGGAAAGGAGTTGTAAGCAAAACCTTAGATCTAACTGGCACAAATTCATCGTTTAAACCCTTCAAAAATATAATCATAAACACAGACTCCGTATATTCCATCACAGTAGAAACCATCATGCAATGACACTGAGGTACACACTCACATACAGGAATATGCCTAAGAATTCCAATCTCATCCCAAATCATCTTCATTTCGTAATGTATATAGTTATATTAAGATTCCTTTGTTTAATGAATTTGCAGAAATTAAGATGATTCGTTCGAGATTAACCTGTTACAACTACGTATGTAGCATTCATATAACCTCAAATGATGAAAATTCTACACATATAAGAGCTTATCGGGTCGAATATTCACCTTTGATTCTCCGGATTGCTTCAGTTTATCAGAATGAACTTTAAGTCACGTACAATACTTTAACTTTTGAGAGATGTTATGTCCTACAGAAATGTCACAACAGGAAACTATCGAAAATGTCTCTTAGGATACAATTGATGAAGCTTTTCGATTCCTGTACGACCTCTCTTATTGGCAATCTATGACCTTTTATAGGCGATAACATGTCTACCCAAAATGACACACGAAACGTTGCAAAGTCAACAAACACCACTCTTCATAGCGCTATGTCCCTTTGTAGATCGATCCTTGTTTCATTGCGAAAACATTTGTCTAGACGCCAACTCAATTGCAACGATCACTCAAAATATGCAAATTATGAGGGTCCGGATTAGTCGGACCAGTGGGTTCCGGATACCGGGGGCTTTAAGCAAAAAAAAAAAAAAAAAAAAAAAAAAAAAAGGTATCTAAGAATCATTTCCTTCAAGAAACGGCTGTACAGACACCAATGAAAGACTCTCATTAGCATGGATGTAGAATGGGCTTTGAAACAGGAATGACATTATCTTGGACATTTGCCGAATCGGAATAATCTGCCATTTCTGACTTTGGAAGAAGACGAATCAAAAGGGGAATTGTGCAGAAAATGGCTAGGATACCACCAAGTGGAAAATTGAGCTAAAGAACATCTAAAGACATGAAATTCATAAAATTCTGGACTTTATTAGTTACAAAATTCAAGAGGAAAGAAGCACAGAATGGAAGCACAAAAATTATCGCATGTAACTAAAAGTCCTCAGAGCACAAAAGAAGCCTTAGCCATCTATAGATTAAGAATGGCTTGCAATTCTAAACACATTTCTAAGTTTAAATGATCCCTGTATTCGGCATTTCCTAATGATAGACATTTCCTACAACTACAATTATCTTTCAGTAATTAGAAAAATGACAGTTTGGCGGTGTATGTAAGCATTCTAACTGTATAGTATACACAGATTTCGAAAGGTTGTGTTTTTTAGGCCAATTTTAGGTAGAGTTACCTTATGTTCCTGTTAAATAAAGCCATTTCTATTAAACCAGAAAGAAAGAACCTACCTGTCATCTTCTTCTTCAACTTCTGAACTTAATTGCACCTGTGATTCTGAAGAGGAAAACTGGCTGGTCCTATCTTCAAGATTTTCTTCTTGGTCTCGGAACTTATCAAATTTGGCTTGAAGCACTCCTGCTCTCTGAAATGAGATTCCATTGCAAAAGGGATTGAAATATGAGGGGAATAAGGTCGAAGAAGGAAGTTTTGGAAGTGAAACTGAAGAGCAAGGGAGGTTTGAGCAAGAAGATGCCATTCACAACTTCTTATCTTTTCGTAACGGGGCTATCTCAACCACCAGAGGAGAGGTTGTGAGAAGATGCAGTTAATACGAAGGGGCATTTGGGAAAAACGGCTGTTTGACCAAAAAACTTGGGAAAAACGGTTTCCTCCCAAAATTTGAATTTTTTTCTTCCGTTTTAGGTGTTTTTTGAACCAAACTAAAACCCTATTCGGAAGACACCCAGTGATTTGGCGCCTTAAGATCGCACATTCGTTTGAAAGAAAATGGGAAAATCATCGGTCAAACTTCACTAAAATCCAAAACACCCTTTTTTCCAAACTTTTTTTCCAAAACACCCTTCTTTACTCATTATCCCTAATACGAAGATGGTGGAACCTATGTATGCAGAGTATCCTAAAAATTAATAACAAAAAAAAAAAAATTAAAAAACAAAAACTTAAAAAAATAAAATAAAAAAAAGTGTTATTTTTTAATATAAAATGAATAAACATGAAACACAATTTGAAAAAATTGAATAAAGGATTAGAAAAAAAATCAGATGGACAAAAATACTTTTATATATCACACTCACTGGACACGTATCTCCTCTCGAAAAACAACGCTATTAGACATAGTTTTTCTTTTTCTCTTATTTTTCCTGCTGCCTACCGCTTGCAGCTTTTTTTTTTTTTTTTTAAAAAAAAACAATCGTAACTTTTGATTTAAAACTCCGATCATCAGAAAAATTTCACTATAATTTATATTTTTTTGCTCTTTATTTTGAGATCTCATACGATACCATTCAGACGTAAATTTTGAAAGCCGAAAAAATATTTGCATTAATCAGAGCGTTTTTCTTATAAACGTCCGTAACTTTTTATTTAGAACACCGATCATCAAAATTCTTTCACCAAAGTTCATATTTTTTTCTCTTTCATTTTGATATCTCGTATGATACCCTTTCGACGTAGTTTTTGAAATCCGAATTTAATCGTAGTGTTTACAGTAACAAGTAACAGTAACAATAACATATGTAGTACAAGGTTCGATACATCACGTCTGATCTAAAACATTTAAATATAGGTGGTTTCTATCGGCACCATTAAAATACTATCGGCACCCTTTAATTTATTATTTTTCATTTACTTTTCCACACCACCAAATCACTCAAGGCACCACCTAAAAACAATCCATTTAATAACTTTTAAAAACTATCACTTTAGTCCCTCATATTTTAAAAAATAAAACTTTAGTCCCCACTTTTTCTACAACCCTTCTTCATTACTTCTTCTACAACCCTAAGAATACCGCTGGAATTTTTGCCGGAAGTTTCATCGGAAATTTCGCTGGGAACAACATCACTTTTAACTCATCATCTAAGTATCTTGTTTTGTTTCTATTTCGGTTGCAAATTGGTAGAAATCGAAGGTTTTAATGGTGTAATTTATTTGTGTTTCGTTTTAGGTTGAAATCTGAAAGATATAGGGTTGAAATCAGAGGTTTTTTTGGGTATTTTTCGATGAACGGCCGTTTCCCGATCGGAGGAATAGGGAAGATGGCCGGGTGCTTGAAACGTCGATTACAGTGACGTGTCGGTGCATATACAACATCAGATGAGATGACATGTTGATCATAAAGATCACTAGGGTAACCTAGTTGTTCGTCAATATAGATGTCGTTAACATTGTCTTCCGACATCGGTGCTGCTGACGTTCTAAGAAACGTCGTTTAGGGCGACGTTTGATTCTAATAGAAACGCCAATGAAACTGACGTTATTGTCCATAACGTCACCGGACATGACGCTGATTTGCTGAATAAACGCAAAAGTTGCTGCCGTTCTGAAAACAGTGACATTTTAAGTTCTAGGTTCTAAACGTCAGCACAATTGATGTTCAACTAGAACATGAGCATCAGCCATACTGACATTTTACAGGATTCCGGCCGGAGAATCCTATAGGCATCGGAAAACTCTAAAAATCTTCATTTTTTTTATAATTCATGGGGTTTCAAGCAATTAAGAATGGTGTTTAAGTGTTATCTTATTAAATGCTCAAGATTATCATTTTTTTGGGTGATGAGTTTGATGTAATGAAAAAAGCTGTTGAAGAAGATGCATATGGTTGAAGAGGATGAAGATTGTTGAAAAAGATGAAGAAGGTTGAAGAAATTTTCTGATGATGGTGATGAAGATGATTTTTTGAAGATGAAGATGGTTGAAGAATTTTTTTTATGATGATGATGAAGATGGTTGAAGTGGATGAAGATTGTTGAAAAAGATGAAGATGGTTGAAGAATTTTTTTGATGATGGTGATGAAGATGATTTTTTGAATATGAAGATGAAGATGGTTGAAGAATTTTCTTTATGATGATGATGAAGATGAAGATTATTTTTTGATGATGATGATGATGATGAAGATGAAGATGAAGATGAAGATGAAGATGAATTTGGGTGAAAATTAAGTTCAGGGATTATAATGTTTCATTTTAATTATCAAAGGACTAGATTGTGTTTTATAAGATTCGTGGTGTGAGAAGTAAGTTTTTCATTTTTTTGGTGGTGCTTGGAGTACATAAATAATAAAAATATTCAGTGTGGTGCCAATAGTAACTTATAGGGTGCCAGAAGTATTCGTGGTGCCAGAAGTATTCGTGGTGCCAGAAGCGAAACCGTGGTGCCGATAGAAGCCACCTAAATATATTACTAGTAATTTCCAGAATGCAAAAATATGGTTATAATGACCATATAGTACTTGTCTTTTGTATGGTACTTGTTTGATCTTAAAAAAGACATATTATTGGAAACTGATAAACATTTGAAAGTTCAGAGCAAGAAATGGATCACTCATGCCATTACTATCCAAAAAACATAAATTTACGAGAACCAACCAACTAGTAGTATGTAAATGCAACATATGGCTCTTAGGCATGTGATGAAGTTGAATTTCTTGTATACTTGTGATGAAACAATCTATCAAAAAATGCTTGTTATCGTAATGAAACAATCTATCAAAACATTATGGAGATGCAACTCCCAGGGAACCAAGAGAATAAAAGCCTACTAATATTGGATATAATCAAAAAGCCTATTAGGGGAATGAAAACATTCTTAAAGTTGTTGAAGACTAAAGCAGTCTGTTTTACCATATATGGACATTTATCCTTCAAACCCGCACCACAACAAATTTCGTGAAAGATGTATGCAGCAGCAGAAAATGCATTAAATGTGACGACCCTAATCCGGATACCGAGTCCTTAACCGGAAAAGGACGCCCGGCACGTATATAATTTAAATAAATCATATATATACGTAAGCCTGACATCATCAATAACAGAGAACAAGCGGAAACGAAAACAAAGACTCGGGAAAAACTTTAAAAGATCACTACAACGATCGACAAGTAACACGGGGCTACAACTAAAACCAAAATCCCAAGGAAAAAAAAACACAAGGTTGAATATCCATTCAAATATTACTACTCTCTATTACAAACCAAGGTATATCTATCTTATCTATTACAAACGGAAGGAGAAGATTCTATACTGATGATACAACAACAAAAAGAAAGGTAGACTTCAACTGCTGGAACTTCGGGAATCACTCTTAAGCGATCTCAAACTCAACCTACAACAAAACCACCTTCTCGGGGTGGGAAAAACAACATACTAAAGGGTAAGTACAAACGTACTTAGTAAAGGGTAGAAGCACCGAATCTACACCTCATCAGAAGACAATGATTAACATTAATAACAATACTAGTAATATCACAAGGCAAGTCAAACAATCATGATTACATATATGTTTCACTCACTCACCACACTCTACTAGTACTCTCACTAGTTGACTCAACCACATAAGACATTTGTTACATGTTGACCAAGGGTACTAAACGGAATGAGAACGTGCATCCGAACACATTCAACACCATCAAGTGGCATGATGTCAAGATCATGTGGAAGCATTGCACAAAACTTGGATTGAGCCATTTCAGTATGTCAATGATTCCATGTTTGCGGGTTGAAAAGTACCTCACCATAGATCAACACGTTTTAGCTTTTAAACACATCAAGTACTTATTTAAGTGGTTAAGCATTCACCAATAGATTACACATAAAAGGCTTCTTAAGGACTCTAAACCCTAGACGACCTTCGATCATAGCTTAGCACATTGCACAGAAATATTAGATTATAATCTAATATCCACGAGGCTAAGAAATAAGGCTTCCGGTGATCCCGAGTATCTCCCCGCAGAGGGTCTCCACAAGGTGCTGAGCCGAATACACCAGAAACCGAACCTTTAACTTCGTCATGTTACATTTACGACATTGAACTCAAGTCAACATCTTATAAGGCTAAGTGTAGAGTGTTCCAATGCTCCCGTGAGACATGGTGCGGAGCCAAAGCCACTAGAACACGTACACCTAACATTACAACACACCACATAAGGTTTTACACTAAAACATGCTTCAAAACGGGCTTAAAATACATTTCTCACACAAAACAGGGTCAGGAGTGGGCTTGTAAGTGACAGGCATACTCCTGAGCATTCTGCCCAGGTCAGGAGTGGGTCTGCATCATCCAGGCGTGGTCCTGAGCATCCTGTTTCATTCTTTTCAGGTCAAGAGTGGGCCTGCCTCTTACAGGCGTGGTCCTGCGCTTGCAAATTATCAAAAACAACAACTTTCAACTCGTTTCCATGGCGATTTTGCCCCACTTTCAACACCAAAAATCATACCAAAACATGCTAGAGTCTTCATTAAACATTATCATACTTATTCATATCAAAAATCTAGATCTAAAACACAAATTAACACATTTATATTGCGGTTGAACACCCCTTTACCTCAAATCCTTAGACCAAGTGATGATTCTTCAAACTTGAGCTTCAAGAACACCATGAAGAAAGCTTGAAGATTCAACCACCTACTCGAAAGCTCGCAAACAAAACAATGTTCTACGATCATTACAACCTTTAAAACATTAAAAGCTAAGAAAACACCCAAGAACACTTATAGATCTAGAAAATGGGTTTTCGAAACTCTTACCTGATCGTAGAAACACATGTATCAAAATGAAGCTCTCAACGAGGGACGCATTTTGGTGAAGATGGATTGTGATTCCGACGGTCGGAGTGACCGGAAAGGCGGAATCTCTCTTCTTTTTTCTCTCTTTTCTTTTTCCTCTCCATTTCTCTCACTCTCAGCCGCAGGAAATTTGGGAAAGGTAAAGAAAAGGGTTTTAGGGGTGAAGGGGTATAAATAGAGGTTGAATAAATTCCCGTTTTGCCCTTAATAAAAGTCACACCTTCAAAATACCGTAAATGCCCTTTAACAATTATATTGAATCTATATATTTAATAAAATATAACCCATTTAAAATTATCGATACGCACATGAAATCGTAAAAAGACTATCATACCCTTTACGGAGATACGGGGTATCACATTAAATAGCAGCAGCTAAGCCTCATCAATAAGGAATCTATGATCCTCCATTTTTCTAAAGACAAAAAAACACCAGCATTGTCTCACCATTTTGAATCAAGAGCTTTTAATCACCTGGGACAAAACCACACCATAACAAATAGTGGAATGCAAGGAAAGATTAAAACCAAATAAAGATACCATATGCCTGCAATAACACTTTTTACTAACAATACATAGCGATATTAACAGCTACCGTAATAATAACACAGTAACACAGTAACAGTAACACCCCCCAAAATTAGTGTACTAGAAAGCTTGATGATATGAACCATGTGAACAACACACTTAAGGCATTACTCCGTTTAGGTACATCGTCCGCAGACCGACTCAAGAATAGCCTCAAAATAGCTCAATATCTGGCTAATATAAGGCTCAATTCAAGGGACTACTTCAATGCACACATATGTCACAAATTCAGTCAAGTATCTCAAGTAAAAAATTGTCCGTTTTAAAAGGGTACAACTAAAGTATTTTTATAGGCTACAATGAAAGAAATAAAACAACTCATAGCCAATGTGGGACAAAAATAAATAATAGAAATAAAAAATAAAACCTAATAAATAATAATAATAATTTATTAAAATCTGCCATGGAAGCAATGTGAGATAAATGATAAAATAAATAGGCTCAAAGCCAAAACGTCTCATTCGATCACTTTACTCTGCAATCCATTTAAGTTGAGATCTCTGGTGCCAATACATCTCTTCGTGTAGCATAATGTCATCAAGTTCTTCATTCAGCTTTATGTGGAGGTTTGAGAGGAACAAAGAGGGTGCTCTTTCTAAAATCTTCTCAATTCCTTCAATTCTGATGAGACAATTCTTCTTCCTTTAAAAAATGTTCCCAAAAACAAAATGATTCCATTTGCTAGCTTCCTTGGTAAAATTGTCAATAGAAATATACAGTTCTCCTTCGTCATTCCAAGCCTTAGAAACAAAGTCTTCAAACTCTATGTTAGAACCAGGCTCTCTAGAAGTAGAAGGTTTTGTCTCTCTTGTGTTTGGGGATAAGGAACTTAGTATCAAGACAAACCAGATTGTGATCATAGTGTTGTTTTTCCAACCACTTTAAGATGCACACACTTGATCAAGTCTTCGTTAGATCCTCTAATTTTCATGTGTTGCACCAATGCACGTAAAATGCGGTCTTTGGAATGACAATTCCGAAACTCTTAACATTTGACTCAAATTAGGTAAAATATAAAATTATTTCTTGATTAATATTCGGTCAGAATAATTTTTAGATGTGAAAAAACTCTCTCATATTTAATATGAAGTTTATTTAATTACAACAAAGTAAAAGGAATTTATGTTATTAAAACAAAAATTCAAAAAGGCATATTTGGATAAGATTTTTTTTTTCACCCATTCACTTTCACGAAGAAAACAATGCTGATCTGAATAGTGGTAATCCTTATTCCGCCAATATCAGAGGCTCATAAAAATTTCTCGAAATAAGAATCTTCAAAATGCAGTGTTGTCGTGTTTGCACATATTTATCCTCAGACAGTTTTCCAATCAAGAAGGAATGTCACGAGTCGATATAAAAAGACTCCAATATTACCAATGAATAACTTGTTTCCACATAGTATAAGTCCAAAGCAATCCCTCAATGCGTGTAGAGTAGTTTCAGGATAGTGGCTACAGACGGGGCAAGCACCATCATCACTAATCGATCTCGCCTCGAGTAGGCATGCAGCTGGTAAAGCATCATGGTGAATTTGCCAAAGTAAGAGGTTACCTCATAGTGGTCCCTTAATTGCCCAAATGATACTCGTTTAAACTAAGGACGATTTTCATTTCTGAAGTTGTTCGCCGAGCTAGAGAGCTTAGATTAGCTTGACCTTGATTTTGTTTAAATGCAGTTAAATACTCGTTTTGATTTAATTTGCTTTGTACAGTTTTATTAATAAAATATCCGGTTAAAAAAAAAACAATGCGACAATGTAAGTGTTTTTCTTACATTGCACTTCACTCGCTAGATAAGTAATTAACATAAATAAATTCATATTTTTTTGGGACAATTATCCAAAACGACACATATTGAACTTAATTAGGCAAATAGGACACACTTAAATCTTATTTGGTTATAAGAACATAAAATTAGCACATAGACCAAACCACCCTTAATTAATTAAAAAAAAACAACGTTGATTTTTTTCTGGACTAAAAAAGATATATACTTTTCCCTGGACGCTAAAAAAGTTTTTTTTTCTTTTCAGTGACCACCTCGATGCAGTGATCACCCGCGATGCAGTAAGCACCCCTGATGCAGAGACACCGCGATGCAGTGACTATCCCCGATGCAGAGACACCTTAATGAAGTGACAACGCGATACACTGACAACCGTGATGCATTGACAAACGCGATGCATTGACCACCCCCGATGCATTGACACCGCGATGCAGTGACCATCCCGATACAGTGACACCTCCGATGCATTGACCACCCTCGATCCATTGACCACCGCGATGTAGTGGACACTCCCGATGCAGTGACTACCCCTGATGTAGAGACGCCGCGATGTAGAGACGCCGCAATGCAGAGACACTACGATGCATTCACCACCGCGATGCAGTGATCACCCCAATGCACTGACCACCACGATTCATTGACCACCGCGATACAGTGACCATCTCAATGCAGTGACCACATCCGATGTAGTCACCATCGCGATGCATTGACCACTGTGATGCATTGACCACCCCCGATCCATTGACCACCGCGATGCAGTGGCCACCCCGGTGCAGAGACACCGCAATGCAATGACCACTCCCGATGCAGAGACACCGCGATGCAATGACACCGCGATGCATTGACCACCGCGATGCATTGACCACCCCCGATGCATCGCGGTGTCTCTTTAGCGTCCAGAAAAAAAAACTTTTAGCGTCCAGAAAAAAAACCAGCGCTGGTTTTTTTTTAATTAATTAGGGGTAGCTTTGTCTAGTTACTAGTTTTATTTCCTTATAACAAATAAAGATTTAAGTGTGTCATAAGTGCCTAATTAAGTATTCAAACTACTCCTTATAAACAATTACCTTTTTTTTTTTTTGAGGGAATAAATCCATATTCTTTTTTTTTTTGAGAGAGAAGGAATAAATTCATATTCAAACGGAGTAAAAGTTATTTTCCTTCGATGCAGATATAATAATAATAATAATTAATTAATTAATAATATGTTATAAATATTACGTGTTATAACTTGTGTTATAAATATAACACGTAATGTGTGGATGTCCATTAGATATAATATCTACTCCTCCGTGTGAAATACTAGCCTGCAGCTAGTTTACTTAATGGCTAAGTCTTAAAGCCAGCACGACATAATGGATAAGTATCGAAGTAAATATATGGTGTAATCAACGGATGTATTTACGCCATAAAGCCACGTGTAATATGTCGTGACTTTATTAGACGGTACCTCGATAGATAATCACCCCACGGGATTATCTCTTCACGTGATAACATTTGGGTGCATACTTAAGCACCACATGCCATCTTACTGATCCCATTTTGCCTTAGCCGATATACTTCTTTTGTTATTAGTATATATATGAGTCTTCAGCAAAGTAAATAAAGGGGATATAAGAAGTTTCCTACTTTCGAAATAAGAAATACAAAAAGGAATGTTTAGCCTTTCTTTTGAGTACTACCTACCTATTTTAGTTACAGTAACTAAAAAGCCATAATTATTTACCTTCAATTCCCTGTTTGCGTTATATGATATATAACACGTTATCAGCACGAGTCTCTACCGGTGCTGAGTAAGGCGTCTAGAAAATTACTCGAAAAACGTTGACAGAGCGTGGAGGTAATCTTAGTCAATCAATTTTTGTTTGTTTATGTTATGGCTAACATATCAAGGCAAGAGTTTGTACCACTAGATATTTCCGGAAGAAATTATCTATCGTGGACGATGGACGTGGAGATCCATCTGGAATCTATAGGGCTTGGCAATACTATTGTTACGGACAATGATGAGTCCAGGCAAAGCCGTGCCAAAGCCATGATCTTCCTTCGACGTCATCTTGGAGATGGATTGAAAAATGAATACCTTACGGTAAAAGATCCTTCTGAATTGTGGCATAATTTAAAGGATAGATACGATCACCTGAAGTTGTCGACTCATCCTGGTGCCGATTTGATCGGCTTAATCTGGGTCGCAAGATTTTAAAACCGTGACCGAGTTTAATTCAGCCATGTTTAAAATCACCTCTCAGTTAAAATTATGTGGTGATAAAGTAACTGATGAGGATATGTTGGAGAAGACATATTCCACATTTCATATCTCGAGTATGCTCCTGCAGCAGCAATATCGAGAAAAAGGTTTCAAAAAATATTCTGAGCTTATAGCATGCCTCATTGTGGCAGAACAAAATAATCAACTTTTGTTGAAAAATCACGAGTCCCGACCGACTGGTGTTAGCCCATTCCCTGAAGTGAATTTGGCTCAGTCATCAAATTTTGATCATGGTCGTGGCCGTGGAAGAGGCCGTGGTCGTGGACGCGGTCGTGGAAGATATATGCCATATCATAATGATACCTATCATGATAAGAAACAAAATGGTCCCCAGAAGACGGATCATGGGAAACGCAATGAAAAGAAAATTAATGATGATAAATGCTTCCGTTGTGGAATGGAAGGTCATTGGTCCCGTACCTGTCGTACGGCGGAGCATCTTGTCCTACTCTATCAAGGATCATTGAAAAAACCAGTTGAAGATCGTGAAGCGAATCTTGTGTACCGTGATCATCCTGAAGATGATGACACTTATGTTGATGCTAATACTGATGCTGATGATGTTATGGTGTAATCGGTGGATGTATTTACACTATAAGAGCACATGTAATATGTCGTGTCTTTATTTAACGGTACCGCGTTAGATAATTATCAGGAATAATTATTCGGCCGCCGTATATCACGTGATCACCTGTTGGTTAGCCATGTATCACCTCATGTAATGACATGAAGGTTTGCTAACCCCATGCGTCTACTTTGCCTATATATATAAGTTAAGTAATGTAATTGAGATATATAAGAGAAGTTTAATCAATGAAAAAGAATATCCAGAGTAGCATGCAAAACTTTAGTCTTTCCTTTTGTTTTAACCAGCTTCAGCCTTGTTCTAATTGAATTTTCTTATCTGTGGACTTCAGGTCATTCATTGGAACATCATTCTATTTCATATGGACTTCGAGTCCGTTATTATTGCGATAATATGCTCATGTAGTAGCAATATTGAAAGAAGTGGTTTATATTCAACAAAATGATTATCATAGAATAATCATGAAACCTGATCTATTTGGTTTAGCCCATTCCCTGAAGTGAATGTCACTAGATTCGTGATATAAAAGAGATCAAATAGTACTTTGATCAGTTGTATTAGTAGTATAAATTACTTGTGCATTAGTTTCCATAATAGGATATAAATAGAATACGAGTAATAGTTTTACCTTTGTTTTACTTCATACACGTGTCTAAGTTCGTAATCCAGATCGCGATCAATATATCCCTGACGAATACTGAATATCTGTGTATAACGATAAATGTTTCCGGAAAGAAACATGTACTGGAAAAGCTTCCATCTCTTTCTTCGGGGCTATATTATACTAAAATCAGTGCGATTGAATCATACCATATAGTAAACCAGAAGTTTAATGATTCTAATGTTTATAAAATATGGCATGATAAATGCAGGACATCCTGGATCGAATATGATGAGAAATATAATTGAGAATTCACAAGGCCACGTATTTGAAAAACCAGAAGATTTTAAGTGCCGGCGAATTCTCTTGTGTTGCTTGTTCTCAAGGAAAAATGATTATGAAACCATCTTTTATGAAGGTGGAAACAGAATCACCAGCATTCTTGGAAAGAATCCAAGGTGATATATGTGGACCTATTCATCCACCAAGTGGACAATTTATATATTTTATGGTCCTAATCGACGCATCCAGTAGATGGTCGAATGTATCACTATTGTCGACTCGTAATATGGCATTTGCAAAGTTGCTTGCACAGATAATTCGCCTACGAGCACAATTTCCAGATTTTCTGATTAAAAGTATTCGGTTGGATAATGCTGGAGAATATTCATCACATGCGTTTGATGATTATTGTATGTCTGTTGGAATTACCGTGGAACATTCAGTAGCTCATGTTCACACGCAAAATGGCTAGTTGAATCTTGTATTAAAAGATTACAGTTAATTGCTATACCGATGTTAATGAGAACAAAGCTACCCGTGTCTGCATGGGGACACGGTATATTGCACGGGGCTGCACTATTGCTCATTAGACCGTCAAGCTACAATAAATTCTCCCCTTATCAATTAGATTTTGGTCATGAGCCTAATATTTCTCATTTAAGCACATTTGGATGTGCTGTTTATATACCGACTGCGCCGGCAGCGCAACGTACTAAGATGGGCCCACAAAGAAGATTGGGCATTTATGTGGGATATGATTCACCATCCATCATTAGATATCTGGAACCCCTGACGGGTGACTTGTTTACTGCATGGTTTGCAGATTGCCATTTTAATGAAACTGTTTTCCCGAGATTAGGGGGAGAAAATGAACCCGAAGTTCATAAGAAAGATAATGAAATCTCTTGGAAAACAACATTAGGATTTCCCGATCCTCGTACTAGTGCATATGATCTGGAAGTTCAGAGAATTATTCATTTGCAAAAAATAGCAAATCAATTGCCTGATGCATTTAATGATTCCAGTAGAGTCACTAAATCATATATAGAAGCTGCGAATGTTCCAGCTCGTTTATCAATTCCAGAAGGACTTGATAAGAATGTTATTGCAAGTGAATCTAAACCGCGCCTAAAGCGTGGTAGACCGGTTGGTGCGAAAGATAAAAACCCTCGAAAGAAAAGAGGACAAAATGATCAAAGTGATCAAACCGACGATTCCAAAATTGATGATGAGATCCCGAAGAGCTTTAAAATTATAGACCTTGGGGAGTCTATAGAAACATCAATTAATTATGTAACTCTCGGGACAAAATGGAACCGAGAGGATGTAATCGTCGATCATATCTTCGCATATAATGTTGCACTTGAAATAATGGGAGAAAACGAGGACCATGAACCGACATCGATTGAAGATTGTCGAAATAGAAAAGAATGGCCACAATGGCAAGATGCCATTAAGTCAGAACTGAATTCACTGGCAAAACGTGAAGTTTTCGGACCTGTAGTCCGTACCCCTGAAGGGATAAAGCCAGTAGGATTCAAATGGGTATTCGTGCGTAAATGAAACGAGAGAAATGAAATATTGAGATATAAAGCACGACTTGTTGCCCAAGGTTTTTCGCAGAGGCCAAGTATCGATTACGAAGAAACATATTCACCTGTAGTGGATTCGATAACATTACGATACCTCGTGAGCCTAGCAGTACATGAAAAGGTCGAAATCGTCTTATGGACGTTGTTCTGACTTATCTATACGGGAAACTTGACACTGATATTTATATGAAAGTCCCAGAAGGATTTAGAATGCCTGAAGCGTGTAAATCAAATCCTCGAGAGATTTATTCTGTCAAGTTACAAAAGTCCCTATATGGATTAAAGAAATCTTGACGAATGTGGTATAATCGTCTAAGTGAAAGCTTAATTAAAAAGGGTTACAAAAATGATCTGATTTGTCCATGTGTTTTTATCATGAAATGTGAATCACAATTTGCAATAATCTCTGTGTATGTTGATGACTTAAATATTGTTGGAACTCCTGAAGAAGCTTCAAAGGCCGTTGATTATCTCAAGAAAGAATTTGAGGTTAAAGATTTTGGACAAACGAGATTTTGTCTTGGTTTACAAATTGAACATCTAGAAGATGGCATCTTTGTACATCAATCGACTTATACAGAGAAAATCCTGAAACGATTCAATATGGACAAATTATATCCATTGAGTACCCCAATGGTTGTTAGATTGCTTGATGTCAATCAAGATCCATTTCGACCATGTGAAGAGAATGAAGTGGTGCTTGGTCCTGAAGTACCATACCTCAGTGCTATCGGTGCATTAATGTACCTAGCCAATAATACTAGACCAGATATCTCTCTCTCTGTGAATTTATTGGTCAGGTTTAGCTCGGCTCCAACGAAACGACATTGGAACGGAGTCAAACAAATATTCCGATATTTGCAAGGGACAATAGATCTCGGGTTGTTCTATTCAAACAAATCAAGTCCGGAGATCGTTGGTTATGCCGATGCGGTATATTTATCAGATCCTCACAAAGCAAAGTCGCAAACGGGCTACTTGTTTCTTAGTGGTGGTACGGCAATCTCATGCGTTCAACTAAACAATCTTTGACTGCGACATCGTCGAATCATGCCGAGATAATAGCTATTCATGAAGCCAGCCGAGAATGTGTTTGGTCACGGTCATTGACACATTACATCCGGGAGAGTTGCGGTTTACCCGTTGACAAAAATAAACCAACTACATTGTATGAAGACAATGCGGCGTGTATAGCTCAGTTGAAAGGAGGCTATATAAAAAAGCGATCGGACAAAGCATATATCACCAAAATTCTTCTTTACGCATGATCTTCAGAAGAAAGGTGATATCGATGTTCAACAAATCAGATCGTGTGACAATCCAGCAGATTTGTTCACTAAAGCATTGCTCACTGCCACATTTGAGAAATTGCTGAGAAAGATCGGAATGCGCCAACTTAAAGATTTGAAAAGGTGTTCAAATTAGGGGAAGTAAAACACAAATGAAGGCTGTACTCTTTTTCCTTCATTATGATTTTTTCCCACAGGGTTTTTTCATAGTGAAGGTTTTAACGAGGCAGATTCTTTGTGGAATGGAAATCCAAGGGGGAGTGTTATAAATATTACGTGTTATAACTTGTGTTATAAATATAACACGTAATGTGTGGATGTCCATTAGATATAATATCTACTCCTCCGTGTGAAATACTAGCCTGCAGCTAGTTTACTTAATGGCTAAGTCTTAAAGCCAGCACGACATAATAGATAAGTATCGACGTAAATATATGGTGTAATCAACGGATGTATTTACACCATAAAACCACGTGTAATATGTCGTGTCTTTATTAGACGGTACCTCGATAGATAATCACCCCACGGGATTATATCTTCACGTGATAGCATTTGGGTGCATACTTAAGCTCCACATGCCATCTTACTGATCCCATTTTGCCTTAGCCGATATACTTCTTTTGTTATTAGTATATATATGAGTCTTCAGCAAAGTAAATAAAGGGGATATAAGAAGTTTCCTACTTTCGAAATAAGAAATACAAAAAGGAATATTTAGCTTTTCTTTTGAGTACTACCTACCTATTTTAGTTACAGTAACTAAAAAGCCATAATTATTTACCTTCAATTCCCTGTTTGCGTTATATGATATATAACATAATAGTAATAATAAGATTTTCTAATCTATATCTATATATATTTGAAAGGACAATTTAACCCGATTATCCAATTGACCCGCTCCATTTCCAGAAATAAAAAAAGGCAACACCAAAAAAAAAGAAACACAAAAAATAATAAGTATCCTACAAAATCTACAAAAATAACAACTATTCTTCAAAATCTCTCTGCGAATCTTTTATATTAATTTTTTTAAGAGTTCAAAAAAATACCGATGACATAAATTTGTTTTTAAAAAATACACTTTTCATCCTGATTTTGTGCCATTCTTCTCAAAATTATATAATAAAAAAAATTGATTTACATAATAGTATAAAAAGAAAAATAATTTCCTTCCTGATTTTGCGCCATTTCTTTGCGAAATCATAAAAAAGAATTGATTTACCAGCGGTAAGAGTTGAAAAAAATATTTTCCTTCCTGATTTTCCACACTTTCTTTGCGAAATTATTAAAAAAAAGAGTTTTTTTAAATAAAAAAACTTTCCTAATTTTGCGACCTTGATTACTCATATTGCACCGTTCTTTTCGTGATTATATCTTTAATTAGTTATGTTTATGTAATCTTCTTTTCTCTGCAATCGCTGTCTTTTATATTTCGTAGATGTATATAATTGTTTGCTGTTTTTTTTATTCAATTCCAAAAATTGGTGGAAATCAGCATTATGCTGTGTCTCAACTTCAAGATCTGAGAATTAACCAACTGTGGATTCAATATTTTATTGTTCTCTTTTCGGTTCTTGATATTTAACATTTTTTTTTCCAGTTTATGTGCATTTGTGTAGGGTTTCCATAGATGCGAAGATGATCGAGAGATGCCTAGAGGATCAATGTAGGTTTTCCAGATTATTCCTCTTCTCTCACAACACCAGATTTTTTTTTGGCTCAAATCAATGAATAGTTTTATTTTTTAATATACTTAGGTTGTAATTGATTCTAATCGATCATTCTTATTCTGAAGCTCTTGATAAAGATTTCTTCTTTGTTTTTCTAAATGCTTGCAGATTGCAAGTTCATCTTCGCCCGAATGGCTCCAGCCTCCTTAACAGAGAGTAGGAGAGGTTTTTTTTTTTTTTTTTTTTTTTTTTTTTTTTAGCGCAAAAAAAAGGATTTGTATAATATTGGAGGTGGATTTCTCTATCATTTTTGCTTTTGTGTTTGAATTATCGAAATCTATAATATTGGATTTTTATATCGGATGTGGAGGAGATTCATCATCGTCAGTGGCAGATGCACATAGGGGTAAATTGGGTCCGCGGACCCCGTTAAAAATAAGAAAATCCTACATTTTACTTATAGAAAAATATTTCAGACCCTATAAAAAATTTATTTACTGTGTAAAATATTTACGGACCCCGTTGAATATAATTTATGGATCCGCCACCATCGTGTTTAGGTAGTATTCATGGTGTTTGCTTTTTTTCCCCTGATTATGCATTCTATGGGCTTTGAACAAATGGATATTTCGTTTTGATTGGGGAGGACATTTATCTATGCCGGATTACTTGGGTTGGCGATGTCAAATGTTCCCCTCAAGATAAGAAAAAAAATGACATCAAATTTGGATCAGAAGTGAGAAAATGATGTCTAAGCTTTAATTTAAACCCAATAACTTCTATGCACACACTGATCTAATTGATACGGATTATTTTATGAAATGTACATCTGAGCTGAGTGATCATTTCTTGCCAATTGTGAAGTAATACAAGCGGGTTGATCGCTATATCCTATTTGAGATATTTTACGAGTTTCAATTTATGTCACGCTTTTAATATTTTTATATATCTGCAAGCCTAATTTGTGACAACGGGAAGGTTATTGGAAACCGACGGGTACATATAAGTTGATTTGTAAAAAGAATCTGGATTTAAGAAAGTAATGTCGCTTTCTACTCTATCGATTTTTTTGTCTATTTCGTGTCAGTTGCTCTATTTTTTTTTCTTTCTTCTCACTTTTCCTTTTTTTTTTTTTTTTTTTTTTTTTTTTCTCTTTTTTAATTCAATCCCAATGAATATATATGCTTGGGTGTATGTGTGTTTTTTAATTTTATTTTATATGCTTTGTGTTTTTGAGTATGAAGCTTGGGATTTTATATAGATCATGTATGTTTCATTTGATTTTTTTTATTATTTGTAAGTTAGTTTAGTTTTGCTATTTTTTAATACTTTGATGAAAGTGCTGTCAAAAATTGTTATCTTCTTATATGAATTTATTTGGAATTTTGAACCTTCTAATTGTCTACATGTTATCACATGTTTTACTAGATTTATCTTAGACATTTATATGATCATGAAGAAACTTCTAAAAGATAAATACTATTGTTACATTTGTTTATTTCATTTTTAAATGTGACTTTTATGTTGTTTTTTTGTTTTTTTTTTGGTGTGTGATCATGTCTGAGTGACTATTGATGATGGATAAGTTTTATTGATGATGTATTGTTATGTTGATAGATTTTACGAGCCTCGGCTGCAAACACTACTACAAGATGAGGTTATATTGCATTAATTACTTATCTATAGCTACCACAATTAACTCCTTAAAGCATTGTGATCGGCGATACTAATATTTAATACTCCTTCCGCTTTTTCATTTTTGCAATTTGATCTGTTTTGTTTATCTCATCATTTTACATTTCCTCAATGCATCATTTTTTTGTCTCTTCACCAATAAAGTATTTACATCTCCAATAAAAATACATTTCCAATAGTGAAAACTCATTTACCAACAAATTATTTATATCTCAATAAAAAATACACTTTTAATACTTTATTTTGCATATATTAATTTTTTCTAATCTGTGTGATTTTTTTTTCTACGACATGATAAAAACGGAGGAGTAGCAATGTAGACGTGCATGGGAATTTATGGCTCACATGATGGAACTTTTATTTTGGACACCTTTATTTTCATCCAAACGATTCTACCAGTATATCACATTACATGTATAATCAGATCGAATTCACCTATAAAATTTGCTTTTAATGTCAAAATTTGACTTTTCTAAAGTCGATTATCACATTGATTGATTGAAGGTCGATTCTTATTTAATAACTAATTGTAAAAAAGATCAAGTCGGTGTGGTGTAAATGTACTATGATAGAATCGTTAAAAATGAATCGCCCATTTTTAGATGTCTCCAAGAGACGGAACTCAATGTGCATATTACACAATGCAAAACTATTCAAACTATGTTTTTATGTATGTGTGTTAAAAAAAAGAGTTGTTTCATGAAAATGGTTTAAGATGGAGCTCCCACTTTTGTTGTAGAGTTCAAATAATGAATCGTCTTTGGATGAGCGATAATTGCGGTAGGAAAATTACAATCGCATCTTATTTCATTATTGTGATGCACGCGTTTTTTCTTTTATATTAATTATGTAAAAATGTATGACCAATGTTATCTAACATCAACTTTATACTTATGAAGAACTTTAACCTTTCAATGGTATCTTATTTCCCCTTATTGATTACCATGAACACACATATTTGTATTGAAGTTTTATTTATGATTCGCTATTAACTAATTCATAATAATTTTTTATCGTTTCATGTGTATAAAATTGTATATCTATAATTTAGATCCACACATATATAATCTCTTTCTCCGTGCATCGCACGGGTAAAAGACTAGTAAAAATATAAAAGGAAATCCTGAACAGTAAAAAAAGAAAAAAGAAAAAAAAAAAAGAAGGAAATCAGGAGCCAGGATTTGTCCCAACGCGCCCAGACTAGATCATACAGCCGTTGCCGTAGAAGAAAACATCCCCCTAAAATTCAAACTCAAATACGCCTCCAGACTCTTAACGGCTTTCATTTTACTCATTTCAAATTTCCATCAAAGCGAACAGCCCCAATATTTTTACCCTTTCTCTCTCTCTCTCTCTCTTCCTCAAACCTCTCCGTTTACTGATCTCTTTGCTCAAATCTGCTGTTAATTTTCTTCTTCATTGAGACTCCGGCAGCCTTCACCATGGACGGTACTCGTTTTTCTCCATTTTCTGATCAAATGCTCACAAATATTTTGTTGATTTTCATTTATTAATTTTTATTTTTTGTCAATGTTTCAGATCGAGCCCTAGAAACTCAGTGCTACTTCAATAATGTTATACCGGTCTCTGATTGCGTGTCTTCTCCGCAGTTCGTCAAGAACGGTAATCGTGTGATTCTTGCTTCAGTTTTTCTTACGTTGTTTTGTGCCCCTTGTTTAAGATTTTTGTTCCTCGAGGCTTAGGTCGAATGAGAAAAGTGAAGTGAATTTCGTTTTATTACGTGTTTTCCTGCTCTATATGTATTTCAGATCGATGCCTGGAAATTTCAAAAGATCTAATAGGTACGGTACGGCATGGGTTTTGCTCTTCGTTTCTTTTAAATTTAACTTGATTTGCTTTACAGATATATTTTTAAGCAAAATCGTGGTGAAAGAATCTTTCACCTTCATACTCGTTAATTTTTTTCTTCAAAGATTGTCTCAGAACTGATAATTTCGTTTTATTGACATATTCTCAACTTTTAACCTAGTCAGTGGAATTGCAAAAGAAATTATAAAACAAAAGTCATACTTTCATTTTCAAGGTCATTATTAAAATCATTGAATTATAAATTGTAGACTATATATGCCTTTCTCTTTTCTCTGGCTGAAGAATTTGAAAAGATGAATCTTGTATGCAGTTGATTTATTTTGCTTTACTGAATTGTAAATGTTTTCTCTGTGTTTAGGAAAATTTGAAGCCCTAGTGCTTCATACACCTAAACATTGTGAAGAATCAATGGGCAAGAGCCACATATCTCGTGGTACGAAGGAAGTCTGCTCATATCTAGAACAGAATCTTCCCGTCTTGAAGAAAATGGAAGACCTTAGTTGTAAAGTGCAGGTAGCTAGGAAATTCAGAACTCAATCAACTAGTAATTTTTTGATTGTGTGTGTGGTTTTCTTCCCGTCTTGAAGAAAATGGAAGTCCTTAGTTGTAAAGTGCAGGTAGCTAGGAAATTCAGAACTCAATCAACTAGTAATTTTTTGATTGTGTGTGTGGTTTTTTTATTATTTATTTTTTATCTTCAGTATGTCTTTTGTCAATCTAAGTTTTTCTTAATTTAACACTAGATTCTGAGGAAAGAACATACAGTTCTTTGCAATGAGTTCAAGGGCTTAACCATGGATTTTTTCCCTGGTTCTGAAGTTTCCTGTCTTCTTCGGAGCCTAGGTATGTACTTTGTTCAATCTTCATCAACTTAAGAATTCTTCTCTATTTTCTTGTTGTCCACTTGATGGATTTTCACTTCCTTTTATTTGTTTGAATACTTTCTGTAGGCAATGAGCATGAACTATTGAAGAAAAAGTATCTTGATGAGTGTGTTGAAAGAAAGCGGCTGTACAATGAAGTGATTGAGCTGAAAGGAAACATAAGAGTCTTTTGCAGATGCCGTCCACTGAATGCCTATGAAATTTCAAATGGCTCTACGTCTGTTGTGGATTTTGACTGTTCTCAAGAAAATGAGCTGCACATTGTATGCTCTGATTCTTCCAAAAAGCTATTCAAGTTTGATCATGTATTTAAACCTGAAGATGACCAAGGTAACTGGTCTAGATAAATCAGTTTCTACATATCATAGGTGAAGATTCAGCTGATTTCTGTTGCTCAAGGTGCAATTGGTCTTAATTTGTATGTTCTTCTTCTGTTTGTTTTGATACCAGAGGCTGTCTTTGCTCAAACAGCACCCATAGTGATCTCTGTCTTGGATGGATATAATGTGTGTATTTTTGCCTATGGGCAAACTGGGACGGGGAAGACATTTACTATGGAGGGAACACCAGAGAATCGGGGAGTCAATTATCGGACTTTGGAGGAGCTATTCAGATTATCCCGTGAAAGAAACAGATTTATGAGATATGGTTTGTTTGTTAGCATGTTGGAGGTTTACAATGAAAAAATACGCGATCTCCTTGTAGAGAATCCTTCTCAGCCTGTGAAGAAGTATGTTTCTGCTCCAATATTTTATAACTCTATCTTTTCAAAGTTCTTGGTAGGCAGTGAGAAAAAACGAAAAAGGGAGGGCAAGGCTGGGGGAGTGAGGGGGGTGTTGGTGGTCATTGGTATCATCAACCAACAAAGTGGGGTATGTGGGGAAAGATATTTGCAAGTTAACTTATGATGTCACTAGCAAGTGCAAGATAATAATATTAGTATCACTATTTAAATTAGAAAGTCAGATTAGAATATTGGATTATGCGATACCAACTTGAGATTTGACAGAAATATTATGCTAATGACTTCTCAAATCCTAATAGGATCCAATAACCATTCGTATGCAATCATAATTTTCATTTCTCATTAGATCCCGAGTTTCTATAGATTGTGTTGTGGTTGCTTTTGAAGCCGTGACTTGAAAGTCTACCTTATTGTCCATTTTATGTACATGCTCTGTGGCGTATCGGGTACTGAACTTAGTCGGATGAATTTTGTATTTATATGATCATTCTGGTGCATCTAGGGAAAATCATCTGTGAATAGCTGTGGATGATATTGCATGCTTCTAAGATAGAACTAGGATAATGTTTTATTGTTTATACTCAAATTTGATTTTGAGGGTGTTATTTATGTGTAGGCTCATGTTCCTTTTGTGAATTTAAAGTAACTCTGGTTATGCAATGACTTTTTATAGAACTTTATGCTGGTCTCACATCTCCTATCTGTTGTATTCAAATCGAATATTATTGGGTGGAAATATGTTTCAAACAAAATCTTGAAGAACCAAGGACCTGATTCATAGGGCATTAAAGAAAAACTTAACTTCAGAATTTGTTGCTTAGTATGTTTAACTTGAAGAAAGACGGTAAGGATTTATGGGGGATAACCCGTGAGGAATTCATGTTTTTATTGATATGTGAACACAATGCTTTAAGTGCACAAAATTTATGTAACCTTTAATATGCAGAGTAAAATATTGCTAGAGTGGTCTAATGTAGAAAACAAATTACAGATTGGAGATAAAGCAATCGGCAGAGGGAACTCAGGAGGTGCCTGGTCTTGTTGAAGCTCAAGTTCACAGCATCGATGAAGTTTGGGAACTATTTAATTCTGGTAGTCGAGCTAGATCAGTTGGATCCACGAATGCTAATGAACTTAGCAGCCGCTCCCACTGGTAAGCTTAAGCATAAAACCCACTGCCAATGAACTTCTGTAGTGGATGTTTTCCATTGCTTTATACTACATGCATGTTGCTAATCTGACTCAGAACACTCTTGATTGTAGAAAGTCTACTTCATATTAAAATTTTATTTCCATTGATCAACTCAAGAGTTTTATTTGTAGCTTGGTACGAGTGAGTGTTGTGGCAGAGAATCTAATAAATGGGCTAAAGACAAAGAGCAATCTTTGGCTAGTAGACTTGGCTGGTAGTGAACGCATCGGAAAGACTGAAGTGGAAGGCGAAAGGTTGAAGGAGTCTCAGTTTATAAATAAGTCTTTATCAGCTCTTGGGGATGTTATATCAGCTCTTGCTTCTAAGTCAACCCATATTCCGTATAGGTATTTTCTTTTCTTTCTTTTGGTTTGTGTGTCTTGCAACCTAACTTCTTGTGACTCTTGCTTTTGTTCTTCATTCGCAGTTACGATGTAATTGTTGTTTCTTCTTGTTTGTCACCAGGAATTCCAAGCTCACTCATATGCTGCAGAATTCTTTAGGTTAGATACAACTTCTGACCCACTCTTTTTTTTTCTTCCTTTTTTTCTTCCTTGATTCTCAATGAGAACAATCTCTCAAAGCATATATATTGGTTTCATAAGTACTTATGAAAAAGGGAAGACTTGTAGGAGTTGTCAGAGTTGCAACTTATCTAAATTATGTGCATGCGTGTGTAGTGGCGGACTGCTGGGGGTGCTGGGGGTGGGGTTCTACTTCAGACACTTTGCCCTTTTGTTCCAGGGCTTAGAACTAATGTATTGTTGTTTCAGGGTCCTGGAATTTCATAAACATTTGTTAGGTATTTGGAAAACAATATAAAACTGGAAAGTTATTTAGCTTAAATTCAACAACAGCTTTGTCGTTTGCATTTTGCTCATATCATTTCTGGGTTTTTTACCTTGTAAAGTTACCATCAAACGAAAACTGGCTTGTTATGAAAAAGAAAAGTATTCCCTGCTTTAATCTTTCGTGTTGTTATGATTTCTTGCTAGGAAATCTTTGGTACATTGTAGAGGTAAATAGATCTGCATAGATACGCTTGTAATTGCACATCGTCAATTGTTGAATGGCAGACAATGAGAAGTTCCCTGAGACGTGATAAGACATTCTCATCATGCGTTAGCTTCCATGCATAAAAGTTGACAATATTGGTATGAAGTTCTTACTCAAGTAAAATTGCAGGGGGAGATTGCAAGACCCTCATGTTCCTACAAATAAGTCCGAATTCAGCAGACTTAGGAGAGACACTTTGCTCTTTAAACTTTGCAAGTCGTGTCCGAGGAGTTGAGCATGGACCTGCTAGAAAACAGACCGAAATATCTGAGCTCTTCAAATATAAGCAATTGGTAAGAAGTCTGAAAGAAATCATGGGGTTTTTTTATGTCTTGCAAACTCATCAATCGTTCTGATCAAACTTTAATCTTCTGTAATATATTTCTTTAAATTATAAAAGTGTGGTGGTCTATGTATTGATGGATAAACAGGCAGAGAAGGCAAAGCAAGACGAGAAGGAAACAAAGAAGTTGCAGGAGAATCTTCAGTCTGTACAGTTGAGGCTTTCTGTAAGGGAACAGATTTGCAAAAACCTTCAAGACAAGGTACTAGTCTTGAATGAGATCATCATAGCTAGTAATACTGTTTTCGATGTTCAAAACTTCATTAATCAATTTTCTTTTTATAAATCTAAAAAAAAAAACATAACAGGTTAAAGATCTTGAGAATCAATTGGCAGAAGAACGAAAAGCACGTTTGAAACAAGAGAGCAGAACATTGTCGAGTATATCTTCTTCCCAATCGTTGATGACCATTCCGGAGAAGAAACCCCCATTGGCTCCAACAAGGTTGAGGCCACCACTTAGAGGGATCACTAATATCATCTCGCGGCCATCCTCTCCTCCTAATGTCCAGAAAACCAGAAAACCCATGATTATTCCCTCCCTTCCAACAGAAAGTAAGGGTAAATCATTTTTGAAACCAAGGCGTGGATCAATTGCTGTAGCAATGCCTTCTTCTTCTTCTTCACAGACAGCAAACAAAAATCAAGTCTTTCAACCTAGAAGACGAGCTTCCATTGCTGCCTTCCGTTCAGAACCTCCTACAAATAATAACAATAACAGTAGTAGCATCTACTCCTTTAAACAACAGGTCCACAACTGTTCGACACCACAACCGTGCAACTGGACGACCATCAGCCCTTTGGGATCCACAGAGAGTTTGGCGCATAGTTCATTCTCCTAGCGGCGGTGGTGGTACCTTGGAAAAAACACCGTTGCCTACACAAAGCAGTAGAAAGTTCATGGCTAGCCCGCCATCTCATGCAGCAGCAGCAGCAGCAGCAGGTTCATGGAAGCCTAAGCATCCAACAGTGATTGCTCTACAAAAGAAACAGCTTGTTTGGAGCCCTCTCAAAATGAAAGCCATCAAAAGTAGCAGAAGATCATTTGTACCTTGATTTTCTTTGGAGTCTCTCTCTCTCCAAATCAAATAAGGGGTTTGAACAAACTTTTTAGATTTTTAGTCCTTGTATTGCATTATCTAATCTTGTGAAAATTCTACCTGTGGATTTGGATTCATCGTTAACTTTTTTGCTGATATCTTAATGAAATCATATTTCTACTAGACTTTGATTATTTGACTGATCTTCTCAGCAAAGGGAAGAAAGGGAGTGCGCTCTTGACTTTACTTAATTCACTTCTCCCTACTCCTAACTCCAACCCCACATCTTTTGTCGATTTGTTGAAGCTTCAGCAAATTGCACACTGAAAACTAAAACAATTAATTGATGTAAATGTGTAAAGTTCATTAGGTGGGCGACCACTAATAGCTAGCGTGGGTTTTCTCAGCATAATATATATCATATAATTTAACTAAAATATTATAACACTCCGTTACATATTTGTCAACGTCAAAATCATTATTTCTAAAAATGAATAATATGCAATTAATAAATACATTAAATTTCTTAGTCGGGATCAAGCATAGCGGCAATACCATATATGTGAGAAAAGTTTTTAAATATGCTAGCCATTTAGTCTTTATAGATTGAATGACTGCGATTTAATTCATTTGTTAACCAAGACAACCACTTACAAAGAGCATTATTTGACAACATTCTACTATAATCGAATGTACATTTGGTTCATAAATCAATGAAAAAACTTTTGTTGCTTTATGAAATTTTTCAAAAGAGTGCAACATTTTTCAGCAAGTTGCCAAAGTTCGGAGTAATACGTAAGTATTACCTTGTTTATCATTTCTTCATTAAAACATGTACTAATTGCATCTTTATATTTTAAAACCTCTATAAGCATGTTGTAGGTGGAATTCCACGAGTTTTACAATCTAATGAAAATTTATGGGGCCTTAAACCGTTTTGAGAACAATAATTTTAAATCTTATTAACATTGCAAGCATCGTATCTAAACGATTTTAAAATAGTTCTTATTGGTTCTAAACTTGTATATGTTTGACAAACCATCTTGGACGCACAAATTTAAAATGTGTGCACAACAACTTAACATGTAAAGTGAACCTTCAAGTAACAATGATAAATGTTCTTTCATGTATGGTATTGTGACTGTGTTTGCGGATGCATTATCAAATGAAATTGACAAAATTTTATTATATAATTTAAAATCTATTAACGTTTGTTTAATTCTATTAAATATATTAATAGCCTTTGTGAGACTAAGTCAAATAGATCAAAAGCAATAATTCTTTTTGTAAGTTATATGAGGGATTGCAATAATGTGTAATGTCAAATATAATCCTCATATTGGGAGATTTCCAACAATCACTTGTTAAGGAAACACGACTTTTATAGTTGGAAAACATTTCTATTAATTCGTTCCTCATTTTTTCATATTGTTTTTTCATTGTTGTTTTAATTACTTTTAGGTAAACTATTTGAATATTGTGGATTTAAAGACATTTTATTAAATTCTTCTAAAGCGACTTTCGACTTTTGTGATTAAATGGTTTTTCTTCAATTGATATATAACGAGTCATGCGGTCAATCATATTTTGTCTATCATAAGTAAAGGCATACCTCCCGGGATTTTTGAGACATGTACCCCGAGTTGGGTTTGAGAGCCATGACCGCCATCTTGTATTATCCGCTTCTCATTAGCAAGGTATTGTATACCATGCTCTTTTTGAGATGCCGAGTTTATGCGCTCCGTTGCCTTGACCCGAATCCAGCCACAATTCTTTCGTGACTTCCTCTCTTCTGCACACTAAACAAATAGTTTTAGTTCTTTTAATATTAGGGTCATCACCTTCCTTTGTGGTAGATCATGAATTTCAAAATATTTCCAAATTAATGATTTCGATTCTTTTTATCGCCGGGACTGTGGAAGAACTTGGTGTTTCCTCCAAGGTACTTGCACTACCACTAGGACCACCACTACCACTACCACTACAAGCACCGCCACCTAACAAATTAAATATGGTGATTAAAGCGAATTTCAAATAAACAAAAATAAATTAAAACAAATTAAAACAAAATAATTGATAGATACATACCAAATTGTTGAAATTGTGGCGTCGAACCGTAACTCGTCGAAAAATCTTGGGAAAGTGGATAAACTTAGTACATCTTGTGAGTCGAATACTGAATATCACCAAAAATTTCACACCGAAAGCTTGTGCAAAATTATTATCCATATTTGTAGATAGTAAAGACAGAGAGTATAAAAGAGTATAAATTTATAAATGAGTAAAGAAGTATAGTATGAATATATGATGAGAGTAATTTAATATTGTAGTAGTAAATTACAATTACTATTTTACTAGTAAACTAGTAAGTAGTAATTAATATTATATAAGATAATATGAAGATAATAATATTGAGAATTTGAGAATATTGAGAATATTGAGAATGATAGAGATTTGAGAGAGAGGTGTGAGGAGAATGAATGATATAGATGGGTATTTATAGGTGTAGAAAGTGTGAGGAGGGGGGAATTCAAAAAGAGGGAAAGTGAGGGGAAAATTCAAAATTCAAAAGAGGGAGGGCCGGGCGGGCCGGGCGGGTGGGCGAGTTCGAGGGCAATTTGGTGAGGGCTCGGGTCTGGGCCGGGTTCTTGGGTCAGGTTGCGGGCGGGGCCAGCGGGTCACGGGTTGGGGAAGCTAGGACCGAACGCGGCTTCTAAAACTGATCTTGGTTCAGTATTTTATTTACCATAAAATTTTGATTTTTTTCTTCTAAAATGAGACAAACACCATTATTGGCACCATAAGCCAGTGGGTAGTCGTTGTAAGAATGATTAATTTCAAATGTTGCTTTCTTTGACTTTCACGATCAAAGGATGAAAGAATATTAGAAGAAGCAAGAACGCCGGTGAGCTCAAGCAGCGGTTATCGGTAGGTGAAAGCATTTTAGGTTTAGGTTTAGGTAGAAGCAGCTTGAAGTATAAGGTTTAGAAATTTAGGGTTGTGTGCAAAGTGGGGGGTTTTATAGTAGAGAATTTAGTGACAAATTAAATTTTTATATATATATATATATATATATATATATATATATATATATATATATATATATATATATATATATATATATATATATATATAATTAAAAATGAAGTATAACCAGATTCATTCAGCCAAACTGTTTTTATGGATAAAACGAAAGCGAATTGGATTTCAGGTTCGGTTTTTCTTCATCGAAAAAACTGATTGGAAAACCGCTGGTTCATCATTTTCCAATCAAGTTTAATCAGGTTGATCAGTCGATCACCCAGCTTTTTTGATTTAACAGACACCCCTCACTTAATTCACTTCTCCTAATCCTAACTTATGATGTAGTGAAGTCTATGATGCACCTATCTAATAGCGTCTTTATGAACACGAATATACGCATGATATCTACACCTGTATATGTAGATTTGTATTTGTAATTTTTAAAAGTTGGATATAGGATTTGAATATGACATACAAATAAATAACCATGTTGATAAATGAGCAAAAACTGTCAACTAATGAATAAAAAGCAGTCTATTTGATGAAAAACTTTCAAAAATGACGAGAACCACTAAAATTTGTTTATTTTTATGTGTTTTAAGGAATGAATAAGGCATGTGCGTCAAGTTAGTTACGGTAGTTTCCTTTTCCAGACAAGTTGAATTTTTATGTCGCTCGTCCGGAAATCGCGTTTCGTAATAATATGAATATAATCCGAAAGTGTCTTTTTATAAAGAATGTCTTATACTCGAAGGTCTTTGCAAAAGAGAAATATTGTGTTACTTCGAGAGGATGAGATATCCAGATTATAAGATACGGCCGTTAATGTTTCGACACTCAACTACGACTATATGGATATCATATCTGCGATAGGATTCTATTTACATGATAACCGTTTTACATCAATTAAAATTGTTTGTCCAAACATACCCATATATATTTTAGGACGGAAAGAGTAGTAGGTACCCTATCCGTTGTAAAATAAATGATTGAGTTGACAAAAACACCATGTTGATTTAATATTTTAATTTTAACACACATATATAGAAAAAACGCAATAATTATTATTTTGGAAATAAAATTCCAATATATAAGAAAGAAACAATTTTTTTTAGCAAGTATATATGTTAAATCATAGATGATAGGGTATAATTGTGCTCTAATAAATGAGTAATGATGAAGATACAACTAATCTGACAAGTTAACATGTGACACAACCTAATATCTCATCATTGATTTTTGATGAGTCTACATCATAATTAATTGAGACTCATCAAAAATCAAACGTGAAAGATTAATTATGTCGCTCATTTATTAAATGATGATTGTGATTCTATTATTATTATTTAAAAACAAACAAACAAAAATTAAAAATAAAAAAAAATCCTTAAAAATTATACATGTTCCGTTTAATGGAAAGTAAGGATTGTTTCCAAAAATAAAAATAAAAAAAATCCTTAAAAATTATACTTGTTCCGTTTTATGGAAAGTAAGGATTGTTTCCAAAAATAAAAATAAAAAAATCCTTAAAATTATACATGTTCCGTTTTATGGAAAGTGTATTTTAATATCTCATCCGTTCGTTCATATTTTATTCACTGATTTGCACCGTCCGATTTGCTTAATAATCTTATATATTTACCTCCTCCTCCACCAGTTTTTTCACGCTCAATCGGCTGACAGACAAATTAACCCGAAAGCTAAAATTTCTCGTTGTGAAGAGTGAAGGATTCGGATCGAAAATTTTGTCAAGGAATTGGAGAATAATTGAAAACTAAACTTGATTTAGTCCTAAATCTGCTTATAATTTGAAGTTCTCCTGTTTCAATGTTGAACATCGCCGATAGCTTTCATCAACCTCCGCCGATGATGATGAAGAATCAGAGTCCTCTGGCTGGAGCTATGGAGGATATTGATATGGAGAAGGAGTTTGTTCCGAGAATTGACGATTCAGTACTTGTTGTTGGCGGCGGCGGCGGCAATTCTGTTTCGATGATCATCGACGATAGCTTTCATCAACCTCCGCCATTGATGAAGAATCAGAGCCCTCTGGCTGGAGCTTTGGAGGATATTGATATGGAGAAGGATATTGATATGGAGAAGGAGTTTGTCGCTTCGGTACTTGTTGGCGGCAATAATAACAGCAATATTTCTTCAAGTAATTCCCGCACTCGTTGTTGATAAATGCGCAAAGAACAACAAGTGACGCACGGCGGCGGCGGCGGCGGCGACGACGACACACTTACCACCGAAGGATGCATATCATACAAGTTTTCAATCTCCTATTGTGCCGGTGCACGTGAACGTGCACGCGAACGTGCAGAACGTTTACGTGAACGTGCACATGTACGTGCACGTGAATGTGCAGAACGTGAAGAACGTTTACGTGCATATTATGCACGTGCACGTGATAGCGCAATCTCTTGGTGGACAGAGATTGGATGAGAGAGTTCTTAGGTGAGTTGGCGAGGAAAGGTCAGGAAGCTGTAGAACAATGCTGGAAAGATGAAGATTATTATTAGGTATTCCGATCTATGTCTAATTTTTTGAATGAACTGAAAAAGTCGAGTCATCCGGTATGTGTGTTACCATGCCTACCCACGTTTGCTGTTGTTTTGTTTTCTGTAATGTCAATTTCTTACCACAATTAACATAATGTCATTTGTTCACTACTATTAGCAATGTTTCTTTTTCCAATTTGTTCATAGCTTTTTTATACTTTATATAACATAAACTTTCTAATGGTTTTTTTTTTTTATTTTTATTTCTTGTATTTTGAATGGTTATGAAATAGTAACTTTTTTGGAGGAAAATGAAATAGTAATGAAAGCGTAATAAAATATTAATACCCATATCCTAATTTTACATAATGACGTTGTTGTGTTGAAATATATGTAAACCAGTAAGAAAACTCTTGCAAATACATATATGAGATAATATAAAATTTTAAAATGAATACCAAATAAAAAATGACTTACACGGGTTCAACAAAGATGGCATTATTTCAAGTTGAAATCATAGTCACTTACATTTATAAAAAAAAAAGATGGTGGCATGGTGCATTGTATGTACACATGATCATTCATTTAGTTCAAAGTAGTGAATCAAATATTTCGGTCATAGCTTCCAAGTCGTCAAACTCTTTTTTTTTTTTATAATTTTTTTAATGGTTGAATTTTTTTCACATTCAGGAAATAACCACAATTTTGTGAACGCCATTCCACTGTTTAAACATCATGTGATTCAGCTTTGCCAAATGCCTCTTAATGATAGTGGAAATCTCAATGTGCTTTCATCTGGAAACATTCCACTGTTGCGCTAAACATCATGTGATTCAAATTTGCCAAATGCCTCTTAATGATAGTGGACGAACTGATAAGAACTGCATGGCTCTGCAAATGTGAGACATATATACCTTGAGAAGAAGAATCAATAGCATCACATTATGTTTGACCCAATAATATATAAATACAAAATGTTGCAGCTGAAAAGGTCTTGAATCATTTTGTTTTAAAAGGCATACATACAATATGAGCATCATAAATTGTGCTTTTACTCTAACGGAGGTCAACTAAACTTATTGACTGAAATCGAACTAAAAGCCTGACAGAAAGCATATTGAACAACAGGTTGTCCAGCCGAGGAAAACAGATTCTAAACAAAAGCCACAGAGACCTGAAAACTGAGCCTAAAACAAGCTAAGATCAAACCATAAAAAATAAACACAATGTATCAATACACACAGAGCATTTTGGGTAATTAAAAATCACGTGATTAACGCGAAAGCTAGATTAAATATGAAGGGTTGAAAGCAATTTTACCAAAAATTAATAAAGTTAGTTGAAATTAACATACCTCCCACATCCCAAATTTTATTATAAACAAACAGAAGAATATATGCACTAGAAATATATGCACTTGTGAAATTAGTAATATATCCACTAAAAATATCAATCTTAACATAGATGTCTAAGAACTTACTTCATCTGTTGTGTATGCTTGATATCGAGTAAGCCCTGAAGCCAATATCCCCTGAAATATCATAAGAGATCTATTACATTCCAACAAATTTGAATTGCGACCCACACTGAATGTCTAAATGTGGTAGATTTCCATCTCATATCGTCCATTGAGAAAGAAAGGCCCTGCAGATGCACTAAATAATACTACTATTTAGGCCCTGCAGATACACTAAATACAATTGTTGTTGTTGTTTCTCGTTTTTGTCATATGACATGATTTTCAAATCAGTCTACTATTATTATGTTCAAACTGACAAACATGTAACATTTGGGTGCAATATCAACACTGTACCAAATATCTATCCTCACACATTCACACAGCACTCCTATAGAAATCAAATTTGATTACCTTCCAAAAGAGGAGTGCAACTCCAATATGTATCCGATGATCTTTAGCAAGATCTTGAAGATTGCAGGGTAATCTTAAGCAGAAACACTCCCCAAACTAGTCACTAACTGCACTCAATGCCAACAGAATGTAAGTAAAACAGGGGCAAACAAATTCAACGTATTAAGACATATAAAACAACCCAATTACTTGAAAACATAGGAATTGATAAAAATAAGAACTAATCTGCAAATGACATACCTAAGGGAGTGCACACCCACTTGAATTAAGGCTCTGCTATTTGATTTCCCACCCAGTTTGGGGTTTTTTCAGCATTCTTTTATTACCAAAAATCACACAAAACATTCACCGATATCAAAGAAACTTTAATCTACCTGAATTAATTCATAGCATGATAAAAAGTAACAGCAAAACAAACAAATACCTGAACATGTGCTAGAGAGGTTTCCAGCAACATTACCAGCCAAATCATCATCCTGTTCAGTTCAATTTCAGAAGGAAAAAAAAAAAAACACAAATAAGCCATCAACTCTGACGAAAAACTTCAGATCATAATCGATCTGAAGTTTTTCGTCAGAGTTGATGACTTAGTTGCGTTTTTTTGTTATGCGAACGCAAAGTGATCGAGGTGATTTTCACGAGAGGCTATTCAAACAGTAAATTTATGCGAACACAATGCGACTCCACTAAGAAAAATACAAAGACCCTTCCCCTAATCTTACATGCGGTGAAAAGTTTAGTGAACCATACTTGAGCTTTTTGTTCTGTCTTTTTGTTGTTTGTTTTATGGTGTATCACATGTTTGATATTGTCAATTGGAGGAGATGTATTATATTTTAGTCATTAAGTACAAGGTACTACGCGTATAGCTTATCAGTTTCAGGTTAAACACTCCCTCTAGTTCTATCAGCATTCAATCCTTGTCAGCATCACTCTCGCCGACATATGTCCATATTTGCTGCTCAACAGACATAACACAGTAATTTTTAGATTTACACGGATCAAGAATAGAAAATCAACACTATGTCTACTATCATATAACCATTCAAGAATAGATAAAAATTATGTGGCCTATTAAGTATGTATATGTAACTGACAAGTAACCCCCCCACCCCCCTATAAAATGGCAGAAACGCTTTGACATGGAGGAAAGAGCCTCGTAGTGATGCCACAATAAAGGGAGCACCCATTTTCAACTGTATAAACAGGGGTGATCTAAAAACAAAGTAAAGCAGAGCATGCCAAACATAGGAGAAAAATTTTCAATTCTAAGTAACTACATTTGTATGCCCTTCATACTTGAATTCTAGCTAACAAAGGAGCATCACAGAATACCTGAAGCAAATGCATTGTTGAAATTCTACTATTTTCACCAATTTGTACGCCAAATAAAGTTGTGCAATAGCAGACATATGAGAATTAGGAGTTCCACATGTCCACCCATTCCTCCATCTCTTTGAGTTCAACTCTACAACAATGTTTAATAACCTAATTCAACACTGCAATAAATTAAATCTTGTTTCTTCCTTTGTTTTCCAGTGAGTTTCTTCCACTAATTTCTGGATATTTTCGATGGTTGTTTCGAATTTTGAAATGATTCCACCATTATCGAAATCATTTATTGGAAAAAACGCAGAACACTTACCTCCTAGTCTTCGGAGAAATTTCAATCTGCTATTGTAGTGGTGCACCTGAACCTGCTGCAACAATGTCCAATGATCCAGCCATAGAGCATAACAATATCTTGATGGACGACGTTAGAACGGTTTATTGGGTGCATAAAAATATCGTGGTGGACGACGTTGGAAGGTTTCATCGGATTTTGGACGGGGGGAATTGAAAGAGGTTTTTGATAATATTTTGGCGAAAGCTAGAGACGCTTGTTAAAGAGGAATGATTCGGCACTTAGTCTGAAAATTTTAAATGACCGGTAGAAAGCAACCGTCACACTTTCCACGGAAAGTCGCTTAGTATCTCCATATGCAACGAAGTGACGGGAGGAATGATCTGAACCATTCAGTTTGTATCCAGTTTAAAAACACATGGTCCATGTGATGTCACATGTGTCTCCACAAGCCTTTTATGCCATGCAGACTACGATGCTCCTCGCACAATTATAGAGATGGGAAACGAGTACTTATCCAAAATTCTTTGGCAACACAAGCCTTTTATACCATGCAGACTACGATGCTCCTCGCACAATTATAGAGATATTGGAATGAATTTGCAGACAATTTTTTTGGGGCGATGAGGATAATAACCGAAAGATGCATACAGTTGCTTGGGATACCCTATGCCAACTGAAATATGTTGGGGGTCTTGGATTTAAAGGCTATACGATATGAATATTGCTTTTCTGGGCAAGTTAGTATGGGACCTCGTAACACAACAAGATACACTTTGGGTGAAAGCTTTATCTCACAAGTACAAGGAATTGTCCACTAGAGCAAAATCAAGTAGTTCATCCACGTGGAGGGGCATTTGTACGCGTAAGCAAACCTCAGGGAAGGCCTTGAGCAGCATCAACAAGGCTTTGGATAGAAGATGGATCCCAAAGGCAAGTACACAGTTGCCTCGAGATATACCTTTCTTCGTAATAGCGATGCACGAAGCACTCCCGGTGAACATGATGTTATTCACTAGACACGTTATGGATGAGCCTGTATGCTTTGCATGTGAAGAATCTGACGAGACCATACTCCATGCTATTCGAGATTGCAACTGGGCAAAAGATGTTTGGCAGCACTATGTACCATTTGAGGAACAAGGCGACTTTTTTGGGATCGAGAATACGATGGATTGGATACGGCTAAATATGACTGCTGGTAGGGGTCGGGTGCTTGGATCAACAAAATGGATGCATACTTGGAGGGAAGTCTTATATGGCATTTGATTGTGGAGGAACCGGCTTAAGCATGGCAATACTGAGGAGAGGCCACCGTTGTAAGTGTTTATTTCTAGAATAATTGAGCGAACAAGAAATTTGCAACTTACTTGGTGTATATAGTAGAATTCTTTTTGCACTTTTGGATTGTAAATTGGTGTTTTGCCCTTTGATGGCCTGATAATAAATTGATCCTTTTTAAAATAAAAATAAAAATATTTAATGACGGTTACAATAAGATTTTTTTTTTTCTTTTCTAAAAGGGACGTTTCTTGTTTTCTGTAAACGTAATGTCTATTTCTTACCACAATTAACATGTAATGTCATTTGTCCATTACTATTAACAATGTTTCTTTTTCCAATTTGTTCATAGCTTTTTTATAGCAGAAACTTTCTAATGGTTTTTTATTTCTTGTATTTTGATGGTTATATAATAGTAATTTTTTTGAGGAAAATGAAATAGTAATGAAAGTGTAATAAAATATTAATACACATATCCTAATTTTACATAAAGACATCGTTGTGTTGAAATATATGTAATTAAGTAAGGACAACTTATCAAATAAAATAATATTAGATTTCAAAAATAATCTCAATGTCATTTTTGTCGTAATCAAAATATACATTAAATTTTTTATGAAAATAAATCATTTTCCGGTTTTCAGAGGTATGATGTCATCAAACAATATAATTACTTTCGGCACTTAAACAATTCAGCTATTTATTATATTCAGATTTCAGATTTCAGGAGACTTAAACAATTTAGCTACTTATTATATTCAAATTTCATGAAACTTCAGATTTCAGTTTTAACAAACGGCTTCAATTAATTAATCTCCAAATTAATTAATGTTAATAGAGAACAAAACTGTTGGATCTCAAGTGATCATGCAAGACGAAACATTTGGAGCAGAGTTAAAGTATGAAGGATTTATTACAAACCACTGTAGGAGTGATTTCTGCATATATAATTAATATAGGCTCTTCAAGGTGTATCAGATGGCAAAGGCTCATGTTTTTTATTTTTTATTTTAATAATCTATATTTATATTTTCAAGCAAATAACTACCTAATTACCCGATTTACTCTATTGACCCGCTTTAGACCCGACTTCCCTCCCCTTAACATCACGCGTCCCTTTATTTTTTATATATCCAGTTTTTAGAAAATTAAAAAATAAAACACCCTACCCAGCACAAACCTCCTCCTCACCCATTACCACAAAACCGCCGCCTCCCATTTTCTCACACAACCGCCGCCTCCAACACAACCCCCTTCCGGTACAACTTTCGTGGGTCACGGTTATCCTTCTTCACTTACACTTCTCCTTCGCCCAACTGCAATTCTCAACTATGCCTTTCCAATCCTCCACGGCCCAGAAGCGGCTGAAACATTCAATGGCTTTGAAAGTGATTCTGATTTAGTTAACCTTAAAATTAGCTTCTGGGTAATTCTCCAATTGGAAAACCAACGTTCTTAGTAAGCTTATTTTCTATTTTCCCTCTTTCTCTTATTTCAATTTCATATTGGCTTCAGATGAAAGGTTTTCAATTTGATGGATAAACTGTGCTCTGTTAAGTTTGCAGATGAAATGTTTTGAATTTGATGGATAAACTGTTTAATGTTTAACTTTTTGGTTCTGTTTTATATTTCTTGGCAGTTTTTTCAGGACATTCCTTATACGCGCTGCCAAATCTGCTCATTTTAATGAGGTTTGAAGCTCCGTTATGTTCGATTGGCCTATACACAATGTTATGCAAATTTAGTCCCGTGGACGCTTGCTCAAAAAAAAAAAAATCCCCGTCGACACGTTTCGAAGGTTAGTTCAACTCCCATATGTTCGTGAAGATTCAGAGTTTTTTTTTTGGTTTTTTGTTTTTATTTTTATTTTTTTAATTCTATTTTTTTAATTAATGACTAATGGATTTAATGTCAGCTTCTCTTAGAATTTCTATTGGAGACTCCATATTCACAGGTAATGCAGCGTTACAGGTAATTCGTTAAGCTTTCATTGAGCTTATGGTGATCATTATGCACACAATTTGTTGATAAATCATCTGTAAGAGTTATCATCGAGCTTACGGTAATCATTTAATATTTATAATGTTTACGTTTTTGTTCTTACAGTATGGTTAACTCATCATGTTGTGTATCCATAAAAAGCGAAAGAAAACGGGTAGGTGATTATGTTGCTTCGACTTATCTCGAAAGTCTGCGACTTTACTCTTTTGCAGACTACTATTGCTAACTTAATTGAGATGTTTTATGAGCCAATAAAAGGGAAGATTTTGCTTAATGGGGTTTCCTCGGTGGACATATCAAATGAATTTTTGCATAGAAAGGTATATTTCTTCCCATTCAATTTCTTACTAAAACTAAGTTTTATTGCTCTTGATTGTTATATAGATCAGTACAGTGAGCCAAGAGCCTGTGCTCTTCAATTGTTCCATTTCTGAAAACATTGCTTATGGATTTGATGGCAAAGCAAGTGTTACAGATTGCTATGCTTTTTTGCTTCTTGCACTTGATCTTAGCAAGTGATCCTCTATTTACCTACATGAATATTGCAGAAAATGGCAAATGCCCATGATTTTGTTGTATCATTTCCGGATAAATACGAAACGGTTGTTGGAGAACGTGGATTGAGGCTTTTTGGAGAAACGGTTCTTTCACTTACAGTGGTATGATGGTTGTGGCTGCAACTCCTAATCATATCGTAGCTGCCATTATCTCCTATGCATTCCAAGCCCTTTGGAACGCCTTCTCAGGATTCATCATCCCACGACCGGTAATTCTACATTAAATTCAAAGAACGTAACATTCATCCATTTCTTGAATGTTGTCCAGTAGCCAAAGGTCTTTGAATTTTGCGAAGTACTTGAATGTATTCGTTTTCTTTTGAGAACAGAAGATGCCAATATGGTGGGGATGGAACTATTGGGCTTGCCCCGTGGCATGGACATTGTACGGTATGATTACATCTCAATGGAAAGATATAACGGATACACTCGACACTGGAGAAGTAGTTAAGGATTACTTGAGAAGATACTTTGGGTTTAGACACGATTTTCTGGGCGCGGTTGCCGGAGTTATCATTGGCCTCACTGCTGTGTTTGCCTTCATATTTGCCTTGAGCATTAGAACATTCAATTTACAAAGGAGATAATTCATGGACATGGCACCATATCTATATATCTATGTATATACTGGGTTTTTCAGCTACTGATTCCTGAGGTTATCGGGAAAAATAAGCATAAAAAAAGCCAGCAGGCACCGATTTTCATGGCTGAAAACCTATGCACGCATCCGATTCTTTTGTTGGAACAGAATAATATATTGCTCCGGTTAGTGTATTTTGCACCGTTATGCTCCTGGATGTATTTTCTTCCACTGCGATTTCGATTTTGCACCGTTATGCTACTAGATACACTATATGTATCTACAGTATATACCCTTTTCTTTAAATTACATTAAATATTTTTTTTTACTTTTTTATTCCAGGTGTTAAGTAAACTTTATTGGGATGGTTGTTGTGCAATCTCACGTTCGCTTTTAAGTCAACCTACGCTACTTTTCATTCTCTTCACTATGACAGATGTCTACACTTTTATATTTCATTGTATATTTCATTCATGCCAATTTTATTTTATTTTTTTGGTTATTTTTGTTTCATTTACATAGCTCTCCAATTATAACTTCATCTACAAATTCCTACATACACATATCTCATTGTAAATATTTCATTCATGTATATTTTTTTCACTTAAATAGCTTTTAAATTACTACAGTATCTATAAATTTCTACATGAACAGATCGACTTTTCAAATATAACGTTCTCCGTGCATCGCACGGGTTTCCTACTAGTATTATTTATATACTATAATATGGATATCTCTCTTTTAGTAATATCTATTTGTGTAACTCAATAGTACAAATCAAACAACATATTAACTAACTCTTTTTGAATCAAGTCGAAATATGTGTTTAAAAAATACGTTATTAAGAATTCTAATAACATGAAATACAAAAAGAACACAATCATAGAAAGTGATTTAATATGATATTGCAGAAAATGTAACTTACACTCTCTAGCATCTACCATGTTTCGAATCCTTATTATCTCTTACAATAGAATTGAAATCCCCGTGATATATATAAAACGTGGGAGGCTTTTTAATTTCTTTAGGTTAGAAAATTGGTACTTGGATACTGAAACAATTAATCATAGACTGCAAGGGAGAAATGATTGAATTATTTGATATTATTAATAACTATAAGCAGAACGATCACAAGTTTTTTTTTATGCTCGTTCGCTTAATCAAGCCAAAAAATTATGTTGAAGCTCAGCTCATTTAAAAAGTCAAGGTGTTCGAATTCGACTTGCTAAACGTATTTTTTTTTTCTTCCATCTCGAGTTCGACTCCTTAAGGTATAGAAAATCAAATCCAAATTCATAAATATTAATAACAAATTAGAAAACATTGTTCAAATACTATAGTACACAAAATATTAGAATCTCTATAAGTATTCTTTAAAAGGAGGTTCACAAACATAATTGAATGTTCGCGAGCCGAGCTCGTGTTCATTTATTTCGATAATGAGTTTATAATCTTATTCAAAATTGATTTGTTAAGCTTAACAAACAAACGACCACGAACACTAACAAACCGAACACGAGTCCATTTGTGAGCAGATCTGTTCGTTTAACATCTCTACTCTTCATGAAATTGTATTTAAGAGAGCGTGTTACCGATTTATTTATTTCATAGCTAGTCATCTAAGACTCATAACATAGCAATTAAGGGACTCGTAACATGGCAAGTTAAATTATCTCCTGGGTTGAGCGGATCTCGAGCTACTCATCCATAGTTTGACACGCTTACGGGCGGCCTAATTTAGACTATGCATAGGACACTGGACACTCTCAAATTTAATGAATATACCACAGTGGAATATTTTCATGGACATAGAAGTTAGAATTTTTTACATTCGATTTCTGGAAATGCAAAATATCCTGGAGAAATTGTATATTATTTGGAGTTAAACTTTCCATTTTAACCGTGATACACTTATTTTTTATAAGTAACAAAAGCTAAGTAAACATACCAACAGGGACAAATAACATTGTAGATAAAGTGTCTATGGCACGAGAAATTTTATGTTGCAACGGTTGTAAGAAGGTTGTATCAAGTGGTCTATTTTAGAGTCATTTATTTTTACTCTCTTTCACACAATACACTTTTATTGTTTGTGAGAGGTTAGAAACGAAATGTTGTCATGTATACCACTTGGTACAACATTCGTACAACGGCAGTATTGTAAAATTTGTCCTATGGTACACACGAACTTCCCCATTAAACCGTAAATAAATAAAATAAAATAAAACGAAAATACAAAAACAATGGTGAAGAACAGTGATTTTTTTTTAAGGTTTATATTAAAATGTATACTTATTTGAGTAATTTATTGGTGTGGGGAGGGAAAGTATAATGAAAAAACATAAGGCAAAAAGAAGATATATAATTTATCAGACCGTGATGTTTTTAAATCAAACAGTATTGACTGTTGGATTTCCTCTATGTACATTTGCACAAACAACGGTTCATATAATGGTGGGAAGTGATTTCCTCTATGTACATTTGCACAAACAACCTGTGCCAAGGACAATATGTGTTGAAGCCTAAAAAAAAAAAAACGGTTAAACCCTAACCGTGAGGTCCCCTCGCCCCCGATCCCACAGGAATGTGTTGAAGCCTAAACATCTATGAGAAGATGATATTTTGCTCACATGGACATTTTGTCAAACACCTTTGTGTTGAAGGTGGTTACAACTTCCTCAAGATGATTACAACCGAATTGCAGCTCTCAGCTCTATATAAACTCAAATTAGTAGTAGTACCATTGTACAATTAGAAAGCTTAATTGCAGTTTCCTGTTCCCAATTGTATAACATATCATACTTTCTAGTTTAATTTCCCGCCTATTCTTGTATTCAAACTATGAAGATGAACTTCATCTTCTTCTTCTCTAATGTTTAGTGAATTTCTGATGTTAGTTTCCGGTTTTCATTCGATTTTTAACATGGTATCAAAGCAAGACAAAGCAGTTGATGTGCTAACAGGAAACTTTAGCTTTTTCTGTTTTGCCAAAGGGCTTATAGTACAAGTATGATTAGGCACTTTACTACAACTGTCAATATGGCTCGAAGACTTCATCCTTTATATGGATGGATGTCCTAATCTACTTAGACCCGGCCAAATGAGTGAACCGGACCGTAACCGGACCGGCCCGCCGGTTTTTTTTTCCGGTTCATCCCGGTTTTGTAACCGGCGGTTAAAAGGACATAACATGCGGTTCAACGGTTCACACGGTTCCTTCACGGTTCAGATCACAGTTCTAAAAATTATTAATATTTTTTTTTTTTTACATTTTCAAAAAAGAAATATTTTCACTATAATAACAAATTACTTAATAGACAAATTGATGTGAATGAATTGTTTTTCATTGAATAAAGTGTCCGTGATATATTCGTATATATACAGCTAAATGGAACATTCTAGTCCTATAGAGGATAAATACAATAAATACAAAATCTCAAACATAACAACAAATATATTTATCGCTAATACGCTCCCTCAAGCGGGACGAGGAGAGTGAAGGCCTAGCTTGGATTTAAAGTGATGAAACGGAATGCGAGAGAGCGGTTTGGTAAAAACCTTCCGCAAGTTGATCGGCGCTGGAGACATGAGAACGCGAATAAGTCCTTGTTGTACCTGATCACGAATATAATGATAGTCGATGGCCACATGTTTCATGCGAGAATGGAACACCAGATTAGCACACAATTGAGTTGCACCAACACTGTCACAAAAAATCACCGGAGTAGGCAACGTGGAGAAACCAAGAGCAGTAAGCAAATATGAAGGCCACACAAGTTCCACCGCCATGGCCGCCACTGAACGATATCCCGCTTCAGTGGAGGAATGGGCAATGGACGTCTGTTTCTTGGAACTCCATGAGACAAGATTCTTACCAACGAAGACTAAATAAGCCGAAGTGGAAGAGTAATCAGCATCTTTGTTGCCGCCCCAACCAGCATCTGAAAAGGCATGAAGGGCAAGCAGGGAGTCAGAATAGAGTTGTAAACCATCACGTAACGAACCCGCAAGGTACCGAAGAACACGTTTAACAAGGGACCAATGATGATCAGTGGGAGCATGCATATACTAAGAGAGCTTATTAACTGCATATGCAATGTCCGGGCGTGTAAATAAAAGATACTGCAGAGCGCCAAGAAATTGGCGAAATTGAGTCACATCGGAATAAGGGGGAGCAGCCGAGTCATTGGAGGAAAAGGCATCTAGAGGAAGTGGCGTAGAAACCGGTTTCGAGTCTTGCATATTGACTCGACATAGTAGCTCATAAATATACTTGGATTGCGTAAGATGAAGGCCCTTCGAGTTATGGGTGACTTCAACACCCAGAAAATAGGATAACGGTCCAAGATCCTTGATGGAAAACAGCTGACCAAGGCTGTCAATAACCTGTTGAACCTGAGAGGAAGAGCTGCCAGTGACAACAATATCATCAACGTATACAAGTAATATGGTAATACTGGAGGTAGTACGACAAATAAATAGAGAGGAATCCACAGTAGAATTAACAAAGCCGATGGATAGAACAAAGGAGCGTAATTCATGATACCAAGCCCGTGGAGCTTGTTTCAACACGTAAATAGCTTTTTGGAGCTTGCAGATATACGTAGGATGATCAGAGTCTTCAAAGCCAGTAGGATGAGTCATGTAAACGTCTTCGGTGAGGGAACCCTGCAGAAAAGCATTATTGACATCCAACTGTCGTAGAGACCACCCTAAGGAAACCGTAATACCAAGAACCAGACGAATGGTGGTGGGTTTGACCACCGGACTGAAGGTCTCAAAGTAGTCAATGCCGGGTCTTTGTGTGAAACCTTTGGCCACCAAACGAGCTTTGTAGCGCTCAATGGAGCCATCAGTGTGCCTCATAATTCTAAAGACCCACTTACAACCAACCACATTAAGATTCGAATCAAGAGGGACAAGAGACCATGTACCATTGAGCACAAGCGCATCAAACTCGTCAAACATAGCAAGTCGCCAATGAGAACTCTGTAAAGCTTGTTTTATGGTGGATGGCTCAGTATCAGAATATTGAGAATCCAACTGGGCGTTGAGATTAAGGAGATGGCAAGTTTGAAGATATTGTGACGGGAGCGAGTGACCATGGGATGAGGTGGTGGTGGAGGTGAGGGTGGGGAGAGAGGTGTGGAAGCCGTAAGGGATGTGGAAAGAGGAGGAGAGGGGGGACGTCTCAACGGAAGAAGACTGGAATAAGGGCATAGGCTCGTGTAGGAGCTGAGACGAAAGAATAGGTTCAGGAAGGATACTAGGATCAGAATAAAACGCAGGGGAAAGCAGGGTGTCGAGAGGGGGGATCAGGATCAGTGGTGGTGGTGGAAAAGAGAAAAATATCCTCAACAAAGCGAACGTCGCGAGAAACATACATACACGCACCAGTCAGGTCTTAACAGAGATTAGCACTCTGGGTAAGAGAGTATCCTAGGAAAACGCATGGACGGGAAGACGGTTCTAATTTATAGTGATTATAAGGTTTGACCCAAGGATAGCAGAGGCAACCGAAAATGCGAAGCTTAGCATAATTGGGGGGGTGGTTAAAAGTTTTTTGTGAGGAGACAACATAGCAAGGGTTTTGGTGGGCATTCGGTTGATAAGATAGACAGCAGTGCTGACAGCGTATGACCAATATGTGATAGGCATGGAAACTTGTTTGAGCAAGGCGAGGGCAGTTTCGACAATGTGTAAATGACGGCGTTCAGAGATACCATTGTGTTGAGGGGTATGGGGTGGGGATGTATGATGGCAATGCCATGTGAGGCAAGGAAAGGACGTAAAGCAATGTACTCGGTGCCATTATCGGAGTACATCGTTTTTATGGAAGCGGAAAGCAGTTTTTTAACATATGGTTTAAATTTTATAAAAATAGTGGACACATCCGATTTATGAGTTAAGGGATACAACCAAATAAAGCGAGTAAAATGATCCACAAAAATAACATAATATTTATAGTCATCAATCGAGTAAATAGGAGCAGTGCAAACATAAGAGAAAACAACTTCTAAAGGGCGGGAAGAATGCAAAGTAGTTTTTTTTTTAATAGTTTTTTTAGGTTTGTATTGTTTTTTTATAAGGTTTTTATAGTCTTTTTATAGTTTTTTTTATAGTTTTTTCATAGCATTTTATAGTTTCTTATAGCCTGGAGTAGATCTCACAGCTTTGGGCTGTTTAGTTCAGGATTGTTTGCTCATGTGCCTAGCTTTACTTCTGTTTCCTTTTCTTTCATTCGACGTGTGGGGAATATTCCTACACATCTTTTAGCTAGATATGGTTTGGATGTTACTGCTCGGACACTCTGGGGTTCCTCGCCCCCGGGTGACGTTCTAGCCGCTTGTTTGGCGGATATTGCTTAATAAAATTCTTTGTTTCCTCAAAAAAGAAGTATAAGTTGATTAAAAATATGTTTTATTAAATATTACGTGAGATATGTTGTGTTATTTTTCTTATATGTAAACTAGTGTATGTGAGCCGTGCAAGGCACAGCGAGCCCAACATAAATCGTTACCAATGATAATACCAAAGAATAGATCCCAACGTGAAATTAATCGCGTAAGCTTAATCCCGCCACGTGTTTCACTCATTTTCTATACATCATTTTTCTTTCTTATCATTAATGAATACGTCATTGATCTCATGTTCATTCATTTGGTGAAAAAAACCATGTGTCAACCAGTATGAAGAATATAAAAAGTGATTTGGTATTCCAACGTCAATTTTAGTGACGCTCGTACTGCAAACGGCCGTCAGTTCCACCCACGTTATGTTGTTCAAAATATAATAAAAACATTTAATGTGGTGCCAAGAATGATTTATAATCCGTCAGTCTTTCCTTTTTTTTCTCTTTTCTTCACAAACTACTAACGGTACACGTTTGATAAAAAAAAAAACAAAAAAAAACACAAAGGAAAAAAAAAAAAAAAAGGGACACGTGTCGACCAAGGAGGGTGGCCACGTGGCTTATAAGGGCTCACCCTCCTTATCATTTAATAGATATAACTAGTTAGTGAACGTGAGCCGTGCAAGGCACGGCGGACCCAATATAAATCGTTACCAACGATAATATCAAAGAATAGATCCTCAACGTGAAATAAATCACGTAAGCTTAAATCGTAACAAATTCAAGGCACAAGACAAAGATAGCAAGAGAAATATATCACATTCTCTCCAAGAGGTAGCTCTTTCTTAGAGACGTGAAGATTGTGAATCACCTCTCTTCCATCCCTATCAGGAGTTTCCATCTATAAAATAAACTACAATATGATGTATCGGAGAACAATGTCATAAATTCGATCACTTTAGCTTCAACTTTACGCAATGAACATTATCGAAAAACAATAAGCGCACCATAACTACACGGTCAAATCTCCCGGGACGCCTTAGCTTCCAGATCATTAATATGCTTGAAAATGTGTTTCACTCATTTTCTATACGAAATTTCTCTTTCTTATCATTAATGAATACATCATTGATCTCGTGTTCATTCATTTGGTGGAAAAAAACACGTGTCAAACGGTCTGAAGAATATAAAAAATGATTTGGTATTCCAACGTCAATTTTAGTAACGTTCGTACTGCAAACGGTTCCACCGACGTTATGTTGTTCAAAATAAAAAAACATTTAATGTGTTGTCCACGTGGTCATATGTGGCACACCTTCTTGACGCGGATATTTGTTTACCCTTATTTTTTGTTGTTGTATTTTATAGCTAAACTTGAATCATCTTCCATAGTACACTACACAGTAGAACTTCAAATCCGTCAGTCTTTCCTTTTCTTTTTTTTTCTTCCCTTTTTTGCACAAACAACTAACGGTACACGTTTGATTAAAAAAAATTACACGGTTTTATTCAATTGTTGTGCAGAAATCGAATCGAAAATTTTCGGTTGATTGAAATTTAAAATTGAATCCGCACTGTCTGTTGGAGGTAATAAAAATGAACCGTATCGAAATATACACTTTGGTTCGGTTTATGTAACGGAAAGTCGAACAAAAAATTTCGGTTTCTATATAACGCTAACCGAAATTCCGGTTTTTACCGAAAGGAAAAAAAACCGCTGTTAAAAAAGGAAAAAAAATGAATCGTATCGAAATTTAAAAAAAAATACACGGTTTTATTCAATTGTTGTGCCGAAATCAAATCAAAAATTTTCGGTTGATTGAAATTTAAAATTGAATCCGCATTTTCTGTTGGAGGTAATAAAAATAAACCGTATCGAAATATACACTTTGGTTCGGTTTAAACGGAAAGTCGAACAAAAAAAATCGGTTTCTATACAACGCTAACCGAAATTCCAGTTTTTACCGAGGGAAAAAAAAAACCGCTGTTAAAAAAGGAAAAAAAAATTGTATCGAAATTTAAAAAATAAAACAAATACACGGTTTTATTCAATTGTCGTGCCGCAATCGAATCGAAAATTTTCGGTTGATTGAAATTTAAAACTGAATCTGCACTGTCTGTTGGAGGTACTAAAAATTAAACGTATCGAAATATATACACTTTGGTTCGATTTATGTAACGCAGAGTCGAACAAAAAATTTCGGTTTCTATACAACCCTAACCGAAATTCCGGTTCTTACCGAAGGGAAAAACAAACTGCTGTTAAAAAAGGGGGAAAAAATGAATCGTATCGAAATTAAAAAAAATACACGGTTTTATTTAATTGTTGTGCCGAAATCGAATGGAAAATTTTCGGTTGATTGAAATTTAAAACTGAATCCGCACTGTCTGTTGGAGGTACTAAAAATAAACTGTATCGAAATATACACTTTGGTTCGGTTTATGTAACGGAGAGTCGAACAAAAAATTTCGGTTTCTATACAACGATAACCGAAATTCCAGTTTTTACCGGAAAAAAATGTTGTTCAAAAAATAAAAGAAAAGAGGCGCCACGTGGCCAATTTTGGGCTCACCCTCTTAACATCTTATAGATATAGATATAGATATACAAGCATTTCTTGGCCTTGCACCGCAAGGCCTTAATAATGACCTCGGTATAGAAACATTGTTTGAAAGTAATATTAAATATAAGACATAAAACTTGGTTTGGGTAATACATTTTAGATATAACTTAACCACAGTATTGTTCCATTTTTCTCACAGATTTTAGAATATAACACATGCATATATAGTCTTAGTTTGGTAAAGCTTAAAAGTTGCTTACAACATAGTTTCTGCGTTTTCCGGTTTTGTGTTGGCTTTTTTGGCTACATTTTTGTGATGTTTCTTACAGTCATCCTATGCAACTATCTGCTTTTGAAATTTAAAGGGAGCATCGCGAGGAACAAAAACCAGCCTAGTTTTCCTCTTTAGGTAAGTTATTCCCACAATATGTGGGTGTTAGTCTACAATTGTGGTCGTAAATAGTTATACTACATCCGTCCCATAAAAAGTGTCCACATTTGAAAAAAGTTTTGTCTCATAAAAAGTGTCCATTTAGAAAACCAATACACAATTTAATGCTATTTTTCCAAACATACCCCTAGTCTAACATTTATTGTTATATGTTCATTTCATATTCCAAAGCAAACATTAATTATAAGACGTGGGTATATCTGTATATTACTACTAAACACAACACATTAATTGAGTTTTCTAATCTGTGTGAATAGTAAAATGTGGACAATTTTTATGGGACGGAGGTAGTAGTTTATGTTGAGTATTTTGTTGACGTATTTCAAAATATATTTATTTTTGGATATACAACATATATACTCTACAATTGATTATGCCACTAAATGTTTTATATCTTAAGTGACATTATGTTTGAAAATTATCTAAGTCACATTAAATCTTATCCTTCTATTTCATACATGTGACATATGTATTGTTTTATTACAAGTAGTTTTTGTGTGTATGTCACACTATAGCTATTCACTATATTTTATATGTGACATAAATTTCTCTTACAAGTATTTGTATCTAAGAATGTGTATGTCATAATAAGAGCTAAATTTTATAAGTATGTCTAATGATTTTTATCATGACATCACTTTACTAATAATGTGACATATGACATTATTCTTATTTCTATATGATACTATTATTTATTAAAAGTAATGTATATGTAATAATACTATTATTCTATATTATATTATATTCTATATATGTGGCATTATGTATATATATTTTTCGGTTGATGTATAAAGCCCTACTCTTTTATCTAGCCCAATTTTTGTTCTAAATTTCTACTCAACCTTTGCTTCAGCCATTTAGCCCTTTAGCCCAACACCTTACATACTCTACATAACAAGTACTATCTTTTATTCAAAATCCTATTTCTATTTCACAAAACTCTTTTTCCCATAAATATACGAAAATTTTTATGGTGCAACCGTTGTATGAAGGTTGTACCAAGTGACATACTTTACCACCTTTCATTTCTAACCTCTCACACACGTCAAAAGTGTATTATGTGAAAGAGAGTTAAAATGAATGGCTCTAAAGTATGCCACTTGGTACAACCTTCCTACAACCGTTGCACCATAAAATCACTCTAAATATACACATCTGCCGCCCTCTATCCTAGAAGACTCTAGGACTACCCCACTACCATTAACCCAACCTCCCCACCTCCCCACTCTCTCAAAAGTCTTTTTCTCCTTTTACAAAAAGTCTACCATCTTGAAACTCCCCACAACTTTTTGACTGATATTGAATTGTCCCCTTTCTCTTTCATTTCTCTGAAAAGCCTTATTCTTCTAATTGAAGAAATACTCTCTGCTTCCTTCTTGCTCCCAGAAAATCTCTCTTTCCTTGCTCCCAGAAAATCGGTTTTTGGGGTGGTTTTGATTTCCGGTATAAATGGTCGTTTATGGGTGATTTTTAGGGGTTGATGGTGGCGCTGAAAATGGGGGGTTGTATGAAAAAGCAGAATAGTGGTGGTTCGGGAGCTTGGCCGGCCGGATTCCGCCATTAAAGCAGCAGGGGCGTTTGGTCTGTGAGTGAGACGGCGTTGGACGCCGCCACATACTCTTCCACTCTTCTATCATCTCGATTTTGTCTCTAGTTTCTCTGCAACGTTTGTTGATGCCAGACTTGTGTTCAGTGTGTCCTTGAAGGCAGAGATCCGGCCAAATGAAGATCTGATATGCTGAGGCCGATAAAGACGAATTTATGAGGCCTATGATGTCTCTAAATCAACAACTCAGCCCGTGAATCCTTGCAAAGTTTTCTTATATTTTCCTTAATCTCTGAAATCATCTAATTAAATGCTTGTTGTTTAATATTTTTTTTTTGAAATCCCTACTCAATGTTGCACGAGGGATACGAGTAAAAGCCGGTTGCAAAGCCCATTGTACGTAACTTTAAAAAAAAGGATTCTCGGGAAAGCTAAAAGTAAGACTCATCCTCGCAACAAGATCCGTGGTTAGATCTCTACAATTTTCATGAGTGTAAATAAAAAGTGGAGAAGTGTTACCTCCGCTGGAGCTCGGCATGTTTAGCTGGGATTGAGACACGCTGACTTCCAATTTTTCCGGGTGTTTACGCAACATGTGAGTCCGCATCGATCCGTAACCACCAGCCGCAGTAAATTTGTATTTATTGCCACATAATTTGCACACCCCGTAGAAAAACTTTCCGTGGTTAGCTAATGCTAATGCATCAGTCTGAGGAACCTTTGTGAAAAATTCCGTAATTTTTTTTGATTTTAACCTTTTTTCTTATGCTCCGTCTAGGGTATTTTCATCACCCTCTAAGTCGACTGACTCGGGAGTAGGACATGCACCCGCACCGGCTGCAAGACCACGATTCGATGTTCTTATAGTCCCACAACTCCCACCACGTCCTTGTCTAGGACGGGAAGTTGTCGGAAATATATACATCATCATCAACGTCAGCTTCATCATTACGAGACTCATTATCTTCAACTTCGTTAAGGTTGATGTTAAAATTTTCAGTTTGAGACATTATATCATCGTAATGACTATCAAAATCATGAGGATTGAAATCTAAAGATGTCTCAAATTGAGGAATTGAAATGTGACTACCGGTGACAGGGTTTGTAAAATGTTGTACCACGGGTCTATAGCCAACATCATCTAATTCCGGTACAACCGTGTCAACACGGAAAGTAACATATCGATTGCCTTGTGATGATTCACCTCTTCTTGACATTTTACAAAATCCAAATTAAATTTAACGGTTATAAAAAAAAAGTTGAAAAAAATAACCAATTTACTTATAACTAAATCTGAATTGAAATAAACGATTAAATCATAAAAATTTCAAATATTGGTCTAGTAAAGTAAATTTGATTATAAAATGAATTTTTTTTACACTTGTAAAAAATGAGTTGAATAAAATACAAACCAAATTTACTTATAACTAAAACCGTATTGAAGTAACGGTTAAATCAGAACAACTTCAAAAATCGGTATCGTAAAGTAAATTTGATTGTTGTTTTTAACAACTAAACAAAATTGATTACAAAGAAAGAAATGAGTTTGAGATTAGAGAAGTAGAGATGTAGAATTGAGAGGAGAGTGGTGTAAGTGGAATTGGACAATGAATGGGGTATTTATAGGATTTTTTTGAAGTGGTTGGAAAATTAAAATATAAAAAAAAAACTAGCCGTTGAACCGCCGGTCCGGTTCCGGTTACTAGAATTCCCGAATCGTCCATAAACCGGCAAACCGCCGGGCTACCGAACCGCCGGTCCGGTCCGGGCCGATTCCGGGTCGGTTCGCCGGTTCCGGTTATGTTTGGCTAGGTCTAAATTTACTATGCCAAAGTAAAGCTTTGTAAAAAAAGATTTGATGGCAGTCAAGACTCAAAAGTATTAATTATATATCCCAATTGAATCCATAAATTATACACATGTTTGCAAATAATCAATTACTCCATCCGTTTCAATTTATCTGAGACAGTTGTCAAAATCACGCATTTTAATGTTGTGAGTTATGTATTAAGTTTTACAATGAAATGACTAGAATTTCTTTGGATATAATAAATGTGACAATATTTTTTATATCTCATACTGTTATAAATAAAGGTAAATCAAGTAAAAACACAATACATGTTGCATTTGAAATCGTACTACATCACATAAATGGAATAAGACATTTTGACAACGACATCAGTTATTTTGAAACGGAGGGAATAGTAATTATTTGGTTTAAAGGCTAAAGACTAGTAATGCCTTAAATACCGGTAGCAAAACCGTTTTTCTAGTCAAACAAATAAATCAATACCTCATTGATAATGCCGAATATTATCACGGTGGTCTAGCGGTGGTAGTGAAAGTGGATATCTGGCTATTTTTGATAGATTTATGGTGACTGCAGCCGGTGGTGCACAGCGGCGAGGTGGTGGAGTGAATGAATGCTCGAGAGAGAGTGAATTTGACAAGAGTTTCGTTCCCTTTGTCTATTTTTTTTTGCCGATCTCCTTATGAAGTCACACAAGCCCTCCTTTTATAGGCAAAGAGAGGAGCTAAGGGCGCGGGATAGGGACAGATAAGCATACATTATAGTGATATTAAGCGGACAATACAGCTTGGTGATAAAGTCGCCCGGGTCACGGTCTGCGAGCTTGCTTCCTTGTCATGTCTTGACTTCCCTTCAGTTGCTCTCTTCCAGGGCTCGCGCGATCTCTTATTGATTTCTGACTTAGTTCGCAGGTGGGCCCCCTGAACGACTAGTGACCTTGTAGGTTTGAATGCTCTTGGCGGGGGTCGCCCCTCCCGCGACCTTAATCAGATGGTCGCTGCCGACGCTATGCCCGCGGTCCTGTTCCATCTTGGTGGCTAGATAGGTTGTTTCCGGGGACTCATATGTGGTGGTATATTTAGACATATCACTCACAATAACTTTAGGCATAAATTCGATCACATTAAATGAGTAATGTAATACATTTGAAAATAAAAAAAGGTAATATTCATTATTAAATATCTCATATACTTAAAATTAATTGTAACACATAAAATATATACTATATAAAAAATCTTAATTTAACTTTTAAGATATTAAAATAATATTTACAACAATCCCCCACATATTTCAAAAGTTTTAGAAAAGCACAACACACTTTGCTAGAATTATGTATGAGTGTAACACATCGAATCTAGTGTCTTTCGGACAATGAACCAGATCCGGAAAGAATAAAATTTAACTTACTGAAACACTGGTGAAGTAAAGCTTCTGAACCAATGAATCATTGTTGTAAGACATCGGTTTTACCAATCACATTACCCTCTAAAATATCATTGATCAATGACGTTTTTGCGCATTTTGGCTTTGCGCACGTCTAGTAGAGATTTTTCCAAAGAATCTCATAGGAGCGGCCCCACCCCACACTCATATATAGGTGAATTCATCAACTGTATGAAGCTTTAATACACCACCCTTTAAAAGCTATGAATTCATTAAGAGCTTTGCTCATCCCTCAAAAAAATAATTGCAGCTATAAGCACTAGCACACACCATAGGAGAGACAAAATTTATTATAGTGCTCCAAGGTCTAACAGAGACTTCGTTATTACCATATGAACCTAATTTATGGGATCTCCAATCAAATAGGTTGAGTTTCCATCTCTATTGACATACAATTAGCATTTAAGTCTCATCCCCTCGATATTTGAAAATATCACATCTCAACACGTGCTGTTAATTTAGAGTTTTGGCCAAAACTTCTCAGCAATTGATTTATGACATCATGATATCATCTCATCTATATATCTCTTATCACAATATGTATTGCCACATAAACAATACTCCATCCGTTCCTAATTATATGTCGTGTTTGAGAAAAACACACAAATTAAGAAAATAAGTATTCCAAAAAAAAATCTTGGAAAATGTAGTGGTGTAATTAATATGAAAGATTGATTGATTGAATGAGCCTAGAAAGTTGAAAAGTAGTATTGCAAAGCGGAAAGTGTATTAAAATATGTATTGAAAATGTAACTACGACATATAAAAATGATAATTAGATTTTGGCAACTGCGACATATAATTAGGAACGGAGGGAGTAAGAGCACTTGCGGTAGATACTGTAAATCATTTAAAAACTCTATTGTAGAGATTTCAACAGGAAAAGTAATACTGCAGCAGATACTCTATTTTTTTATTGTAAACTACAGATATTGTAAAATTTCCTTTACATCTACCGCATTCATCCAGATATTATAAATTTTTATTTATATCTTCCGCATTATATAAAATAAAGAGTCCGATGCATTTCATCTTAAATAAAGATTATGTAAACTAAAAAAAACTTGTTTTTAAAACCGTATAACAAAGTATTCGCTAAGAGTATCAGATGCGAGTGCTCTAATATGTTAAATCCAATGATACTAGATTCTTTTTAAATGATACTTTGACATAGTATCATGAAACTTTTAACATCAGTATCAATAATGTATAGAGCTCAAACTCTGACATCATCCATATGTCACCCAACCATTGGATATCATACTATCTTAGAAGAAGGAAGGGTGTCAACCCCTTCCCTCCACGTGTCCCAAATGAGATGGGGTGACACTTGTTTTTTCTATTGGCTCTATTTTTTTTTTACTGTTCTTCGGCCTAACTGTTGGTTACATTTGACAATTTGTTATTGTTCATTTCATTTAAATTTCGCTCCTTCATCCTCCGCCTCCATCTTAACCCCCCAAAAAAAAATTCCGACGACCCTGTTTTACCGGCGTCCATCACCGTATCACTCACAAACCAACCGCCCATGCTGCTTCAATGGCGGAATCCGGCCAGCCAAGCTCCCGAACCACCACTCTTCTGCTTTTTAATACAACCCCCATTTTCAGCGCCACCCAGCACCGCCACCCTCAACCCCTAAAAATCACCCATAAACCACCATTAATACCGGAAATCAAAACAGTGTATATTATCTCTAAGACACAAAATTATTATCAGACAAAAAAAAAATATTATTAGACAAAGCAGCTTTCACATTGATACACCAAATATGGTCCACAGATCACCATGCATTAAACACTAAACATATGTGGTCAAAGGTGGTCTTTTAGGCAACATAGAAAAATATAAAATACATATTATTAACCTAAGCTAACACACCTAACACGATTAGGCATTCAAAAGCTCAAACTTTTGATTTAATCAAATAGCAGTTAATCATATTAGAGCTCAAACCTTTAACTACATAGACAAAGATTAAAGCATGCATAACCATTTCAATCAATTAAAGATCACATCTCTAACATGGATTTTTCAGATTTAGCAAGTACACATTTCGGTTAGGTAAAATTTTGATTTAATGACTAAATCAAAATTTCAGCCTTCAAAAAGAACAAGCAGTCCGGATTTAGAACTAAATCAAATATTAGGCATAGATCTGAAGCATACAATTCGATTAAGCATTCTAATAACTGAAAGAGAAAATCTTGGCTTTTCGGATAAGGCAGAAGCTTGATAAAAGAAAATGAAACTTCCCTGAAATGGAAATTGAGACTTCACGGGATGCTTTGTTGATGTTAATCGGACATCATTGGCCTCAGATAAAGCTCTTCACCGGCCTCAACATTTGTCTTCTTCGTCATAGACCTTAGGTTTGCAAAATAGTCAATAAAGCTTCGACCTTTCTTCATGTTACTGCCTTCAAGGCACCAGAATGGCTAGAACGAGATCGGTCAGCAGGAAAGAGAGGTTCTGATACTCAAGTTACAGAGTATACAGAAAGGGAGCTTTGACTGAGAGCTAATTCAGGTGCGAGAGAAGAGCATAGAACCATAAGGTTCTTCCTTTCTATTCAGAAAGAAGAAAGGAGACGATTTTGCTTTGGAAGCTTTTCAGATTTGTTTATGGTAAGTAATAGAAATGAGAAGGAGGAGACTATGGATAAGGACAGAGTAATTTAATGAAAAGTTGTAAAAAGTGGGGACAAAAGAGGAGGATAGAGACGTTTGGAGTATTCAGGGGCGCCCCTAGGGGAGGGCCAAGGGGGCCATGGCCCCGAGCCCCCCCAAAATCTATGAATTTAAGGGCCCCGTGAAATTTTAACTCAATAGTATATATATACATATACATATATATTGCCTTTTTAAAAATAATTAAGTTACTAGTCTAATGGTAATCAGTCAAGTATAACTTCACAAGCAAATAGTGTTCGACTCTTGCTAGAGGCAACAATAACATTTTTTTTTTGGTTAACCCATTTTTTAGAAGGGTCTAAAATAATATCTGGCCCCGAGCCTAAATGTGGGCAGGGACGCCCTTGGGAGTATTGGGGAAGGTTCTAGGCAATTTAAGGTAGTGATGAAAAAGAAGTGGGGCGGCAGGATCTTTTAATTGGAAAAGAAATAGGGTTTTGTTTTTATGTAAAAAGGAAAAGTAGATTGGGTATGTTAAAAGGGCCGAAAGACAGAAATTGGAAAATCAGGTCGTGTCAGACCTGACACTTGAAAATCAGGTTGTGCCTTTTCTGAAATGAAAAATATGGTAAACGTAGAGATCCTTACGTTCAGACGTAGATATATCTACGTTCAGACGTAAGGAAATATAACTAACATTAAACGTTGCAGTTGATCTTTCCCTACGTTTAAACGTAGGTTTTCTACGTTTGAACGCAGGGTTTCCACGTTTAAACGTAGATAAACTACGTTTAAACGTAGGGAAATCCAAAGGAGATATTTTGAAAATTAGCTACGTCTAAACGTAATAAATCTACGTTTAAACGTAGGTTTTGTTACGTTTAGACGTAGATTTTCTACGTTTGACAGTGGTAGATGGGTATTAATGTTGTTGTAAGGTGCTTGTTGAATATACACCACATTAACGAGATTTTTCTCATTCCTTCAAAGGCTTCGAATCTAATATCAATTTTGTGCTCACTTCTTCATCTTTCAAGTCCATTTCTTCATCATTCAAGTGCTAAAATGGGTAAGTTATTGCTATCTTATTTATCTTAATTCAAGTGCTCAATGTGTGTATGTTATTTATATTTGTAGTAATCATATGTCTAAAACCGAAACGTGTGTTTTAAGTAGGTTGTTTATGTAATGTTCATACTTCTAAGTAGTGTATTTAAGTATTTTCTTAGGGTTCAATTACTAGGTTTTAGTGTAATTAATGATATTTATTTAACCGAAATTTGTGTTTTGAGTAGTGATTATGTTATTTATATTGTAGAAATGATATGTATTTATCTGAAATGTGTGTTTAAGTAGGTTGTTTATGCAATTTTATACATCTAAGAACGATAGTGTTATAATTTTTGATTTGATAATGTAGTGTAATTTATGAAAGTGTAATAAATACATATCATGTTTACCATTTTTTTGGAAACAATCCTTTTCAAGTTGATAATGATTTAGTTGATACTGACTTGAATCGTTTTTTTTGTTTTAAACAGATAATCGCAACACTATGATTGTTGTCTCGTTCAACGGAGAATTTACGTATGATCCTATCTATAACCGGTGGAATTATGTGTTTACGACTAATTTTATGGTTTTTATCGAGTTATTTCGTAACATTATCTCCCGTGTTTTAGTGATTTTTATAGAAAATCACTCGCCAAAAGGATAAATTGAGCAAATGAGTTTTAAAGATAATAAATTGCAAAAGTGGCTGATTTATGTGTTTTTATCGTTGGTTTTATGTTTATTTGGATGTTGTTACACTTTGCAATATTTTGGATATCTTGTAGATGCATATCTTCGGTCTAAAAGAGGTGTTTAGAGGGTTAGAAGAAGATGCCACAAGTTTACGAGTTCAACGGAGCAAATTTTCCTAAGTACTTAAATCGTTACAAATTTTCGACGGAGATTTGACCTAGCTTAGAGGCATTTTCAGGGGAGGACTTCTTCATGAAAATTGTAGATCATTGAAAGAGCTTTCCAACGCACTTTGAATTACGTCAATCGGACTTCTACAACTCAAATGGTGGTCAAGTGGGTAATCAATTTCGGTAAGTGGAAAATCCCGTAAACGACTCGGGATACGACGGGCTAATCAAAAAGGCGTTTTCTGAAGAAGAGTCCTTAATGAAAGTTGTAGAGTTTTCCGAGAGCTTAATTATGACGTTCGGATCATAATTTTTGGAGGTCTACAACTCAAGATATGAATTTTAGAAATTTGAGTCCAAAAATAGACTAGCATCCAGCGTCCGTTCACCACCGCCATTCATTCAGCACCACCGACATACGCATAAGTGATTCAGCCGACTTACTCCCTTATATATACAGCTATTTCCAAACCCTAATGAATATAATTTATTCACACAAAATTTAGAGGAGCAGCCGAGCTGTATAAAAAAAAAAAAAAGATGATTTCTTCCACCCAAATGATCATGATCAACATCATGGTTGTTAGCTAAGCACATCGCGGTGGGACAACGGATGAAACCGATCAACATCAACACCAACTAGAGAGATTTTTAGCCGTACTTTTAGTGAGTAAAGTTATCGTTTTTCATCAATTAGAATTTGTTATTTATCGTTTACGTTTTATTTGAATCGAGAGATCGATGAAACCATCTTTTATGCTTTGAATTTATATGAAAATATTGTTCAAGTTGTGGTCTTTTAATTGATGCGATTAATTATAATTCGAGAGATCGTTTATAGTTAATTGAGTAAGAGTATTAGAAATAATCTCGTGATCTTGTTTTGCATGTCGTTTTGTTTTATTTGAAAAAGAAAACGAAACCCTAGAATTCGTTTAGAGAAATTTAATCGAATTCGTGATAGATCATTACTAAAAATCATATCTTTAACTTGCCGTCTAGTTGGGGTTGGGTTGATTGATCGGTGGATTCCCGTTGCCTTGCCGTTGTTTTAATTACTTGATAAATCGAATCATTAGTATAAATCGTTGATTGCTAAGTTAGTTGTTTTAAATTCTAGTTGATTGTTAATTTTACGCAAATTTACTATTCATCAAAGTTCTTTGTTCATCATCGTTTTTCTTGTTCATCATACTGTTCATTAATTCATAATTAGTTTAAATCTTAGTTAATAGTCGTGACATAATCGATAAGATAATTGTTCCTTGATCCGATAAACATTCCACTCCCTTAGGACGACCCGTTAACATCCTTTACTACGAACCTTATACTTGGGGTGTTTCGGTTATAAATTGTAAAACTCGTTTTTACCGAACAAGTTTTTGGCGCCGTTGCCGGGGAGTCGGTAACGGTTGTCGGATTCTTAAAGGTGCAATTTTTGTTTCGATACTAATAATTTTTTTTATGTGATAATATAATAGTTACGTTTTTATTTTATTTTTTATTTTTAGATGTGTAGATTTTTATTTTTAGTTTATTTCATTAAGTTTGTTTAATTAAGATTTTTGCCGTAGATTTCATAATTTAACTTTTATTTTATTTAGGCTTGCCTAAGTTTTTTTTTAGATTTCATAGATTTTTTTTATAGCTCTTATTTATTTTACCTTACTTATTTTTTCTTTTCTGTTTTCTTTATTTTAATTCACCTTAGATTTTAGTTTTCGCAGTCTAAACGGGCGTCCATCCTTTCGGACGCTCGTGCATTCCGAAATTTCTTCTCTGCATCGTTTAAGTTGATCGAGGCAGCGTCTGGATTTCCAAACGCTCGTCTAGCCTTTAAACGCCCGTTTACCCCAGGTTCATCTTACGAACGCTTGATTCGAAGAATCGGACGAACGTCCAACTCTCGAGCGAGCGTTCGGGTTCTTCAATCTTCACTCTTCTCTTCTCTTTTCTCTTCTAAACTTCTAAACCCTCTAATCTTCTCTAACTCGTTCTCATCAACCCTAAGGTTGATTTCATTCTGCTTTGCTCCCTGGTTTATGCAAACCAGGAGCAAGAAAAGGCCACATTACCTTGTCTTGAACCTGAACGAGACATTGTCAAGAGAAGACCATTCCCAAATCCTGACAACATGAGCGAACATGGTTCCAGCGATCATGAACAGGAGGACCAAGGAATAATAACCAAAATCCTCCTGGCATGGATCCCGCTCAATTAAACCAAATTTCGATGCAAATGTTGCGAACCCGAAGAATAAAGAAGCAAGCCTGGATGAACGGCCAGATGCATCAACAACAGAATGCTCAACAAAGAATGACCCAGGCACTGTTGCACATCCACCAGTGCATCGAGAATGTTCAAAATCAATCAATTTCGGCGGTCAGTGTTGTTGTCTGACAAGACCCTTACGCGCCATATCTTGATCAAGACTTCTTGGAAGGGCATAGACCAATTCGGCCTCCAGAGATGGGAGGAATGCATTTTGATCTTAAGAATGGAGTTGTGGGGATGGTCCAAAATAGTTCATTCCATGGCACCGCCATGAAGACCCACATGACTTCTTGTCTACTTTTGTGCAAAATGTGAAGCGAGTCACTACCCCTGGCGTTCTACGAAGTTGTTAAATTGAAACTTTTCCCGTTTGCTTTGAGGGGTGAAGCAAATCGATGGTTTAAGTCCTTACCCCATCACTCTCTTCATAACTGGGCTGATGTTAAAAGAGCCTTTGCTCTGAAATTCGTTTCACCTGGAACGATAATGGAACGAAAAAGAGATATAGCTACCTTCGAGCAACTAGAAGGAGAGAGTGTGGGAAAGGCTTGGGAGAGGTTGAATCTATTAATGAGAAAATGCCCTAACCATGGATACACTCGACATGAACTTCTAGAATTATTCTATCAGGGTGTTACTCAACCCAATAGAGATTACTTGGATTCCACGGCTCTTGGATCGTTTTTAGAGGAGGAGAGATGATCGCCTCTGAGGGTAGCGTAAACGATAGCTAAGAATAACATGTGGGCAACTCAAAAGAAGACCAAGTGTTAGCGGAAGCAAAAGGAGGTCGCTTCAAGTGACTCAGAGACAAAGCGCTTGTTGCTCAAATGGAAATAATGAACAAACAACTAGCCAACATGCAAATGAAGCGACAAGAAGGGCGGCAGATGTTAATCACTCGGGCATACAGCCGGGAATACGATGAATGAGGAAGTACAAGCCATGGAGAACCGAATCAACCTTTCGTGAGGCTTGGTCAAAATTCGGTCAATCAAGTCAAACTCAAACCCGCAACTTTTCGGGAAATCCGCGGAATAGTTATTATACACCGCTGGTGCATCCAATAACCCAAGACCCCAAGGTAAGCGGGCCCAAACGCAAAATCAACAGCCCACCCTCGTCTCTCGGAAGAAATTCGATGAGCTAGTTGACATGGTGAAAACACTAGCCACCGGTCAAAAGGCGATGGAGAGACAGATTGGTCGGATGGGTGATCAACAAGCAAGCGAGACCTCAAGGAAGGCTGCCGAGTTATCTGAGAAAAAAACCCTAAGGCGAGATATCAATGCTTGCACCTTTGCCATCACACCTCAATGGGAGTATGGAGATGAGGAGTTGAATGCGAGTCACCCTCGAAGCGGTAAGACGATGGACCCAAAAGATGTCGGGAGCGAGTAGCCCTCCCGACGCCATGAGTTCAGGAGGGGCAATCGTAAATTAAATTCCAAAGAAGGTAACAGTGAGGAAGATTTGAGTGATGATGATTTTTGGGGATAGTGATGAGGATCTTTGAGAAGGGAAGTCGTAGTTGAACCCACGACTAAAAAGAAAAGCGAGAAGTTTGTCGGATGGAAGGATAAGGAGGGCGAAGCCATTAAAAGTCAACCTATGATTAATCATTGAAAACCCTTCCTTATCCGGCGAAGAAAAGAGAGAATACCCTAAACTCGACAAAGCGGTATGACGGAGTGAGGAAGATGCTTAGAGATACTATGGTGACTATGCCACTTGCCGAGGTATTAAGCGAGATGCCTAAGTCTTTGTAAGTATCTTAAAGATGCCTGTGGAAGTAAAAAGAAGCTAAAGGAAATGGCAGAGGAAGTGCTAAGAGAAGAGTGTTCAACGGTTTCACAGAGCGTTGCAATCAAGCGAGTGATTCGGGACGACCTTCAATCTCTGCACGATTGAAGGCCACACGTTCCACAATGTTTTATGCGATTCAGGGGCCTCTGTTAATGTGATGCCATTGAACGTCTGCAAGAGTCTCGGCTGGACAAAAGGCTAAAGAGCGCCCCGTCTCTCTTGATTGGTGGACCAATCTAGCCGTTTAGCATTTGGTTGTGTTAACAACGTCCTTATCCATGTTAAACATCTAGTTTTTCCAATCGACCGGGTCATCTTGGATTACCGATCGACAAGGAGATGCCCCACGATTCGGGCGGCCTTTCTTAAACACTTACGCCTCCACCATTGACTTGGCGGCCAAATCACTCACGAAAGTAGGGGACACTTCCATTACCTCGGCAGGGAAAAAGTTCTCGGAAGCTTGAGCCAGAGATCTCATTCATTGAAGCAATCTATGGGGATGAATTCGACCACGATGAAGAGCTCACGGAGATAGGAGCCCTGGATGTTATAATTCACGAGCAGCGAGGAATCATCGTAGAGTTGTCTCAACAACTTGCATGCATCTTGAGCCTATGAGTGAGCGGAAAATGCAGGATATTCCAGGGGATGAGCGGCAATGATTTGAAGGAGCTCAACCAGGCAGACTTTAACCTCGCGAGAGGAGGAAGTTTTAATGGGTAGTTGGGACGAAATAGAATTGCGGAAAGAAACTACTCATTGGGAGTTGGATGATTGGGAGCGACTTGCGGAAGAGCTTGAAGAAGAAGAACTTAAGAAGATGGTTAAGCATAAGAAAGAACAACGGAAGTCGATGGGAGGATTCCTCTAGATGATGTCATTCAATACCTTTCGGGGTCACACCTCGGGAAGATGAGGTGTTTTTCACCAACCGGTCCAAGCTCACAAGGAAAAGGTGGTCCCTTAAAATCTAGTATAGAGCAACCACCTGTGACTTAGAGTTGAAACCACTTCGCAAACACCTAAAATACATCTTCCTTAAGGGCGGTGATAAGTTGCCCTTGATCATCTCATCTAAACTCGAGCCGGAACAAGCGAGAATTAATTAAAGTGTTGGAGAAACATATCCTCGCGTTCGGATGGCGGTGGGCGATATCGGAGAATCGGCCAGGCGTGTGCATGCATAAGATCGAACGGAGGAAGGAGCGAAAAGGTCGAGACAACCTCAAAGGAGGCTGAATCCGCACACATACGCAGGAGGTTGTCAAAAGGAGATCATCAAATGGCTTGACATGGGGATTATCTACGCCATCGCCGATAGTGAGTGGGTCGATCCTACTCAAGTTGTGCCAAAGAAGGAGGCATTCTTGTGGAGAAGAGCGAAAAAAGGGAAGAAGTTGCCTTACGCCTTGTGGATGGCTATAGAGTTTGCATTGATTATCGCGAGTTAAATGAAGTCACCGCTAAGGATCATTTCCCCCTGCCCTTCATTGACCAACTTCTAGAAAGACTGAGTGGTCATAAGTATTATTGTTTCCTTGATGGATATTCTGGTTATTTCCAGATAGCCATCGACCCTAATGACCAAGAGAAGACAACTTTTACCTGTCCATCTGGCACTTTTGCTTTTCGCAGAATGCCATTCGGCTTATGCAATGCACCCGCGACCTTTCAGCGGTGCATGTTGGCCATATTTGATGGACTTGTGGAGCAATGCATGGAGGTCTTCATGGATGATTTCTCAGTCTATGGCGACAGTTTTGATGAAATTTTAAAGAATCTCGATATGGTACTCCAACGTTGCGTTGAGAAAAATCTAGTGCTTAACTGGGAGAAATGCCATTTTCTAGTAGAAGAAGGATTGTTTTGGGACACAAGGTGTCCGGTGATGGTATTCAGGTGGATAAGGCTAAGGTAGAAGCCATCGAGAAAATGTCGTACCGAAGGCGGTGAAGGAGGTGCGAGGATTTCTAGGACATGTGGGCTTCTATCGGCGTTTCATTAAAGATTTTTCGACGATAGCAAAGCCTTTATCCAACTTTGTTGAAAGAGGAAGTGGAGTTCTTGTTTGATGATGGGTGTAAGAAAGCTTTTAATAGCTTAAAGGATAAGCTAACCCGGTGCCCCCATTTTAATCGCGCCTGATTGGACTCAACTTTTGAATTAATGTGCGATGCCTCTAACTACGCAGTGTGGCGCGAGTTTAGAGGCGGAGAATTGACAAAAAGTTCAGGCCGATTTACTATGCTAGCCGCACTTTGAACCCGGCTCAATGCAATTACGCCACTACCGAGAAGGAATTCTTGGCGATCGTTTTGCTATTGACAAATTCGAAGTTATCTTTTAGGGTCCAAAGTGGTGGTGTGGGACAGATCACGCAAAGACTACGCTACCTTATGGGAAAAGTAGACGCTAAACCAAGGTTACTCGGATGGATTACGATACTACGAGAATTTGACCTTGAAATTAAGGACAAGAAAGGTAGTGATAATGTTGTGGTGACCACTTATCTCGCCTAGTAAACGAGGGTAGCGAAATCCCTAAGGAGATAGGCATTGACTTTCCGACTGAGCAATTAATGAAGCTAGAGACTGGGAGGCCGTGGTATGCTGATTACGCCAACTACTTAGCAAGTGGACACTTAGAAGAGATGACGTATCAGGAAAAGAAGAAATTTTTCAGCGACTTAAAGTATCTCGTATGGGAGGATCCATATCTGTTTAAAGTCTGCAAGGACGGGTTGCTTAGAAGGTGCGTTCCGGAGCATGAACAATTGGATATCTTGGAGCAATGTCATAGTGGTCCCATTTGGTGGGCACTACGGAGCACCTAAGACAGTCACAAAAATCCTTCAAGCTGGTTTTTACTGGCCTACTCTGTTTAAAGATGCTGAAGCCTTTTGCAAGGGCTGTGATAGATGCCAAAGAGTAGGGAGACTCAGTAATAGGATGGAGATGCCTTTGAGGCCTATCTTGGAATGTGAGGTCTTTGACGTCTGGGGCATTGATTTTATGGGACCGTTCCCATCATCATGCTCTAACAAATATATTCTGGTCTGTGTAGACTATGTTTCCAAATGGGTAGAGGCCATAGCCACCCAAACCAATGATCACAAAGTTGTTAAGAAATTCTTGCAAAAGAATATCTTTACTAGATTTGGCTGTCCTAGAGCCCTTATCAGTGATGAAGGTTCGCATTTCTGTAATGCACCACTGGATAAAATTCTTGAGAAGTATGGTGTCAAGCATAGAATTGGTACACCATACCACCCCAAACCAATGGCCAAGTCGAGGTGAGCAATGAAGTCTTAAATGGATTTTGGAGAAAGCGGTGAATTCCAATAGATCCAAGCTGAGTGCGAAGTTGGACGACGCACTTTGGGCTTATCGCACGCGCTCAAGACCCCCATGGGGTACGTCACCCTTCCAAATGGTTTATGGCAAGGCTTGCCATCTACCGGTCGAGTGAGCATGAGCTTCTTGGGCTATTAAATTCTTAAACTTCGATAGCCAACTCGTGGGGAGAAAAGATTATTGCAACTACATGAGCTCGATGAATTCAGACTCAGGGCCTATGAGAACGCCAAGCTGAGCAAGGAAAGAACGAAGGCGCTCCACGATGCTAAGATTAAAGATCGGGAATTCAAAGTGGGAGACATGGCTTTCTTTGTATAACACCAGGCTCCATCTTTTTCTTTGGTAAGCTTAAATCTAGATGGTCGGCCCCTTTGAGATTCTTGATGTTCATCCTGGTGGAGCCATTACGTTGTAAGGGCACGGCGATCAACCGTTCAAAGTCAATGGTCACGGATTAAGAAGTACTTTGAGCAAACCAAGGAAAGCTGAAGTACTATACTTTCAAAAGAGAAATGAAACGGTTGAGTCGTTTATTTGTGAAGAGATTCCATCCGACTTCTTTGGAGTGGATGATGACGATATTACCCTAACCTTGCAGATCCTTACGTCAATGCTCCTGAGCTTGTTTGCATACCTCGGCCGAATCGAGAAACAAGAACAAGAAGAAAAGAGTCGATGTTATGCGGAGAGAAAAATTTCATGATCTTATCGCGCACTTGACTTGTTGTTGTGGCGAAAACCATTTCCGTTCTAGTCATTACGAGTCGACGAGAGAAGTGGTTAGCCTTAAACCCAAGTGGCCTGATCCAGTTGACTTGGTTTCCTCTGTCAAGCTAATGACATAAAAAGAAGCGCTCTAGGAGGCGGCCTAGTCTTTTAAGTATTTCTTTTTAGTTAAGTTTTTAGGTTATTAGGAATAAAACCTTGGTGAGTTGTGTGTTGGTTATCCTTGTCCTATTTGTGAATGCTTTATGTGCCTACATGTTTACTCATATACCCGAGATTATATGTTATGTCGAGTGTGTGAGATCTTGTTGAGCGGTTGTTGCGGCTATTCCTTTAGTATTATCTCGTCACGATCACGAGTGCGGCGGTTTATTCATGCTACGGGCGACCACTTTGCCAACCTACGACCGACAACCACTTCATAACCCGGCTAAGTATTCTTTTCTTTTATTTGCACATTTCGAGGACATAATGTGATTTAAGTGTGGGGGTGCAATTCGTGCTTTATTTCGACAATATGAGTAGATATTTGTGATCCTTGATAAATTTTAAAGATTTTAAAATTTTGGCACTTGGATAATTGTAAATCTTGAGCATGTAATTGGAACAAATGCTTGCTAGTTGTAGTTTCTGGCGATGATAGTATGTGACTTAGTGAGATAATTATAGCATGTCTTTACTGTTATGGAGATAGAATTCGTTTCTCACGAAAGCCTTTGACATTGAAGCAAGATTTTTGAACTATATCCTTTCATTATTTTGATGAGTTATCTTAGGAAGGTCAGTATAGTAACACCTTAGTTAGACCGTGTGCTGTGAATATCATAAAGTTTGAATGTGATAAGTGAGATGTAACTTATGTCTTTAAAAAGTGAATGAATAAATAATTAGTGAATAAATACGTTTGTCGAAAGCTGGTTAATGATTTGAGTAAGGTAGGGTGTTATCACGAAACATCCTATTCTACTATGACGGGTAAGAGCTCATTCTGATGTGCGTCAAAAGAAAAAGGAAAAAAAGAGAAAGTGGAAAAAATTAAAGACTTGGTTATCGTTACTCTTATACCTAGTATAAACCGCATGATATCTTTGTAGGGATTATCTACTTGAGTGCGTGGGAAGGCTTTGAGTGGAGCTATTCTCGCTTTTATATCTAGGATAGTCATTTGAAATTTTGAGAGGATATTTCTTTGGAAGGCTTGTTAAATTTGAAAAGGGCTTGTCACACATACACTTTGAATCTATCTCTGTGATAGTATTGTTTGCTATAGTTGTTGTATCTTTTGTTACGTGAGTTAGGAATCTATTTGGATTGCATATAAAGTGAGCTAGTTTTAATTGTTTTGCTCGGGACAAGCAAAAGTCTAAGTGTGGGGGAGTTGTTTACGACTAATTTTATGGTTTTTATCGAGTTATTTTAGTAACATTATCTCCCGTGTTTTAGTGATTTTTATAGAAAATCACTCGCCAAAAGGATAAATTGAGCAAATAAGTTTTAAAGATAATAAATTGCAAAAGTGGCTGATTTATGTGTTTTTATCGTTGGTTTTATGTTTATTTGGATGTTGTTACACTTTGCAATATTTTGGATATCTTGTAGATGCATATCTTCGGTCTAAAAGAGGTGTTTAGAGGGTTAGAAGAAGATGCCACAAGTTTACGAGTTCAACGGAGCAAATTTTCCTAAGTACTTAAATCGTTACAAATTTTCGACGGAGATTTGACCTAGCTTAGAGGCATTTTCAGGGGAGGACTTCTTCATGAAAATTGTAGATCATTGAAAGAGCTTTCCAACGCACTTTGAATTACGTCAATCGGACTTCTACAACTCAAATGGTGGTCAAGTGGGTAATCAATTTCGGTAAGTGGAAAATCCCGTAAAGCGACTCGGGATACGACGGGCTAATCAAAAGGCGTTTTCTGAAGAAGAGTCCTTAATGAAAGTTGTAGAGTTTTCCGAGAGCTTAATTATGACGTTCGGATCATAATTTTTGGAGGTCTACAACTCAAGATATGAATTTTAGAAGTTTGAGTCCAAAAATAGACTAGCATCCAGCGTCCGTTCACCACCGCCATTCATTCAGCACCACCGACATACGCATAAGTGATTCAGCCGACTTACTCCCTTATATATACAGCTATTTCCAAACCCTAATGAATATAATTTATTCACACAAAATTTAGAGGAGCAGCCGAGCTGTGTGTAAAAAAAAAAAAGATGATTTCTTCCACCCAAATGATCATGATCAACATCATGGTTGTTAGCTAAGCACATCAGCGGTGGGACAACGGATGAAACCGATCAACATCAACACCAACTAGAGATTTTTAGCCGTACTTTTAGTGAGTAAAGTTATCGTTTTTCATCAATTAGAATTTGTTATTTATCGTTTACGTTTTATTTGAATCGAGAGATCGATGAAACCATCTTTTATGCTTTGAATTTATATGAAAATATTGTTCAAGTTGTGGTCTTTTAATTGATGCGATTAATTATAATTCGAGAGATCGTTTATAGTTAATTGAGTAAGAGTATTAGAAATAATCTCGTGATCTTGTTTTGCATGTCGTTTTGTTTTATTTGAAAAAGAAAAGCGAAACCCTAGAATTCGTTTAGAAATTTAATCGAATTCGTGATAGATCATTACTAAAAATCATATCTTTAACTTGCCGTCTAGTTGGGGTTGGGTTGATTGATCGGTGGATTCCGTTGCCTTGCCGTTGTTTTAATTACTTGATAAATCGAATCATTAGTATAAATCGTTGATTGCTAAGTTAGTTGTTTTAAATTCTAGTTGATTGTTAATTTTACGCAAATTTACTATTCATCAAAGTTCTTATTCATCATCGTTTTTTTATTCATCATCTTTGTTCATTAATTCATAATTAGTTTAAATCTTAGTTAATAGTCGTGACATAATCGATAAGATAATTGTTCCTTGATCCGATAAACATTCCACTCCCTTAGGACGACCCGTTAACATCCTTTACTACGAACCTTATACTTGGGGTGTTTCGGTTATAAATTGTAAAACTCGTTTTTACCGAACATTATGTAAATGGATCGATGTTCTCATTATTTGTCCCAAAGAAAATAGGATTGAATGCGTTATTGGATAAAGTGTATTTGAGGCTTGGTATTGATCGGTCTGATTCAAAGCTCAACCTAAAAGCTTTGTTTACTTACGGTAGTGTGGGAAATATACCACCTGATGATATCTTAGACGATGAGACCTTAAATGGTTACATCGAAGCGGCCTATGACAGTAAGAATGTAATTTTTTGTGTGAATGCGACACCAGTGGAGGCAAACAATGAACCGATAAATGAGGAGGATGATGGCATTGATTTAAATGAAGATTGCAATACTCCGGATTACAGTATTGGAAATTTCCCTTCTCCGGTACAAGAACTTGCTACAGATCCAGATTTTAATCCGTTCGAGCAACAATATGGATGTAGTGGGTATGAAAACAATGTTGCTACACAAAGGCTCGGTGAAGCTTCGGACCAACCGTTTCGGTATCAACCGATAAGACCAAGTCATAATCTGTCAAATCATCCTTCAAGTAGTCGTAATATTGTCATAAGCGACCAACCACACCAATCGTTTGATATCCTCCTAACCAACCTTCAAGTAGTCGTGTTCCACCCATCCAATGACCATATAATATGTTTGGTGGATCGGTAACTAGTTTTTGGCTTCTCCGTTTGCACCTCGTATACAAACCGATCAAACCGGCGAGAGATGACAACAATAATCGTGGTGCACATGCTAGGGCAAGCGTCACGAGAAGATTATTCATGGAGGATTCCCATATTTGAAGATGATGATTTACCGAGGTGTTTATCCACTTTGATGCGTTACATATGAATGGCGTGAGCGAATTGTTCATTGGGAAGAAATACGATTCAAAAGAAGATTTTAATTTGAAAATAAAATCGTATGCGATTTGCGAACAATTTTGAGATGAGATTGGGTAGGTCGGACACACGTTGCTTGTATTACAAATGTCTTAACGATACATGCAAATGGCATGTAAAGGCTAAAGCGGGTGAAGGTGAATACGGATGTCACACGTACATTTGAGATCACAGCGTTGAATGATGTCCATACTTGTGCCTCTCGAATGCGGATAATGACAATCGACAAGCAACACCTATTGTTATTGCGAGTGCGCTAAGTCGAGAAAATGGAAGAACTCGGCAATGAGTATAAGCCCGGACAAATTATGGAGGACATGCTCACAACTTACGATTATACGGTTGACTTATGACCAAGCATACCGAGCTCACGAGATGATGAGAATGATGGTGAGAGGTTCACCGGCGGAGTGTTACAACGCGATACCCTCGTACTTGTGGATGGTGCGTAATGCCAATGAAGGACCTATATTGACTTTCGACTTGATAATGCGGGAAGGTTCGGCGGTTGTTTCATGTCTTTGGGAGCAAGCCGTCGTGGGTTCAAGTATTGTCGACCTATTTTGTGTGTGGGCGCAACTCATCGAAAACCCGTTTCTCCGGACAACTATTTATTCTTTATTCTTTGTAGATGCGGTGACCACCTATTCCACTGTAGCCTTCGGTATTCTTTGAAAAAGAATGCAACGATTCATAGGGGTATTTCATGAGACATTTGAGGGTGGCCATTGGAGGTATCCATGATGAAAACTTGAGCTTTATTTCGGCGGACACCAGGCTATTAGAAATGCGGTTGGTCGAGTATTTCCGATGCATATCATGGTGTTTGCTATCATCATTTAAAAGGCAATCGACAAAAAATGGAAAGATCACGGTTTTGTGAAGATACATTCTATCAAACAGCCTATGCATTCTCGGAGGCGAATTTCTCTCGAAAGTTCGCCTGATTAAGGCACAATGTCTTGGCGCATATAAACAACTTGAAGAAATAGGTGTTGAAAGGTGGGCGCGTGCCATTTTTCTGGGAAAGATACGCCTTAATGACAAGCAATTCTGTTTGAAAGTTTCAAGCTGTGTGATTAGAGGAGCTCGTCGTTGGCATGTTCCTAGCCTCTTGGAATTCATTAGAGCTACAACTGCAGAGATGGTATAATGATAGGCAGCGGAAGGCGCTTGATTGTGCGACTATGTTAGCACCAGAGATCGATGAAATAGTGGCTTGAATATTCTTGCTAGAAGGAAGTTCAGGGGTTAAGCTGTAAACCCGATGAATTTGAGATTCATGGAAATAACTTGCTTCATGGGGTGGTAAATCTAAGAGAGCGGAAGTGTTATTGTGGTTATTTCGGAAAATGGAAATACCGTATGCGCATGCTATAGACCCGCAAAGCATCACGAGAATTAGTCCACCCGAACTCTGTTCACCGTATTATAGGGCTGAATGTTTCAAAGAGATTTACATGGCTAGCATATATCCAATTCCTAACGAGAGAGGATTGGGATGTTCAGTCGGTAAGAAACATGAAAGTCGGAGTGCCTAATATGAGATATGCGCTTTGATGCGGTGGAGACCAAGAAGAGGTAGAATTAATACCACTAGAATCCCTTACGAATGGGAGCGTCCAGGCCATCGAGAATGTGTGTAGCAATTGTAAACATCCAGGACATATAGAGCTAGTTGCACGCAATACCGGTAGGATTGTTATTAGAATGGATTGTTATTGATTTTTGTTATGGTGGTATTAGAATGGATTGTTATTGATTGTTTTGATTTTTGTTATGTAGTATTTTATTAATGGATTGTAGTAATGATTGTATTCGGTTATTAATCGGTATCAAGTTTGTCTTGCATTACACTACCTCTGTAAAACTAATGATAATTATTACGGGGTTTACACACAAGAAAAAGAGTAAACTATACATTGAGTTAACAATAAGATGGCGCTTAAATAAACTAAGGGTGATCAATAAATAGGATAGGATGGCGCCTAAATAAATGATCTTCAATATTTAGTAATCACCACATTAAACACGACGTGATTTTCTATAGGTTGATCAATGACTTCAAAGTTGCATTCATCTCCGCATTTAGGTCATTGTCCGTAATGAAATCATACAACCCGCTTAAAGCGAACTTTTTCATTTGCCATATAGACAATTCTAGCAGGCCATGATTCCCTGTGGCAATTCGCGATTCCACGGACTTGTTTCGCAACATGTCGTTTGTTCTATAAATGCCTTTGGAATACTCTACAAATCACAAACAAATTTAAGAACTTTTTCAAAATGGGAAAATAATATCAAACAAGAAAATAACTAAAAATATATTAAATATCTCACCACATAATAACAACCATGTGAAAATACCCTAGTTTGGCAGCGTCGTCTGAAAATGGGGATTTCGGTTACCTGCACCTGCACCTGCATCATCAACTGCATCATCACCTGCATCATCATCTGCATCATCGGTCTCGAGAAAAAGTCTTCGACAAGAAGTGTGATCATAAAGAAGAGTGTCGAAAATGAAATCCCCCTGTGTTCAAACACTATAAACTCCTCTCATTCAAGTAATGAGCCGCCACATACTCCTCTCATAACCTTCCCCAAAAAGCGAAGAATTCCATTGTGCTGTGGCTCCAACTCTCACTTCCCATGTCCACTAATCGGCTTTTGAGAGCGGCCCTATCTAGGTTCCTCGGCGTGTCGTTCAACCTATTAACGTATCTTTGGAGGTAGTGTCTATGAAAAAAGAAACATTTCACGTTTGTTTGATCATAATAATACAAGTGATATAAAAGTAAATAAATTAATAATGACATACCAAACTTGTTGCGAAACCGCCATCAAGAACTTTAAAGAAACGATCATTATCCATTTCAAAGAGTTTGAAGGTGAAGAAGTGTAAATTGAAAGGTGAAGGTGAAGAAGTGTAAATTGAAAGGTGAAGAAGTGCTTCTCTTTACACTACTTAAAAGAGTTTGAAGAAATCATTTAAAGGGCTCGTATTTGTTCAACAACAATAATTGCATGTACCACACTAGTACTTGCATTCCCTACGTTTGAACGTAGAGAATGTTGCATTACCTACGTTTGAACGTAGATAATGTTGCTTTGCTACGTTTGGACGTAGGGAATGTTGCATTCCCTACGTTTGAACGTATATAATGTTGCTTTGCTACGTTTGGACGTAGGGAATGTTGCATTCCCTACGTTTGAACGCAGATAATGCAACATTCTCTACGTTTGAACGTGGGGATTGTTGCATTCCCTACGTTTGAACGTAGAGAATGTTGCATTATCTACGTTCAAACGTAGGGAATGTTGCAGCCATACATTTATATTTAAAGAACGATCATTATCCATTTTAAGTTGAGTTGTTTTTTAAACAAATTGAATACTCATCAAAACAACATCACCAAAAATATAAATGGCTACCAACATACAACAAAATACCAAAAATATAACATACACCAAAAATTTCCAAAATTAACATACACCAAAAATTCCAAAATTAACATACACCAAAACAATGTTTCTACAAATTAGTTTACAACTGTACTATTTGATTAAAAAGTTGATGAAACTTTTTCGGAACAACGGCATGTTCTTATGATGGAGGAGCGAAAAATCTTCCTTGTGCAACAAATGCTCAATGAATTTTGCCGTGTATAACCCACAATCACCCCTGTATAAAATGGATAGTGTCAGAATAGTGTAGATTGTATAATGTGATAAATAGTTAGAAGTTTATAACACTTACGGAATTGGCATTTGTGGTACGTCTTCTACTATTTTCACTTCAAAGGAGGCTTCGCGGATCAACCATTTTGGGAGTTGACATAATCGTGCATCGGTCTCGAACACTTTCTAAGCGAAACTCCCAACCTATTGATCTTGGCTTACACATCAGGCTTGTACTTTTGCCCCGACAGACAATCAAACAACATAACCTTCCATTGGGGAATAGACACTTGCACGGCTGCCCAGTGAGATGTAGTAATGGCCCAGGGAGTGTATATCACAGTGTTTTCATCCCACTTCTGAAGGTACTGAGTCACAAACACTGGAATTTAAGTATTTGTGAGTGCATCAACTGATCCGCAATAATAAGCAAAATCTGAGTACGCAATGGCTGAATGTGGTGTGAAGCATGCTCGATATGATTCCATTTGGCGTTCTACCAAGTCCATATACGCATCCACATGCTGTACGTATTCAAAATTGAAGTTAGAGATAATGAAATAAGA